>JANJXV010000698.1:0-442002 GCA_024803745.1 Megascapheus bottae | reverse complement strand
TGGGCCTAGTGGAAGACATTGGGATTGGACAAATAAGGTGTGCTGTATACTACATCCACATGTATATTGTGAGATTGGAGGAGAGATTCAGCCTCCAGTATGTCTTTGGTGAGGTCTTTTGTGAGCAAGGATCTTTGGTCATTGGGCCCTGAAAGGTGACCCTGCCTCCCTCACAATGGAACAGAATATGGAACCCTGGTAACCAAGCCACTGTAACTAACAACCAGCTCAAGCCAGCTCACTTGGCCTGTGGCTCAGGAGGAAGAAAGATGTTGCTGTGCTGTTGCCAAAGGTCAGGAAACTCGAGTCTCAGGCATGGAAATTGTGGATGTCTTACTCGAAGATGTACATGCTAGATCATTGCCAAGCCACAAATCCAGTATAACAGAACTTTCTCTAAGAAGAAGGCCAGGAAAATCCAGGGCAACCAGATGAGGTAAATTTCTAAGAAGAAATGTATTTGACCCCATCATCCTCCCCACACACTACAACTTTCTTTTTTTTCATTTTTTTATTGTAATTAGTAAAAGGGTTAGATGATATTTGCCAGATAGAAGGTGCATTAATTCACATACATTGATACCCTTTCCCATGTCTTGGTACCCATTTCCCTCCAACCCCACACCCCCCACCCGTTTTGGTTTTCCCCCTTCCCTATCAAATTTCAAATATCCAAATACAGTAAATTCAATATATCAGATAACAAAGTGAGATACTATACCAATATGGGATAACCAAGGGACAGCAAGCGAGATGAGAGACAACATAGTACATTAAGGACAACAATCATTCATTATATGGCTTTTGTGTCAATATCCTGGAGGTCCTTTCAATTAGCTTCACACTATATGGCCTTATATATGGCCTTTTGCTCTATTGACAATCTCTGCTAGTAGAGCCCAAGGTTTCTACTGATTATGACGAATGAGGGAAACCACTGAGCCTAAGTTCCTTTGAGTCTGGCTTACTTCACTTAATATGATTTGTTCTAAGTCTTTCCATTTCCTAACAAATGGGGCGATGTCATTCTTTCTGACAGCAGCATAGAATTCCATTGTGTACAAATACCACAACTTGTTGATCCACTCATCAACTGAGGGACATCTGGGTTGGTTCCATATCTTTGCTATGGTGAATAGTGCTGCAATGAACATTGTTGTGCTAGTGGGTTTAGTATGCCCTTGTTTCTGGATTGTTGGGTAAATGCCAAGTACTGGAATTGCTGGGTCATAGGGGAGTTGTATGTTTAGCGTTTTGAGGCACTGCCGCACTGCTTTCCATAGTGGTTGAACGAGTTTGCACTCCCACCAACAGTGTAGTAGTGATCCCTCCTGACCACATCCCCTCCAGCCTCTGTTGTCATTCGTTTTCCTGATCCTGGCCATTCTAACTGGAGTTAGGTGGAATCTTAGACTTGTTTTGATTTGCATTTCTTTTATGACCAGAGATGTTGAGCATTTCTTCATGTGTCTATAGGCCATTTTTGTTTCTTCTTCAGAGAAGACTCTCTTTAAGTCTTTGGCCCATTTTGTAATGGGATGGGTGTTACTTTGGAGGTTAGTTTTGGAGTGATTCAATTTTTTGAGTTGTTGATATATTTTAGATATGAGGCCTTGTTCCGTTGTTTGGGTGGTGAAGATCTTCTCCCACTCTGTAGGCTTCCTGATTAGTTTACTAGCTATATCCGTTGCCATACAAAAGCTCTGCAGTTTAACGCAGTCCCACTTATCCAGCCTTTCTCTGATTTGTTGTGATTCTTGGTCCTTATTAAGAAAGTTTCGACCTGTGCCAAGGAGGCCTAGTGTATCTCCTATTCCTTCCTGTAAACTTTTCAGTGTGTCAGCTTTTACCTCCACGTCTTTGATCCATTTGGAGTTAATTCTAGTGCAAGGGGACAAAGAAGGATCCAACTTTCGTTTTCTGCAGGTGTTTAACCAGTTCTGCCAGCACAACTTGTTGAAGAGGCTATCTTTCTTCCATTATATTTTTTTGGCTCCCTGGTCAAAGATTAGGTGGCCATAGGTCTGTGGTTTAATATCTGGGTCCGCAGTTCTACTCCAATGGACTTCAGGCCTGTTCTTGTGTCAGTACCAAGCTGTTTTGAGAATTATAGCTCTGTAATAGAGCCTTAAGTTTGGAATTGAAATTCCTCCAGCGCTGTTCTTTCTGCTAAGAAGTGTTTTTGCTATACGGGGTCTTTTATTATTCCATATGAAATTTTGAATTGCCTCTTCTATGTCTTTAAAGAATGACATTGGGATGTTGATGGGTATTACATTGAATTTGTAGATAGCCCTTGGCAAGATTGTCATTTTCACAATGTTGATTCTTCCAATCCAGGAGCATGGGAGGTTTTTCCATTTCCTTAGTTCTGCTTTAATTTCCTTTTTTAGGGTTTTAAAGTTTTCATCTAAACGGTCCTTTACATTCTTAGTTAAGCTAATTGCTAGGTACTTTATTTTCTTTGAGGCTATTGTGAAAGGATTTTCTTTCCTGATTATTGCCTCGTTCCTCTCACTGTTGGCGTAAAGTAAGGCAGTTGATTTGTGAGGGTTGATTTTATGGCCTGCTACCCTTCCAAAGCTTTGAATCAGCTCAAGGAGCTTGGGAGTAGAGTCTATAGGATTCTTTAAATACAGAATCATGTCATCTGCAAAGAGGGATAGTTTTATTTCCTCTTTCCCTACTTGGATCCCCTTTATACTTCCTTCTTGCCTTATTGAACTGCCTAGGAATTCTAGTACTATGTTAAAAAGGAGTGGAGAGAGTGGGCATCCTTGTCTCGTTCCTGATTTTAGAGGGAATTGCTTTAGATTTTCACCATTAAGTATAATACTAGCAGTGGGTTTCTCATACACAGCCTTTATTACATTGAGAAATGTTCCATGGATTCCTAGTTTCTCCACATCTTTTAACATAAAGGGGTTTTGGATCTTGTCAAATGCCTTTTCCGCATCTATTGAGACAATCATGTGATTTTATCCCTGCTCCTGTTGATGTGTTGAATTATATTAATTGATTTGTGTATGTTGAACCAGCTTTGCCTCCCCGTGATGAATCCAGTTTGATCATAGTGTATAATTTTTTTGATGAGTTGTTGTAGACGGTTGGCCAGTATTTTGTTGAGAAGTTTTGCATCGATGTTCATCAAAGAAATGGGTCTATAGATCTCTTTCTTTGATGAATCTCTGTCTGGTTTGGGGATGAGGGATATGCTGGCTTCACAGAATCAGTTTAGTAAAGAACCTTCATTTTCAATTTCGTTGAAGAGCTTGAGGAGTATTGGTGTGAGCTCTGCTTTGAAGACCTTATAGAATTCAGCTGTGAATCCATCTGGCCCTGGGCTCTTTTTAAGTGGAAGTTGTCTAATTTCCATTTCTATTTCAGAGCTTGAAATAGGCCTGTTGAGTTGGGTTAGCTCTTCTTGGTTCAGTGTGTGTATGTTAATATTGTCTAGGAATTCATCCATTTCTTCTAGATTCTCAAATTTGTTGGCGTAAAGGTTTGAGAAGTATTCCCTCATGATATTCTGGATCTTCGTAATTTCTGTCGTGATATGACCATTTTCATCTGCGATTTTGTTTATTTCGATATGCTCTCTTCTTTTTTGGTAAGATTTGCTAAGGGCTTGTCAATTTTGTTAATTCTTTCAAGAACCAACTCCTTGTTTTGTTGATTCTTTCTATAGTTTTTTTATTCCAAATCATTTAATTCTGCTTTGATTTTAATAATTTGCTTTCTCCTAATGGGTTTAGGGTTGGTTTGTTGCTCTTTTTCCAGGAGGTTAAGGTGAGACCTTAACTAGTTGGTTTGCCATTTTTCCAACTTGCTGTTGTAGGCACTGCGCGCTATAAATTTTCCTCTGAGTACTGCCTTTGTTGTGTCCCTAAGGAGTTGATATTTGTGTGCTCCTTATTGTTAAATTTCATAAACAGTTGGATATCTGTTCTGATCTCTTCGATTACCCATTGTTTTTGATTCAACAATGTGTGGTTCAGTCTCCATGAGTTACAGGGTTTTCTTTGGTGGAGATGTGTGTTCAGCTCCAATTTGATGCCTTTATGGTCTGAGAGTGTGCATGGAATAATTTCAGTGTGTCTGAATCTGTCCAGGTTTGCTTTATGGCCTAAGATGTGGTCTATTTTGGAAAATGTTCCATGTGCTGCTGAGAAAAACGTATATTGTGGTGTTACTGGGTGGAATATTCTGCAGATGTCTGTTAGATCTAGTTGGTCTATATAGTTGTTCAGTTCTAAGGTTTCTCTGTTGAGTTTTTGCCTTGTTGATCTGTCCATAGGTGAGAGTGGTGTGTTAAACTCACCAACAATCACTGTATTTCGATCTATGTATGGTTTCAGTGTAAGTAAAGTTTGCTTGATGAAGTTTGGAGCTCCGGGATTGGGTGTGTAAATATTTAGGATTGTTATGTCTTCCGGGAGGAAAGATCCCTTTAGTAGTATGTAGTAACCTTCTTTGTCTTTTCTTACTAATTTTAGTTTGAAGTCTATTGTATCTGATATGAGGATGGCAACTCTAGCCTGTTTATGGGGGCAGTTAGCTTGATAGAGTTTATTCCAACCTCTCACTTTCAAAAGATGATTGTTTTAGGGTAAGATGTGTCTCTTGAAGTCAGCAGAACTATGGCTCTTGCTTTTTGATCCAACTAGACAACCTATGCCGTTTAATTGGAGAGTTAAGTCCATTGATATTGAGAGTTAGGATTGAGAGATATTTATTAGTTCCTACCATTTTTAAAAGCTTTTAGTAGGGCCTGTGTCTAGACAGTTCTTGTGGTCCTTAGATGGTATGCTGTTTAGGTGCCATTTCTTTCCCTATATTGCATTTATTTTGGTTTTCTATGTATAGAGCATCTTTGAGAATTCTCTGTAGTGTTGGTTTTGTTTCGACATATTGTTGCAGCTTTTCCCTGGAATGGAATGTTTTTATTTTTCCCTCAGTTATGAATGAGAGCTTAGCTGGCTACAGTATTCTTGGTTGGTAGTTATTTGATTTAAGGGCATGACATATATGCTTCCAGTCACTTCGTGCTTGCATGGTCTCTGCTGAGAAATCTGGGGTTATTCTGATTGGTTTGCCTTTGTAGGTTACTGATCCCTTTTCCCTGGCTGCCTTTAGGATCTTTCCTTTCGTTTCTATTGATCCAGTTCGGATCACAATGTGGCGGTGGGATGTTCTTTTCTGGTCAGGTCTGTTTGGGGTTCTAAAAGCTTCTCGTATGTGGATGGGCCTGCCCTTCTGGATATTTGGGAAATTCTCTGAGATGATTCCCTGAAGTATATTTCCAATACCATTGACCTCTTCCTCCACGCCCTCCTCAATACCAACTAGCCTTAAATTAGGCTTCCTAATTGTATCTTGGACCTCCTGAAGCGCTCTCTCATATTTCCTAGATTTGGATTGACTCATTTTCTGTTCTTTATAATACCTAAATTATCTTCAGCCACGGAAATTCTCTCCTCTGCAATGTCTCACCTGCTATCAAAGCTATCTACTTTATTTTTCATCTCCCTTGCTTCTAATTGCTCACTTTTGATGCCTTGCATCCCTTGTTTTAGATCATGTATGGATTTCTTTATCTCCTTGATTTCCTTTTGAGTGGTTAGCTCAGTAGCTTTATTTTCTTTGGACATTTGCTGGAGTTTGGTTACGTTTTTATTTGTGGATTCTTTGAATTCATCCATCTTTCTTTGAAAAACCTTTATTATGGCCTCCTTTATGGCTTCTTCTTTTTCACTTATCACCTTGTTTTTGCTTTCCTCTTGTTCAGGTATGGCTTCCTCCATTATCTCTTTCTTTATATTTTCACATTTTTCATTAATGATGTTTATCAATTGCATTTGTGTAGCAATTGGAAGACTCTCCTCTAGGTTTGCCAGTGACTGTTCCATTGTCTGTTTACATTGGGTGGGGGATGTTGTTTCTTGATTTGACATTTTTCTTGAGTTTCTTGTTCTGCCCATTTGAAAATGGGAGCAAGATTACTACTAAATACGATTATAGTTTTTCAGATATAACCAACCTAGACCTCTGTAGCTGGCAGACACTAGATGTTCACAAGTTTTGATTGGTATTATCACTCTTTCTTTTTGTGCACTTACAGACCAGCCTAATACAACCACTGATAAGCGATTTATACCCAAAACAATAAGCCTCTCAATCCAATCTCTATTGTCTTTAAGTCCCTCTGAGCCTAGAGAATAATTAACCACCTACATATACAATATTGCTCAACAGCCATCAAGTGTAGATCCGTGCAGTATAAGGGTTGAAAGACGAGCAGAGGTCCAGAGATAGAAAAAAAGAATGAGAGAGGTCAGGGGAGGTGCAAGAGGATTAACGTAGGAGTGTAAGAATATGGTAGTAATGAAGAAAATTATAGCATAAGGATAACTGACCTAAGTTGGTAAGTAGGTAGCATATTTGAGTACAAAGTTTGGAAAGGATTAGAATAAAACTTATGTGTTGCTGCACGACTAGCTCTTAGCCCAACCAGTGGCCTCACAGTGGACCATGGGATGGATCTGTTTTTCTTGTCTACGTTGAGGGAAAGGGGTATTTCACAAGATGCAGAAGCGAAGATTTCAGAAGCAAATGCTGTGAGTGAATTAGCTCGTAAAAAGCATTTTTATTTTCTTTTATCTTTCTGCCAGTCTTGGGGCTTGAATTCAGGGCCTGAGCACTTTCCTCGGGTTTTCTCAAGTCTAGCCCTCTGCCACTTGAGCCACAGTGCCACATCTAGATTTTCTATCTATGTGATACTGAGCAATCAAACCCAGATATTCATGGATGCTAGGCAAGAACTCTACCACTATGCCAAACTCTCAACCCTGACATAGTAATTATAAAGTCATCATCATCATCATCATCATATACAAATATCCTTTGTCCTACACTTAACTGTGTCTAATGCTTTTTTTTAATTTCACTAATTCTTCTGTGTTTTTCCCTCTTGCATTTTTTACACATGACAGCAAAGCCAATCATCAGGAAAAAATTGATTAGGATACAGAAACCTAATAATATCCTAGTAGATTGACGTCAAAAATATGTGCAAGATGCCCTGTGTGTTTGACCTAGTGGGAAAGTCCTTGGCTACCAAGCAGTAAGCCTCAGGTTTGATTCCTCATTACCACATACATAGAAAATGCTGCAAGTGGTGCCCTGGCTCGGTGGGACAGCTAAAGCCTAAAGAAAGCCCAAGAACAATGTTCACACTCTGAGGTCAAGTCCCAAGACTAGCAAAAACAAAAAAAAATTCGACAAGGGGCAAAATGCAGGCAGAGAAGGCACTGTGAAGCAAATGTTTTGTAAAGGATGAGGGCAATATTGACCCTTAAGTTTGGATCTTACCTAAGAAAGGCTCCTTGAGCCTGAGACCAGACTGGTAGTTGGGCCTAGTGGAAGACATTGGGATTGGACAAATAAGGTGTGCTGTATACTACATCCACATGTATATTGTGAGATTGGAGGAGAGATTCAGCCTCCAGTATGTCTTTGGTGAGGTCTTTTGTGAGCAAGGATCTTTGGTCATTGGGCCCTGAAAGGTGACCCTGCCTCCCTCACAATGGAACAGAATATGGAACCCTGGTAACCAAGCCACTGTAACTAACAACCAGCTCAAGCCAGCTCACTTGGCCTGTGGCTCAGGAGGAAGAAAGATGTTGCTGTGCTGTTGCCAAAGGTCAGGAAACTCGAGTCTCAGGCATGGAAATTGTGGATGTCTTACTCGAAGATGTACATGCTAGATCATTGCCAAGCCACAAATCCAGTATAACAGAACTTTCTCTAAGAAGAAGGCCAGGAAAATCCAGGGCAACCAGATGAGGTAAATTTCTAAGAAGAAATGTATTTGACCCCATCATCCTCCCCACACACTACAACTTTCTTTTTTTTCATTTTTTTATTGTAATTAGTAAAAGGGTTAGATGATATTTGCCAGATAGAAGGTGCATTAATTCACATACATTGATACCCTTTCCCATGTCTTGGTACCCATTTCCCTCCAACCCCACACCCCCCACCCGTTTTGGTTTTCCCCCTTCCCTATCAAATTTCAAATATCCAAATACAAATAAATTCAATATATCAGATAACAAAGTGAGATACTATACCAATATGGGATAACCAAGGGACAGCAAGCGAGATGAGAGACAACATAGTACATTAAGGACAACAATCATTCATTATATGGCTTTTGTGTCAATATCCTGGAGGTCCTTTCAATTAGCTTCACACTATATGGCCTTATATATGGCCTTTTGCTCTATTGACAATCTCTGCTAGTAGAGCCCAAGGTTTCTACTGATTATGACGAATGAGGGAAACCACTGAGCCTAAGTTCCTTTGAGTCTGGCTTACTTCACTTAATATGATTTGTTCTAAGTCTTTCCATTTCCTAACAAATGGGGCGATGTCATTCTTTCTGACAGCAGCATAGAATTCCATTGTGTACAAATACCACAACTTGTTGATCCACTCATCAACTGAGGGACATCTGGGTTGGTTCCATATCTTTGCTATGGTGAATAGTGCTGCAATGAACATTGTTGTGCTAGTGGGTTTAGTATGCCCTTGTTTCTGGATTGTTGGGTAAATGCCAAGTACTGGAATTGCTGGGTCATAGGGGAGTTGTATGTTTAGCGTTTTGAGGCACTGCCGCACTGCTTTCCATAGTGGTTGAACGAGTTTGCACTCCCACCAACAGTGTAGTAGTGATCCCTCCTGACCACATCCCCTCCAGCCTCTGTTGTCATTCGTTTTCCTGATCCTGGCCATTCTAACTGGAGTTAGGTGGAATCTTAGACTTGTTTTGATTTGCATTTCTTTTATGACCAGAGATGTTGAGCATTTCTTCATGTGTCTATAGGCCATTTTTGTTTCTTCTTCAGAGAAGACTCTCTTTAAGTCTTTGGCCCATTTTGTAATGGGATGGGTGTTACTTTGGAGGTTAGTTTTGGAGTGATTCAATTTTTTGAGTTGTTGATATATTTTAGATATGAGGCCTTGTTCCGTTGTTTGGGTGGTGAAGATCTTCTCCCACTCTGTAGGCTTCCTGATTAGTTTACTAGCTATATCCGTTGCCATACAAAAGCTCTGCAGTTTAACGCAGTCCCACTTATCCAGCCTTTCTCTGATTTGTTGTGATTCTTGGTCCTTATTAAGAAAGTTTCGACCTGTGCCAAGGAGGCCTAGTGTATCTCCTATTCCTTCCTGTAAACTTTTCAGTGTGTCAGCTTTTACCTCCACGTCTTTGATCCATTTGGAGTTAATTCTAGTGCAAGGGGACAAAGAAGGATCCAACTTTCGTTTTCTGCAGGTGTTTAACCAGTTCTGCCAGCACAACTTGTTGAAGAGGCTATCTTTCTTCCATTATATTTTTTTGGCTCCCTGGTCAAAGATTAGGTGGCCATAGGTCTGTGGTTTAATATCTGGGTCCGCAGTTCTACTCCAATGGACTTCAGGCCTGTTCTTGTGTCAGTACCAAGCTGTTTTGAGAATTATAGCTCTGTAATAGAGCCTTAAGTTTGGAATTGAAATTCCTCCAGCGCTGTTCTTTCTGCTAAGAAGTGTTTTTGCTATACGGGGTCTTTTATTATTCCATATGAAATTTTGAATTGCCTCTTCTATGTCTTTAAAGAATGACATTGGGATGTTGATGGGTATTACATTGAATTTGTAGATAGCCCTTGGCAAGATTGTCATTTTCACAATGTTGATTCTTCCAATCCAGGAGCATGGGAGGTTTTTCCATTTCCTTAGTTCTGCTTTAATTTCCTTTTTTAGGGTTTTAAAGTTTTCATCTAAACGGTCCTTTACATTCTTAGTTAAGCTAATTGCTAGGTACTTTATTTTCTTTGAGGCTATTGTGAAAGGATTTTCTTTCCTGATTATTGCCTCGTTCCTCTCACTGTTGGCGTAAAGTAAGGCAGTTGATTTGTGAGGGTTGATTTTATGGCCTGCTACCCTTCCAAAGCTTTGAATCAGCTCAAGGAGCTTGGGAGTAGAGTCTATAGGATTCTTTAAATACAGAATCATGTCATCTGCAAAGAGGGATAGTTTTATTTCCTCTTTCCCTACTTGGATCCCCTTTATACTTCCTTCTTGCCTTATTGAACTGCCTAGGAATTCTAGTACTATGTTAAAAAGGAGTGGAGAGAGTGGGCATCCTTGTCTCGTTCCTGATTTTAGAGGGAATTGCTTTAGATTTTCACCATTAAGTATAATACTAGCAGTGGGTTTCTCATACACAGCCTTTATTACATTGAGAAATGTTCCATGGATTCCTAGTTTCTCCACATCTTTTAACATAAAGGGGTTTTGGATCTTGTCAAATGCCTTTTCCGCATCTATTGAGACAATCATGTGATTTTATCCCTGCTCCTGTTGATGTGTTGAATTATATTAATTGATTTGTGTATGTTGAACCAGCTTTGCCTCCCCGTGATGAATCCAGTTTGATCATAGTGTATAATTTTTTTGATGAGTTGTTGTAGACGGTTGGCCAGTATTTTGTTGAGAAGTTTTGCATCGATGTTCATCAAAGAAATGGGTCTATAGATCTCTTTCTTTGATGAATCTCTGTCTGGTTTGGGGATGAGGGATATGCTGGCTTCACAGAATCAGTTTAGTAAAGAACCTTCATTTTCAATTTCGTTGAAGAGCTTGAGGAGTATTGGTGTGAGCTCTGCTTTGAAGACCTTATAGAATTCAGCTGTGAATCCATCTGGCCCTGGGCTCTTTTTAAGTGGAAGTTGTCTAATTTCCATTTCTATTTCAGAGCTTGAAATAGGCCTGTTGAGTTGGGTTAGCTCTTCTTGGTTCAGTGTGTGTATGTTAATATTGTCTAGGAATTCATCCATTTCTTCTAGATTCTCAAATTTGTTGGCGTAAAGGTTTGAGAAGTATTCCCTCATGATATTCTGGATCTTCGTAATTTCTGTCGTGATATGACCATTTTCATCTGCGATTTTGTTTATTTCGATATGCTCTCTTCTTTTTTGGTAAGATTTGCTAAGGGCTTGTCAATTTTGTTAATTCTTTCAAGAACCAACTCCTTGTTTTGTTGATTCTTTCTATAGTTTTTTTATTCCAAATCATTTAATTCTGCTTTGATTTTAATAATTTGCTTTCTCCTAATGGGTTTAGGGTTGGTTTGTTGCTCTTTTTCCAGGAGGTTAAGGTGAGACCTTAACTAGTTGGTTTGCCATTTTTCCAACTTGCTGTTGTAGGCACTGCGCGCTATAAATTTTCCTCTGAGTACTGCCTTTGTTGTGTCCCTAAGGAGTTGATATTTGTGTGCTCCTTATTGTTAAATTTCATAAACAGTTGGATATCTGTTCTGATCTCTTCGATTACCCATTGTTTTTGATTCAACAATGTGTGGTTCAGTCTCCATGAGTTACAGGGTTTTCTTTGGTGGAGATGTGTGTTCAGCTCCAATTTGATGCCTTTATGGTCTGAGAGTGTGCATGGAATAATTTCAGTGTGTCTGAATCTGTCCAGGTTTGCTTTATGGCCTAAGATGTGGTCTATTTTGGAAAATGTTCCATGTGCTGCTGAGAAAAACGTATATTGTGGTGTTACTGGGTGGAATATTCTGCAGATGTCTGTTAGATCTAGTTGGTCTATATAGTTGTTCAGTTCTAAGGTTTCTCTGTTGAGTTTTTGCCTTGTTGATCTGTCCATAGGTGAGAGTGGTGTGTTAAACTCACCAACAATCACTGTATTTCGATCTATGTATGGTTTCAGTGTAAGTAAAGTTTGCTTGATGAAGTTTGGAGCTCCGGGATTGGGTGTGTAAATATTTAGGATTGTTATGTCTTCCGGGAGGAAAGATCCCTTTAGTAGTATGTAGTAACCTTCTTTGTCTTTTCTTACTAATTTTAGTTTGAAGTCTATTGTATCTGATATGAGGATGGCAACTCTAGCCTGTTTATGGGGGCAGTTAGCTTGATAGAGTTTATTCCAACCTCTCACTTTCAAAAGATGATTGTTTTAGGGTAAGATGTGTCTCTTGAAGTCAGCAGAACTATGGCTCTTGCTTTTTGATCCAACTAGACAACCTATGCCGTTTAATTGGAGAGTTAAGTCCATTGATATTGAGAGTTAGGATTGAGAGATATTTATTAGTTCCTACCATTTTTAAAAGCTTTTAGTAGGGCCTGTGTCTAGACAGTTCTTGTGGTCCTTAGATGGTATGCTGTTTAGGTGCCATTTCTTTCCCTATATTGCATTTATTTTGGTTTTCTATGTATAGAGCATCTTTGAGAATTCTCTGTAGTGTTGGTTTTGTTTCGACATATTGTTGCAGCTTTTCCCTGGAATGGAATGTTTTTATTTTTCCCTCAGTTATGAATGAGAGCTTAGCTGGCTACAGTATTCTTGGTTGGTAGTTATTTGATTTAAGGGCATGACATATATGCTTCCAGTCACTTCGTGCTTGCATGGTCTCTGCTGAGAAATCTGGGGTTATTCTGATTGGTTTGCCTTTGTAGGTTACTGATCCCTTTTCCCTGGCTGCCTTTAGGATCTTTCCTTTCGTTTCTATTGATCCAGTTCGGATCACAATGTGGCGGTGGGATGTTCTTTTCTGGTCAGGTCTGTTTGGGGTTCTAAAAGCTTCTCGTATGTGGATGGGCCTGCCCTTCTGGATATTTGGGAAATTCTCTGAGATGATTCCCTGAAGTATATTTCCAATACCATTGACCTCTTCCTCCACGCCCTCCTCAATACCAACTAGCCTTAAATTAGGCTTCCTAATTGTATCTTGGACCTCCTGAAGCGCTCTCTCATATTTCCTAGATTTGGATTGACTCATTTTCTGTTCTTTATAATACCTAAATTATCTTCAGCCACGGAAATTCTCTCCTCTGCAATGTCTCACCTGCTATCAAAGCTATCTACTTTATTTTTCATCTCCCTTGCTTCTAATTGCTCACTTTTGATGCCTTGCATCCCTTGTTTTAGATCATGTATGGATTTCTTTATCTCCTTGATTTCCTTTTGAGTGGTTAGCTCAGTAGCTTTATTTTCTTTGGACATTTGCTGGAGTTTGGTTACGTTTTTATTTGTGGATTCTTTGAATTCATCCATCTTTCTTTGAAAAACCTTTATTATGGCCTCCTTTATGGCTTCTTCTTTTTCACTTATCACCTTGTTTTTGCTTTCCTCTTGTTCAGGTATGGCTTCCTCCATTATCTCTTTCTTTATATTTTCACATTTTTCATTAATGATGTTTATCAATTGCATTTGTGTAGCAATTGGAAGACTCTCCTCTAGGTTTGCCAGTGACTGTTCCATTGTCTGTTTACATTGGGTGGGGGATGTTGTTTCTTGATTTGACATTTTTCTTGAGTTTCTTGTTCTGCCCATTTGAAAATGGGAGCAAGATTACTACTAAATACGATTATAGTTTTTCAGATATAACCAACCTAGACCTCTGTAGCTGGCAGACACTAGATGTTCACAAGTTTTGATTGGTATTATCACTCTTTCTTTTTGTGCACTTACAGACCAGCCTAATACAACCACTGATAAGCGATTTATACCCAAAACAATAAGCCTCTCAATCCAATCTCTATTGTCTTTAAGTCCCTCTGAGCCTAGAGAATAATTAACCACCTACATATACAATATTGCTCAACAGCCATCAAGTGTAGATCCGTGCAGTATAAGGGTTGAAAGACGAGCAGAGGTCCAGAGATAGAAAAAAAGAATGAGAGAGGTCAGGGGAGGTGCAAGAGGATTAACGTAGGAGTGTAAGAATATGGTAGTAATGAAGAAAATTATAGCATAAGGATAACTGACCTAAGTTGGTAAGTAGGTAGCATATTTGAGTACAAAGTTTGGAAAGGATTAGAATAAAACTTATGTGTTGCTGCACGACTAGCTCTTAGCCCAACCAGTGGCCTCACAGTGGACCATGGGATGGATCTGTTTTTCTTGTCTACGTTGAGGGAAAGGGGTATTTCACAAGATGCAGAAGCGAAGATTTCAGAAGCAAATGCTGTGAGTGAATGAGCTCGTAAAAAGCATTTTTATTTTCTTTTATCTTTCTGCCAGTCTTGGGGCTTGAATTCAGGGCCTGAGCACTTTCCTCGGGTTTTCTCAAGTCTAGCCCTCTGCCACTTGAGCCACAGTGCCACATCTAGATTTTCTATCTATGTGATACTGAGCAATCAAACCCAGATATTCATGGATGCTAGGCAAGAACTCTACCACTATGCCAAACTCTCAACCCTGACATAGTAATTATAAAGTCATCATCATCATCATCATCATATACAAATATCCTTTGTCCTACACTTAACTGTGTCTAATGCTTTTTTTTAATTTCACTAATTCTTCTGTGTTTTTCCCTCTTGCATTTTTTACACATGACAGCAAAGCCAATCATCAGGAAAAAATTGATTAGGATACAGAAACCTAATAATATCCTAGTAGATTGACGTCAAAAATATGTGCAAGATGCCCTGTGTGTTTGACCTAGTGGGAAAGTCCTTGGCTACCAAGCAGTAAGCCTCAGGTTTGATTCCTCATTACCACATACATAGAAAATGCTGCAAGTGGTGCCCTGGCTCGGTGGGACAGCTAAAGCCTAAAGAAAGCCCAAGAACAATGTTCACACTCTGAGGTCAAGTCCCAAGACTAGCAAAAACAAAAAAAAATTCGACAAGGGGCAAAATGCAGGCAGAGAAGGCACTGTGAAGCAAATGTTTTGTAAAGGATGAGGGCAATATTGACCCTTAAGTTTGGATCTTACCTAAGAAAGGCTCCTTGAGCCTGAGACCAGACTGGTAGTTGGGCCTAGTGGAAGACATTGGGATTGGACAAATAAGGTGTGCTGTATACTACATCCACATGTATATTGTGAGATTGGAGGAGAGATTCAGCCTCCAGTATGTCTTTGGTGAGGTCTTTTGTGAGCAAGGATCTTTGGTCATTGGGCCCTGAAAGGTGACCCTGCCTCCCTCACAATGGAACAGAATATGGAACCCTGGTAACCAAGCCACTGTAACTAACAACCAGCTCAAGCCAGCTCACTTGGCCTGTGGCTCAGGAGGAAGAAAGATGTTGCTGTGCTGTTGCCAAAGGTCAGGAAACTCGAGTCTCAGGCATGGAAATTGTGGATGTCTTACTCGAAGATGTACATGCTAGATCATTGCCAAGCCACAAATCCAGTATAACAGAACTTTCTCTAAGAAGAAGGCCAGGAAAATCCAGGGCAACCAGATGAGGTAAATTTCTAAGAAGAAATGTATTTGACCCCATCATCCTCCCCACACACTACAACTTTCTTTTTTTTCATTTTTTTATTGTAATTAGTAAAAGGGTTAGATGATATTTGCCAGATAGAATGTGCATTAATTCACATACATTGATACCCTTTCCCATGTCTTGGTACCCATTTCCCTCCAACCCCACACCCCCCACCCGTTTTGGTTTTCCCCCTTCCCTATCAAATTTCAAATATCCAAATACAAATAAATTCAATATATCAGATAACAAAGTGAGATACTATACCAATATGGGATAACCAAGGGACAGCAAGCGAGATGAGAGACAACATAGTACATTAAGGACAACAATCATTCATTATATGGCTTTTGTGTCAATATCCTGGAGGTCCTTTCAATTAGCTTCACACTATATGGCCTTATATATGGCCTTTTGCTCTATTGACAATCTCTGCTAGTAGAGCCCAAGGTTTCTACTGATTATGACGAATGAGGGAAACCACTGAGCCTAAGTTCCTTTGAGTCTGGCTTACTTCACTTAATATGATTTGTTCTAAGTCTTTCCATTTCCTAACAAATGGGGCGATGTCATTCTTTCTGACAGCAGTATAGAATTCCATTGTGTACAAATACCACAACTTGTTGATCCACTCATCAACTGAGGGACATCTGGGTTGGTTCCATATCTTTGCTATGGTGAATAGTGCTGCAATGAACATTGTTGTGCTAGTGGGTTTAGTATGCCCTTGTTTCTGGATTGTTGGGTAAATGCCAAGTACTGGAATTGCTGGGTCATAGGGGAGTTGTATGTTTAGCGTTTTGAGGCACTGCCGCACTGCTTTCCATAGTGGTTGAACGAGTTTGCACTCCCACCAACAGTGTAGTAGTGATCCCTCCTGACCACATCCCCTCCAGCATCTGTTGTCATTCGTTTTCCTGATCCTGGCCATTCTAACTGGAGTTAGGTGGAATCTTAGACTTGTTTTGATTTGCATTTCTTTTATGACCAGAGATGTTGAGCATTTCTTCATGTGTCTATAGGCCATTTTTGTTTCTTCTTCAGAGAAGACTCTCTTTAAGTCTTTGGCCCATTTTGTAATGGGATGGGTGTTACTTTGGAGGTTAGTTTTGGAGTGATTCAATTTTTTGAGTTGTTGATATATTTTAGATATGAGGCCTTGTTCCGTTGTTTGGGTGGTGAAGATCTTCTCCCACTCTGTAGGCTTCCTGATTAGTTTACTAGCTATATCCGTTGCCATACAAAAGCTCTGCAGTTTAATGCAGTCCCACTTATCCAGCCTTTCTCTGATTTGTTGTGATTCTTGGTCCTTATTAAGAAAGTTTCGACCTGTGCCAAGGAGGCCTAGTGTATCTCCTATTCCTTCCTGTAAACTTTTCAGTGTGTCAGCTTTTACCTCCACGTCTTTGATCCATTTGGAGTTAATTCTAGTGCAAGGGGACAAAGAAGGATCCAACTTTAGTTTTCTGCAGGTGTTTAACCAGTTCTGCCAGCACAACTTGTTGAAGAGGCTATCTTTCTTCCATTCTATTTTTTTTGGCTCCCTGGTCAAAGATTAGGTGGCCATAGGTCTGTGGTTTAATATCTGGGTCCGCAGTTCTACTCCAATGGACTTCAGGCCTGTTCTTTTGCCAGTACCAAGCTGTTTTGAGAATTATAGCTCTGTAATAGAGCCTTAAGTTTGGAATTGAAATTCCTCCAGCGCTGTTCTTTCTGCTAAGAAGTGTTTTTGCTATACGGGGTCTTTTATTATTCCATATGAAATTTTGAATTGCCTCTTCTATTTCTTTAAAGAATGACATTGGGATGTTGATGGGTATTACATTGAATTTGTAGATAGCCCTTGGCAAGATTGTCATTTTCACAATGTTGATTCTTCCAATCCAGGAGCATGGGAGGTTTTTCCATTTCCTTAGTTCTGCTTTAATTTCCTTTTTTAGGGTTTTAAAGTTTTCATCTAAACGGTCCTTTACATTCTTAGTTAAGCTAATTGCTAGGTACTTTATTTTCTTTGAGGCTATTGTGAAAGGATTTTCTTTCCTGATTATTGCCTCGTTCCTCTCACTGTTGGCGTAAAGTAAGGCAGTTGATTTGTGAGGGTTGATTTTATGGCCTGCTACCCTTCCAAAGCTTTGAATCAGCTCAAGGAGCTTGGGAGTAGAGTCTATAGGATTCTTTAAATACAGAATCATGTCATCTGCAAAGAGGGATAGTTTTATTTCCTCTTTCCCTACTTGGATCCCCTTTATGCTTGCTTCTTGCCTTATTGAACTGCCTAGGAATTCTAGTACTATGTTAAAAAGGAGTGGAGAGAGTGGGCATCCTTGTCTCGTTCCTGATTTTTAGAGGGAATTGCTTTAGATTTTCACCATTAAGTATAATACTAGCAGTGGGTTTCTCATACACAGCCTTTATTACATTGAGAAATGTTCCATGGATTCCTAGTTTCTCCACATCTTTTAACATAAAGGGGTTTTGGATCTTGTCAAATGCCTTTTCCGCATCTATTGAGACAATCATGTGATTTTATCCCTGCTCCTGTTGATGTGTTGAATTATATTAATTGATTTGTGTATGTTGAACCAGTTTGCCTCCCCGTGATGAATCCAGTTTGATCATAGTGTATAATTTTTTTGATGAGTTGTTGTAGACGGTTGGCCAGTATTTTGTTGAGAAGTTTTGCATCGATGTTCATCAAAGAAATGGGTCTATAGATCTCTTTCTTTGATGAATCTCTGTCTGGTTTGGGGATGAGGGATATGCTGGCTTCACAGAATCAGTTTAGTAAAGAACCTTCATTTTCAATTTCGTTGAAGAGCTTGAGGATTATTGGTGTGAGCTCTGCTTTGAAGACCTTATAGAATTCAGCTGTGAATCCATCTGGCCCTGGGCTCTTTTTAAGTGGAAGTTGCCTAATTTCCATTTCTATTTCAGAGCTTGAAATAGTCCTGTTGAGTTGGGTTAGCTCTTCTTGGTTCAGTGTGTGTATGTTAATATTGTCTAGGAATTCATCCATTTCTTCTAGATTCTCAAATTTGTTGGCGTAAAGGTTTGAGAAGTATTCCCTCATGATATTCTGGATCTTGGTAATTTCTGTCGTGATATGACCATTTTCATCTGCGATTTTGTTTATTTCGATATGCTCTCTTCTTTTTTTGGTAAGATTTGCTAAGGGCTTGTCAATTTTGTTAATTCTTTCAAGAACCAACTCCTTGTTTTGTTGATTCTTTCTATAGTTTTTTTATTCCAAATCATTTAATTCTGCTTTGATTTTAATAATTTGCTTTCTCCTAATGGGTTTAGGGTTGGTTTGTTGCTCTTTTTCCAGGAGGTTAAGGTGAGACATTAACTAGTTGGTTTGCCATTTTTCCAACTTGCTGTTGTAGGCACTCCGCGCTATAAATTTTCCTCTGAGTACTGCCTTTGTTGTGTCCCTAAGGAGTTGATATTTGTGTGCTCCTTATTGTTAAATTTCATAAACAGTTGGATATCTGTTCTGATCTCTTCGATTACCCATTGTTTTTGATTCAACAATGTGTGGTTCAGTCTCCATGAGTTACAGGGTTTTCTTTGGTGGAGATGTTTGTTCAGCTCCAATTTGATGCCTTTATGGTCTGAGAGTGTGCATGGAATAATTTCAGTGTGTCTGAATCTGTCCAGGTTTGCTTTATGGCCTAAGATGTGGTCTATTTTGGAAAATGTTCCATGTGCTGCTGAGAAAAACGTATATTGTGGTGTTACTGGGTGGAATATTCTGGAGATGTCTGTTAGATCTAGTTGGTCTATATAGTTGTTCAGTTCTAAGGTTTCTCTGTTGAGTTTTTGCCTTGTTGATCTGTCCATAGGTGAGAGTGGTGTGTTAAACTCACCAACAATCACTGTATTTCGATCTATGTATGGTTTCAGTGTAAGTAAAGTTTGCTTGATGAAGTTTGGAGCTCCGGGATTGGGTGTGTAAATATTTAGGATTGTTATGTCTTCCGGGAGGAAAGATCCCTTTAGTAGTATGTAGTAACCTTCTTTGTCTTTTCTTACTAATTTTAGTTTGAAGTCTATTGTATCTGATATGAGGATGGCAACTCTAGCCTGTTTATGGGGGCAGTTAGCTTGATAGAGTTTATTCCAACCTCTCACTTTCAAAAGATGATTGTTTTGGGGTAAGATGTGTCTCTTGAAGTCAGCAGAAGGATGGCTCTTGCTTTTTGATCCAACTAGACAACCTATGCCGTTTAATTGGAGAGTTAAGTCCATTGATATTGAGAGTTAGGATTGAGAGATATTTATTAGTTCCTACCATTTTTAAAAGCTTTTAGTAGGGCCTGTGTCTAGACAGTACTTTTGGTCCTTAGATGGTATGCTGTTTAGGTGCCATTTCTTTCCCTACATTGCATTTATTTTGGTTTTCTATGTATAGAGCATCTTTGAGAATTCTCTGTAGTGTTGGTTTTGTTTCGACATATTGTTGCAGCTTTTCCCTGGAATGGAATGTTTTTATTTTTCCCTCAGTTATGCATGAGAGCTTAGCTGGCTACAGTATTCTTGGTTGGTAGTTATTTGATTTAAGGGCATGACATATATGCTTCCAGTCACTTCGTGCTTGCATGGTCTCTGCTGAGAAATCTGGGGTTATTCTGATTGGTTTGCCTTTGTAGGTTACTGATCCCTTTTCCCTGGCTGCCTTTAGGATCTTTCCTTTCGTTTCCATTGATCCAGTTCGGATCACAATATGGCGGTGGGATGTTCTTTTCTGGTCAGGTCTGTTTGGGGTTCTAAAAGCTTCTCATATCTGGATGGGCCTGCCCTTCTGGATATTTGGGAAATTCTCTGAGATGATTCCCTGAAGTATATTTCCAATACCATTGACCTCTTTCTCCACGCCCTCCTCAATACCAACTAGCCTTAAATTAGGCTTCCTAATTGTATCTTGGACCTCCTGAAGCGCTCTCTCATATTTCCTAGATTTGGATTGACTCATTTTCTGTTGTTTATAATACCTAAATTATCTTCAGCCACGGAAATTCTCTCCTCTGCAATGTCTCACCTGCTATCAAAGCTAGCTACTTTATTTTGCATCTCCCTTGCTTCTAATTGCTCACTTTTGATGCCTTGCATCCCTTGTTTTAGATCATGTATGGATTTCTTTATCTCCTTGATTTCCTTTTGAGTGGTTAGCTCAGTAGCTTTATTTTCTTTGGACATTTGCTGGAGTTTGGTCACGTTTTTATTTGTGGATTCTTTGAATTCATCCATCTTTCTTTGAAAAACCTTTATTATGGCCTCCTTTATGGCTTCTTCTTTTTCACTTATCACCTTATTTTTGCTTTCCTCTTGTTCAGGTATGGCTTCCTCCATTATCTCTTTCTTTATATTTTCACATTTTTCATTAATGATGTTTATCAATTGCATTTGTGTAGCAATTGGAAGACTCTCCTCTAGGTTTGCCAGTGACTGTTCCATTGTCTGTTTACATTGGGTGGGGGATGTTGTTTCTTGATTTGACATTTTTCTTGAGTTTCTTGTTCTGCCCATTTGAAAAAGGGAGCAAGATTACTACTAAATATGATTATAGTTTTTCAGATATAACCAACCTAGACCTCTGTAGCTGGCAGACACTAGATGTTCACAAGTTTTGATTGGTATTATCACTCTTTCTTTTTGTGCACTTACAGACCAGCCTAATACAACCACTGATAAGCGATTTATACCCAAAACAATAAGCCTCTCAATCCAATCTCTATTGTCTTTAAGTCCCTCTGAGCCTAGAGAATAATTAACCACCTACATATACAATATTGCTCAACAGCCATCAAGTGTAGATCCGTGCAGTATAAGGGTTGAAAGACGAGCAGAGGTCCAGAGATAGAAAAAAAGAATGAGAGAGGTCAGGGGAGGTGCAATAGGATTAACGTAGGAGTGTAAGAATATTGTAGTCATGAAGAAAAGGTAGAGCATAAGGATAACTGACATAAGTTGGTAAGTAGGTAGCATATTTGAGTACAAAGTTTGGAAAGTATTAGAATAAAACTTATGTGTTGCTGCACGACTAGCTCTTAGCCCAACCAGTGGCCTCACAGTGGACCATGGGATGGATCTGTTTTTCTTGTCTACGTTGAGGGAAAGGGGTATTTCACAAGATGCAGAAGCGAAGATTTCAGAAGCAAATGCTGTGAGTGAATTAGCTCGTAAAAAGCATTTTTATTTTCTTTTATCTTTCTGCCAGTCTTGGGGCTTGAATTCAGGGCCTGAGCACTGTCCTCGGGTTTTCTCAAGTCTAGCCCTCTGCCACTTGAGCCACAGTGCCACATCTAGATTTTCTATCTATGTGATACTGAGCAATCAAACCCAGATCTTCATGGATGCTAGGCAAGCACTCTACCACTATGCCAAACTCTCAACCCTGACATAGTAATTATAAAGTCATCATCATCATCATCATCATATCCAAATATCCTTTCTCCTACAAAGAATGAACACTTAACTCTGTCTAATGCTTTTTTTTTAATTTCACTAATTCTTCTGAGTTTTTCCCTCTTGCATTTTTTACACATGACAGCAAAGCTAATCATCAGGAAAAAATTGATTAGGATACAGAAACCTAATAATATCCTAGTAGATTGACGTCAAAAATATGTGCAAGATGCCCTGTGTGTTTGACGTAGTGGGAGAGCCCTTGGCTACCAAGCAGTAAGCCTCAGGTTTGATTCCTCATTACCACATACATAGAAAACGCTGCAAGTGGTGCTGTGGCTCGGTGGGACAGCTAAAGCCTAAAGAAAGCCCAAGAACAATGTTCACACTCTGAGGTCAAGTCCCAAGACTAGCAAAAACAAAAAAAAATTCGACAAGGGGCAAAATGCAGGCAGAGAAGGCACTGTGAAGCAAATGTTTTGTAAAGGATGAGGGCAATATTGACCCTTAAGTTTGGATCTTACCTAAGAAAGGCTCCTTGAGCCTGAGACCAGACTGGTAGTTGGGCCTAGTGGAAGACATTGGGATTGGACAAATAAGGTGTGCTGTTTACTACATCCACATGTATATTGTGAGACTGGAGGAGAGATTCAGCCTCCAGTATGTCTTTGGTGAGGTCTTTTGTGAGCAAGGATCTTTGGTCATTGGGCCCTGAAAGGTGACCCTGCCTCCCTCACAATGGAACAGAATATGGAACCCTGGTAACCAAGCCACTGTACCTAACAACCAGCTCAAGCCAGCTCACTTGGCCTGTGGCTCAGGAGGAAGAAAGATGTTGCTGTGCTGTTGCCAAAGGTCAGGAAACTCGAGTCTCAGGCATGGAAGTTGTGGCTGTCTTACTCGAAGATGTACATGCTAGATCATTGCCAAGCCACAAATCCAGTATAACAGAGCTTTCTCTAAGAAGAAGGCCAGGAAAATCCAGGGCAACCAGATGAGGTAAATTTCTAAGAAGAAATGTATTTGACCCCATCATCCTCCCCACACACTACAACTTTCTTTTTTTTTTCATTTTTTTATTGTAATTAGTAAAAGGGTTAGATGATATTTGCCAGATAGAAGGTGCATTGATTCACATACATTGATACCCTTTCCCATGTCTTGGTACCCATTTCCCTCCAACCCCACACCCCGCACCCGTCTTGGTTTTCCCCCCTTCCCTATAAAATTTCAAATATCCAAATACAAATAAATTCAATATATCAGATAACAAAGTGAGATACTATACCAATATGGGATAACCAAGGGACAGCAAGCGAGATGAGAGACAACATAGTACATTAAGGACAACAATCATTCATTATATGGCTTTTGTGTCAATATCCTGGAGGTCCTTTCCATTAGCTTCACATTATATGGCCTTATATATGGCCTTTTGCTCAATTGACAATCTCTGCTAGTAGAGCCCAAGGTTTCTACTGATTATGACGAATGAGGGAAACCACTGAGCCTAAGTTCCTTTGAGTCTGGCTTACTTCACTTAATATGATTTGTTCTAAGTCTTTCCATTTCCTAACAAATGGGGCGATGTCATTCTTTCTGACAGCAGCATAGAATTCCATTGTGTACAAATACCACAACTTGTTGATCCACTCATCAACTGAGGGACATCTGGGTTGGTTCCATATCTTTGCTATGGTGAATAGTGCTGCAATGAACATTGTTGTGCTAGTGGGTTTAGTATGCCCTTGTTTCTGGATTGTTGGGTAAATGCCAAGTACTGGAATTGCTGGGTCATAGGGGAGTTGTATGTTTAGCGTTTTGAGGCACTGCCGCACTGCTTTCCATAGTGGTTGAACGAGTTTGCACTCCCACCAACAGTGTAGTAGTGATCCCTCCTGACCACATCCCCTCCAGCATCTGTTGTCATTCGTTTTCCTGATCCTGGCCATTCTAACTGGAGTTAGGTGGAATCTTAGACTTGTTTTGATTTGCATTTCTTTTATGACCAGAGATGTTGAGCATTTCTTCATGTGTCTATAGGCCATTTTTGTTTCTTCTTCAGAGAAGACTCTCTTTAAGTCTTTGGCCCATTTTTTAATGGGATGGGTGTTACTTTGGAGGTTAGTTTTGGAGTGATTCAATTTTTTGAGTTGTTGATATATTTTAGATATGAGGCCTTGTTCCGTTGTTTGGGTGGTGAAGATCTTCTCCCACTCTGTAGGCTTCCTGATTAGTTTACTAGCTATATCCGTTGCCATACAAAAGCTCTGCAGTTTAATGCAGTCCCACTTATCCAGCCTTTCTCTGATTTGTTGTGATTCTTGGTCCTTATTAAGAAAGTTTCGACCTGTGCCAAGGAGGCCTAGTGTATCTCCTATTCCTTCCTGTAAACTTTTCAGTGTGTCAGCTTTTACCTCCACGTCTTTGATCCATTTGGAGTTAATTCTAGTGCAAGGGGACAAAGAAGGATCCAACTTTAGTTTTCTGCAGGTATTTAACCAGTTCTGCCAGCACAACTTGTTGAAGAGGCTATCTTTCTTCCATTCTATTTTTTTTGGCTCCCTGGTCAAAGATTAGGTGGCCATAGGTCTGTGGTTTAATATCTGGGTCCGCAGTTCTACTCCAATGGACTTCAGGCCTGTTCTTGTGCCAGTACCAAGCTGTTTTGAGAATTATAGCTCTGTAATAGAGCCTTAAGTTTGGAATTGAAATTCCTCCAGCGCTGTTCTTTCTGCTAAGAAGTGTTTTTGCTATACGGGGTCTTTTATTATTCCATATGAAATTTTGAATTGCCTCTTCTATGTCTTTAAAGAATGACATTGGGATGTTGATGGGTATTACATTGAATTTGTAGATAGCCCTTGGCAAGATTGTCATTTTCACAATGTTGATTCTTCCAATCCAGGAGCATGGGAGGTTTTTCCATTTCCTTAGTTCTGCTTTAATTTCCTTTTTTAGGGTTTTAAAGTTTTCATCTAAACGGTCCTTTACATTCTTAGTTAAGCTAATTGCTAGGTACTTTATTTTCTTTGAGGCTATTGTGAAAGGATTTTCTTTCCTGATTATTGCCTCGTTCCTCTCACTGTTGGCGTAAAGTAAGGCAGTTGATTTGTGAGGGTTGATTTTATGGCCTGCTACCCTTCCAAACTTTGAATCAGCTCAAGGAGCTTGGGAGTAGAGTCTATAGGATTCTTTAAATACAGAATCATGTCATCTGCAAAGAGGGATAGTTTTATTTCCTCTTTCCCTACTTGGATCCCCTTTATGCTTGCTTCTTGCCTTATTGAACTGCCTAGGAATTCTAGTACTATGTTAAAAAGGAGTGGAGAGAGTGGGCATCCTTGTCTCGTTCCTGATTTTAGAGGGAATTGCTTTAGATTTTCACCATTAAGTATAATACTAGCAGTGGGTTTCTCATACACAGCCTTTATTACATTGAGAAATGTTCCATGGATTCCTAGTTTCTCCACATCTTTTAACATAAAGGGGTTTTGGATCTTGTCAAATGCCTTTTCCGCATCTATTGAGACAATCATGTGATTTTATCCCTGCTCCTGTTGATGTGTTGAATTATATTAATTGATTTGTGTATGTTGAACCAGTTTGCCTCCCCGTGATGAATCCAGTTTGATCATAGTGTATAATTTTTTTGATGAGTTGTTGTAGACGGTTGGCCAGTATTTTGTTGAGAAGTTTTGCATCGATGTTCATCAAAGAAATGGGTCTATAGATCTCTTTCTTTGATGAATCTCTGTCTGGTTTGGGGATGAGGGATATGCTGGCTTCACAGAATCAGTTTAGTAAAGAACCTTCATTTTCAATTTCGTTGAAGAGCTTGAGGATTATTGGTGTGAGCTCTGCTTTGAAGACCTTATAGAATTCAGCTGTGAATCCATCTGGCCCTGGGCTCTTTTTAAGTGGAAGTTGTCTAATTTCCATTTCTATTTCAGAGCTTGAAATAGTCCTGTTGAGTTGGGTTAGCTCTTCTTGGTTCAGTGTGTGTATGTTAATATTGTCTAGGAATTCATCCATTTCTTCTAGATTCTCAAATTTGTTGGCGTAAAGGTTTGAGAAGTATTCCCTCATGATATTCTGGATCTTGGTAATTTCTGTCGTGATATGACCATTTTCATCTGCGATTTTGTTTATTTCGATATGCTCTCTTCTTTTTTTGGTAAGATTTGCTAAGGGCTTGTCAATTTTGTTAATTCTTTCAAGAACCAACTCCTTGTTTTGTTGATTCTTTCTATAGTTTTTTTATTCCAAATCATTTAATTCTGCTTTGATTTTAATAATTTGCTTTCTCCTAATGGGTTTAGGGTTGGTTTGTTGCTCTTTTTCCAGGAGGTTAAGGTGAGACATTAACTAGTTGGTTTGCCATTTTTCCAACTTGCTGTTGTAGGCACTCCGCGCTATAAATTTTCCTCTGAGTACTGCCTTTGTTGTGTCCCTAAGGAGTTGATATTTGTGTGCTCCTTATTGTTAAATTTCATAAACAGTTGGATATCTGTTCTGATCTCTTCGATTACCCATTGTTTTTGATTCAACAATGTGTGGTTCAGTCTCCATGAGTTACAGGGTTTTCTTTGGTGGAGATGTTTGTTCAGCTCCAATTTGATGCCTTTATGGTCTGAGAGTGTGCATGGAATAATTTCAGTGTGTCTGAATCTGTCCAGGTTTGCTTTATGGCCTAAGATGTGGTCTATTTTGGAAAATGTTCCATGTGCTGCTGAGAAAAACGTATATTGTGGTGTTACTGGGTGGAATATTCTGGAGATGTCTGTTAGATCTAGTTGGTCTATATAGTTGTTCAGTTCTAAGGTTTCTCTGTTGAGTTTTTGCCTTGTTGATCTGTCCATAGGTGAGAGTGGTGTGTTAAACTCACCAACAATCACTGTATTTCGATCTATGTATGGTTTCAGTGTAAGTAAAGTTTGCTTGATGAAGTTTGGAGCTCCGGGATTGGGTGTGTAAATATTTAGGATTGTTATGTCTTCCGGGAGGAAAGATCCCTTTAGTAGTATGTAGTAACCTTCTTTGTCTTTTCTTACTAATTTTAGTTTGAAGTCTATTGTATCTGATATGAGGATGGCAACTCTAGCCTGTTTATGGGGGCAGTTAGCTTGATAGAGTTTATTCCAACCTCTCACTTTCAAAAGATGATTGTTTTGGGGTAAGATGTGTCTCTTGAAGTCAGCAGAACGATGGCTCTTGCTTTTTGATCCAACTAGACAACCTATGCCGTTTAATTGGAGAGTTAAGTCCATTGATATTGAGAGTTAGGATTGAGAGATATTTATTAGTTCCTACCATTTTTAAAAGCTTTTAGTAGGGCCTGTGTCTTGACAGTTCTGTGGTCCTTAGATGGTATGCTGTTTAGGTGCCATTTCTTTCCCTATGTTGCATTTATTTTGGATTTCTATGTATAGAGCATCTTTGAGAATTCTCTGTAGTGTTGGTTTTGTTTCGACATATTGTTGCAGCTTTTCCTTGGAATGGAATGGTTTTATTGTTCCCTCGGTTATAAATGAGAGCTTAGCTGGCTACAGTATTTTTGGTTGTTAGTTATTTGATTTAAGGGCATGACATATATGCTTCCAGTCACTTCGTGCTTGCATGGTCTCTGCTGAGAAATCTGGGGTTATTCTGATTGGTTTGCTTTTATAGGTTACTGATCCTTTTTCCCTGGCTGCCTTTAGGATCTTTTCTTTAGTTTCTATTGATCCAGTTCGGATCACAATGTGGCGGTGGGATGTTCTTTTCTGGTCAGGTCTGTTTGGGGTTCTAAAAGCTTCTCGTATGTGGATGGGCCTGCCCTTCTGGATATTTGGGAAATTCTCTGAGATGATTCCCTGAAGTATATTTCCAATACCATTGACCTCTTCCTCCACGCCCTCCTCAATACCAACTAGCCTTAAATTAGGCTTCCTAATTGTATCTTGGACCTCCTGAAGCGCTCTCTCATATTTCCTAGATTTGGACTGACTCATTTTCTGTTCTTTCTCTATAATAACTAAATTATCTTCAGCCCCGGAAATTCTCTCCTCTGCATTGTCTAAACTGCTATCAAACTATCTACTTTATTTTTCATCTCCCTTGCTTCTAATTGCTCAGTTTTGATGTCTTGCATCTCTTGTTTTAGATCATGTATGGATTTCTTTATCTCCTTGTTTTCCTTTTGAGTGGTTAGCTCAGTAGCTTTATTTTCTTTTGACATTTGCTGGAGTTTGGTCATGTTTTTATTTGTGGATTCTATGAATTCATCCTTATTTCTTTGAAAAACCTTTATTATGGCCTCCTTTATGGCTTCTTCTTTTTCACTTATCACCTTGTTTATGCTTTCCTCTTGTTCAGCTATGGCTTCCTCCATTATCTCTTTCTTTATATTTTCACATTTTCCATTAAGGATGTTCATCAATTGCATTTGTGTAGCAATTGGAAGACTCTCCTCTAGGTTTGCCAGTGACTGTTCCATTGTCTGTTTACATTGGGTGGGGGATGTTGTTTCTTGATTTGACATTTTTCTTGAGTTTCTTGTTCTGCCCATTTGAAAATGGGAGCAAGATTACTACTAAATACGATTATAGTTTTTCAGATATAACCAACCTAGACCTCTGTAGCTGGCAGACACTAGATGTTCACAAGTTTTGATTGGTATTATCACTCTTTCTTTTTGTGCACTTACAGACCAGTCTAATACAACCACTGATAAGCGATTTATACCCAAAACAATAAGCCTCTCAATCCAATCTCTATTGACTTTAAGTCCCTCTGAGCCTAGAGAATAATTAACCACCTACATATACAATATTGCTCAACAGCCATCAAGTGTAGATCCGTGCAGTATAAGGGTTGAAAGACGAGCAGAGGTCCAGAGATAGAATAAAAGAATGAGAGCGGTCAGGGGAGGTACAAGAGGATTAACGTAGGAGTGTAAGAATATTGTAGTCATGAAGAAAAGGTAGAGCATAAGGATAACTGACATAAGTTGGTCAGTAGGTAGCATATTTGAGTACAAAGTTTGGAAAGTATTAGAATAAAACTTATGTGTTGCTGCACGACTAGCTCTTAGCCCAACCAGTGGCCTCACAGTGGACCATGGGATGGATCTGTTTTTCTTGTCTAAGTTGAGGGAAAGGGCTATTTCACAAGATGCAGAAGCGAAGATTTCAGAAGCAAATGCTGTGAGTGAATTAGCTCGTAAAAAGCATTTTTATTTTCTTTTATCTTTCTGCCAGTCTTGGGGCTTGAATTCAGGGCCTGAGCACTGTCCTCGGGTTTTCTCAAGTCTAGCCCTCTGCCACTTGGGCCACAGTGCCACATCTAGATTTTCTATCTATGTGATACTGAGCAATCAAACCCGGATCTTCATGGATGCTAGGCAAGCACTCTACCACTATGCCCAACTCTCAACCCTGACATTGTAATTATAAAGTCATCATCATCATATCAAAATATCCTTTCTCCTACAAAGAATGTACACTTATCTATGTGTGTAATGCTTTTTTTTAAAATTTCACTAATTCTTCTGTGTTTTTCCCTCTTACATTTTTTACACATGACAGCAAAGCTAATCATCAGGAAAAAAGTGATTAGGATACAGAAACCTAATAATATCCTAGTAGATTGACGTCAAAAATATGTGCAAGATGCCCTGTGTGTTTGACCTAGTGGTAGAGTCCTTGGCTACCACGCAAAAAGACTCAGGTTTGATTCCTCATTACCACATACATAGAAAACGCTGCAAGTGCTGCTGTGGTTCGGTGGGACAGCTAAAGCCTAAAGAAAGCCCAAGAACCAGGTTCACACTCTGAGGTCAAGTCCCAAGACTAGGAACAAAAAAAAATTCGACAAGGGGCAAAATGCAGGCAGAGAAGGCACTGTGAAGCAAATGTTTTGTAAAGGATGAGGGCAATATTGACCCTTAAGTTTGGATCTTACCTAAGAAAGGCTCCTTGAGCCTGAGACCAGACTGGTAGTTGGGCCTAGTGGAAGACATTGGGATTGGACAAATAAGGTGTGCTGTTTACTACATCCACATGTATATTGTGAGATTGGAGGAGAGATTCAGCCTCCAGTATGTCTTTGGTGTGGTCTTCTGTGAGCAAGGATCTTTGGTCATTGGGCCCTGAAAGGTGACCCTGCCTCCCTCACAATGGAACAGAATATGGAACCCTGGTAACTAAGCCACTGTAACTAACAACCAACTCAAGCCAGCTCACTTGGCCTGTGGCTCAGGAGGAAGAAAGATGTTGCTGTGCTGTTACCAAAGGTCAGGAAACTCGAGTCTCAGGCATGGAAGTTGTGGCTGTCTTACTCGAAGATGTACATGCTAGATCATTGCCAAGCCACAAATAAAATAAAACAGGCCTTTCTCTAAGAAGAAGGCCAGGAAAATCCAGGGCAACCAGATGAGGTATATTTCTAAGAAGAAATGTATTTGACCCCATCATCCTCCCCACACACTACAACTTTCTTTTTTTTCATTTTTTATTGTAATTAGTAAAAGGGTTAGATGATATTTGCCAGATAGAAGGTGCATTAATTCACCTACATTGATACCCTTTCACATGTCTTGGTACCCATTTCCCTCCAACCCCACACCCCCCACCCGTCTTGGTTTGCCCCCCTTCCCTATCAAATTTCAAATATCCAAATACAAATAAATTCAATATATCAGATAACAAAGTGAGATACTATACCAATATGGGATAACCAAGGGACAGCAAAGGAAATGAGAGACAACATAGTACATTAAGGACAACAATCATTCATTATATGGCTTTTGTTTCAATATCCTGGACGTCCTTTCAATTAGCTTCACATTATATGGCCTTATATATGGCCTTTTGCTCTATTGCAAATTTCTGCTAGTAGAGCCCAAGGTTTCTACTGATTATGATGAATGAGGGAAACCACTGAGCCTAAGTTCGTTTGAATCTGGATTACTTCACTTAATATTATTTGTTCTAAGTCTTTCCATTTCCTAACAAATGGGGCGATGTCATTCTTTCTGACAGCAGCATAGAATTCCATTGTGTACAAATACCACAACTTGTTGATCCACTCATCAGCTGAGGGACATCTGGGTTGGTTCCATATCTTTGCTATGGTGAATAGTGCTGCAATGAACATTGTTGGGTTAGTGGGTTTAGTATGCCCTTGTTTCTGGATTGTTGGGTAAATGCCAAGTAGTGGAATTGCTGGGTGATAGGGGAGTTCTGCGCATAGCTTCTGTTTGAAGCCAGTCCAGAAAGGAAAGTCCATGAAACTCTCATTTCCAGTTAACTGCCAAGAAAAAGCCAAAGATAGAGATGAAGCTCAAGAGAGCTAGAGAGCCATCTGAAAAGAATGGTTACACCCTGCAACATCCTCATTACCTGATCTTGAAAACATCTCTGCGTGCATCCCAGCATGCAGCCAGCATCTGGGGGTGACAGTGACCCCTGCGCCCATTGGCAATCTGCACTGTCTCTGACATCTGTAATGTGAACCTCATTCTGTTGGGTTTGTGAAGCGGTGTCAACCCTGCATAAGGAACCAACTGTGCCCTAACTCCCTCTGTCCCCTGGGGCCCCTAGCATTCCCCCATCTGCACCCCTCCTGTGGCTTCTGATCCTAGGGAGCCCTCCTGCCCTGTCCAACACTCACATGACGTGCATATTTCTTCTCCTGGGGCAACTTCTCCACAGAGAGTACATGACATGCCCACTCTCCAGGCACGGGGAGATCCTGTGAAAGTAGCAAATCAGTGATAAGGATATAAAGTGATGAATAGAATTTTAGATCCTGATGGTAGACAGTCTGCAAAATCCAAGGGAGAATGGAATTGGAGGGGACCAGGTATCAGGATGTTGGCATGGAGCTTCCCTGCCAAGGGGGTGGGGGAAGTCACAGGCTGGGGGATGCACAGGATGATCCATGGGCCCTGTGCAGCTACTGGGTCACCCCATTCTGCATCTCAGCCTTTGGCTTTGAGCTCTGTGATCGTCAAGATGTGCACAGTCTGTACCCTGGCTGGCAGAAGAAAGGACCCTGGGAAGACAATTGTAGACCCTTTGTGAGTGTAGGAAGGGTTAGGCTGGACACCCAGTCCAAGAGGAGCTAAAACTGGAGTCGAGGGGTGTGCAAGGAGTGGGCCTGCCCTTCTGGATTAGTTAGTTTTGGAGTGATTCAATTTTTTGAGTTGTTGATATATTTTAGATATGAGGCCTTTGTCCGTTGTTTGGTTGGTGAAGATCTTCTCCCACTCTGTAGGCTTCCTGATTAGTTTACTAGCTATATCCGTTGCCATACAAAAGCTCTGCAGTTTATTGCAGTCCCACTTATCCAGCCTTTCTCTGATTTGTTGTGATTCTTGGTCCTTATTAAGAAAGTTTCGACCTGTGCCAAGGAGGCCTAGTGTATCTTCTATTCCTTCCTGTAAACTTTTCAGTGTGTCAGCTTTTACCTCCAGGTCTTTGATCCATTTGGAGTTAATTCTAGTGCAAGGTGACAAAGAAGGATCCAACTTTAGTTTTCTGCAGGTGCTTAACCAGTTCTGCCAGCACAACTTGTTGAAGAGGCTATCTTTCTTCCATTATATTTTTTTGGCTCCCTGGTCAAAGATTAGGTGGCCATAGGATTGTGGTTTAATATCTGGGTCCGCAGTTCTATTCCATTGGACTTCAGGCCAGTTCTTGTGCCCGTACAAGAATTATATCTCTGTAATAGAGTCTAAAGTTTGGAATTGAAATTCCTCCAGCGCTCTTCTTTCTGCTAAGAAGTGTTTACGCTATACGGGGTCTTTTATTATTCCATATGAAATTTTGAATTGCCTCTTCTATTTCTTTAAAGAATGACATTGGGATGTTGATGGGTATTGCATTGAATTGGTAGATAGCCCTTGGCAAGATTGTCATTTTCACAATGTTGCTTCTTCCAATCCAGGAGCATGGGAGGTTTTTCCATTTCCTTAGTTCCGCTTTAATTTCCTTTTTTAGGGTTTTAAAGTTTTCATCTAAACGGTCCTTTACATTCTTAGTTAAGCTAATTCCTAGGTACATTATTTTGATTTGTGAGGGTTGATTTTATGGCCTGCTGCCCTTCCAAAGCTTTGAATCAGCTCAAGGAGCTTGGGAGTAGAGTCTATAGGATTCTTTAAATACAGAATCATGTCATCTGCAAAGAGGGATAGTGTTATTTCCTCTTTCCCTACTTGGATCCCCTTTATGCTTGCTTCTTGCCTTATTGAACTGCCTAGGAATTCTAGTACTATGTTACAAAGGAGTGGAGAGAGTGGGCATCCTTGTCTCGTTCCTGATTTTAGAGGGAATGGCTTTAGATTTTCACCATTAAGTATAATACTAGCAGTGGGTTTCTCATACACAGCCTTTATTACATTGAGAAATGTTCCATGGATTCCTAGTTTCTCCACATCTTTTAACATGAAGGGGTTTTGGATCTTGTCAATGCCTTTTCCGCATCTATTGAGACAATCATGTGATTTTTGTCCTTGCTCCTGTTGATGTGTTGAATTATATTAATTGATTTGTGTATGTTGCACCAGCTTTGCCTCCCTGTGATGAATCCAGTTTGATCATAGTGTATAATTTTTTTGATGAGTTGTTGTAGAAGATTGGCCAGTATTTTGTTGAGAAGTTTCGCATCGATGTTCATCAAAGAAATGGGTCTATAGTTCTCTTTCTTTGATGAATCTCTGTCTGGTTTGGGAATGAGGGACATACTGGCTTCACAGAATGAGTTTGGTAAAGAACCTTCATTTTCAATTTCGTTGAAGATCTTGAGGAGTATTGGTGTGAGCTCTGCTTTGAAGACCTTATACAGTTAAGCTGTGAATCCATCTGGCCCTGGGCTCTTTTTAAGTGGAAGTTGTCTAATTTCCATTTCTATTTCAGAGCTTGAAATAGGCCTGTTGAGTTGGGTTAGCTCTTCTTGATTCAGTGTGGGTATGTTAATATTGTCTAGGAATTCATCCATTTCTTCTAGATTCTCAAATTTGTTGGCGTAAAGGTTTGAGAAGTATTCCCTCATGATATTCTGGATCTTGGTAATTTCTGTCGTGATATTACCATTTTCATCTGCGATTTTGTTTATTTCCATATGCTCTCTTCTTTTTTGGTAAGATTTGCTAAGGGCTTGTCAATTTTGATAATTCTTTCAAAGAACCAACTCCTTGTTTTGTTGATTCTTTCTATAGTTTTTTTTTATTCCAAATCATTTAATTCTGCTTTGATTTTAATAATTTGCTTTCTCCTAATGGGTTTAGGGTTTGTTTGTTGCTCTTTTTCCAGGAGGTTAAGGTGAGACCTTAACTAGGTGGTTTGCCATTTTTCCAACTTGCTGTTGTAGGCACTCCGCGCTATAAATTTTCCTCTGAGTACTGCCTTTGTTGTGTCCCTAAGGAGTTGATATTTGTGTGCTCCTTATTGTTAAATTTCATAAACAGTTGGATATCTGTTCTGATCTCTTCGATTACCCATTGTTTTTGATTCAACAATGTGTGGTTCAGTCTCCATGAGTTACAGGGTTTTCGTTGGTGGAGATGTGTGTTCAGTTCCAATTTGATGCCTTTATGGTATGAGAGTGTGCATGGATTAATTTCAGTGTTTCTGAATCTGTCCAGGTTTGTTTTATGTCCTAAGATGTGTTCTATTTTGGAAAATGTTCCATGTGCTGCTGAGGAAAACGTATATTGTGTTGTTACTGGGTGGAATATTCTGCAGATGTCTGTTAGATCTAGTTGGTCTATATAGTTCTTCATTTCTAAGGTTTCTCTGTTGAGTTTTTGCCTTGTTGATCTGTCCATAGGTGAGAGTGGTGTGTTAAACTCACCAACAATCACTGTATTTCGATCTATGTATGTATGGTTTCAGTGTAAGTAAAGTTTGCTTGATGAAGTTTGGAGCTCCGGGATTGGGTGTGTAAATATTTAGGATCGTTATGTGTTCCTGGAGGAAAGATCCCTTTAGTAGTATGCAGTAACCTTCTTTGTCTTTTGTTACTAATTTTAGTTTGAAGTCTATTGTGTCTGATATGAGCATGGCAACTCCAGCCTGTTTATGGGGGCAGTTAGCTTGACAGAGTTCATTCCAACCTCTCACTTTCAAAAGGTGATTGTTTTTGGGTAAGATGTGTCTCTTGAAGACAGCAAAACGATGGCTCTTGCTTTTTGGTCCAACTAGACAGCCTATGCCGTTTAATTGGAGAGTTAAGTCCATTGATATTGAGAGTTAGGATTGAGAGATATTTATTAGTTCCTACCATTTTTAAAAGCTTTTAGTAGGGCCTGTGTCTTGACAGTTCTGTGGTCCTTAGATGGTATGCTGTTTAGGTGCCATTTCTTTCCCTATGTTGCATTTATTTTGGATTTCTATGTATAGAGCATCTTTGAGAATTCTCTGTAGTGTTGGTTTTGTTTCGACATATTTTTGCAGCTTTTCCCTGGAATGGAATGGTTTTATTGTTCCCTCGGTTATAAATGAGAGCTTAGCTGGCTACAGTATTCTTGGTTGGTAGTTATTTGATTTAAGGGCATGACATATATGCTTCCAGTCACTTCGTGCTTGCATGGTCTCTGCTGAGAAATCTGGGGTTATTCTGATTGGTTTGCTTTTATAGGTTACTGATCCTTTTTCCCTGGCTGCCTTTAGGATCTTTTCTTTCGTTTCTATTGATCCAGGTCGGATCACAATGTGGCGGTGGGATGTTCTTTTCTGGTCAGGTCTGTTTGGGGTTCTAAAAGCTTCTCGTATGTGGATGGGCCTGCCCTTCTGGATATTTGAGAAATTCTCTGAGATGATTCCCTGAAGTATATTTCCAATACCATTGACCTATTTCTCCACGCCCTCCTCAATACGAACTAGCCTTAAATTAGGGTTCCTAATTGTATCTTGGACCTCCTGAAGCGCTCTCTCATATTTCCTAGATTTGGACTGACTCATTTTCTGTTCTTTCTCTATAATAACTAAATTATCTTCAGCCCCGGAAATTCTCTCCTCTGCATTGTCTAAACTGCTATCAAACTATCTACTTTACTTTTCATCTCCCTTGCTTCTAATTGCTCAGTTTTGATGCCTTGCATCTCTTTTTTTAGATCATGTATGGATTTCTTTATCTCCTTGGTTTCCTTTTGAGTGGTTAGCTCAGTAGCTTTATTTTCTTTGGACATTTGCTGGAGTTTGGTCATGTTTTTATTTGTGGATTCTATGAATTCATCCTTATTTCTTTGAAAAACCTTTATGGCTTCTTCTTTTTCACTTATCACCTTGTTTATGCTTTCCTCTTGTTCAGCTATGGCTTCCTCCATTATCTCTTTCTTTATATTTTCACATTTTCCATTAAGGATGTTCATCAATTGCATTTGTGTAGCACTTGGAAGACTCTCCTCTAGGTTTGCCAGTGACTGTTCCATTGTCTGTTTACATTGGGTGGGGGATGTTGTTTCTTGATTTGACATTTTTCTTGAGTTTCTTGTTCTGCCCATTTGAAATGGGAGCAAGATTACTACTAAATACGATTATAGTTTTTCAGATATAACCAACGTAGACTTCTGTAGCTGGCAGACACTAGATGTTCACAAGTTTTGATTGGTATTGTCACTCTTTCTTTTTGTGCACTTACAGACCAGTCTAATACAACCACTGATAAGCGATTTATACCCAAAACAATAAGCCTCTCAATCCAATCTATATTGTCTTTAAGTCCCTCTGAGCCTAGAGATTAATTAACCACCTACATATACAATATTGCTCAACAGCCATCAAGTGTAGATCCGTGCAGTATAAGGGTTGAAAGACGAGCAGAGGTCCAGAGATAGAATAAAAGAATGAGAGCGGTCAGGGGAGGTACAAGAGGATTAACGTAGGAGTGTAAGAATATTGTAGTCATGAAGAAAAGGTAGAGCATAAGGATAACTGACATAAGTTGGTCAGTAGGTAGCATATTTGAGTACAAAGTTTGGAAAGTATTAGAATAAAACTTATGTGTTGCTGCACGACTAGCTCTTAGCCCAACCAGTGGCCTCACAGTGGACCATGGGATGGATCTGTTTTTCTTGTCTACGTTGAGGGAAAGGGGTATTTCACAAGATGCAGAAGCGAAGATTTCAGAAGCAAATGCTGTGAGTGAATTAGCTCGTAAAAAGCATTTTTATTTTCTTTTATCTTTCTGCCAGTCTTGGGGCTTGAATTCAGGGCCTGAGCACTGTCCTCGGGTTTTCTCAAGCCTAGCCCTCTACACTTGGGCCACAGTGCCACATCTAGATTTTCTATCTATGTGATACTGAGCAATCAAACCCGGATCTTCATGGATGCTAGGCAAGCACTCTACCACTATGCCCAACTCTCAACCCTGACATAGTAATTATAAAGTCATCATCATCATATCAAAATATCCTTTCTCCTACAAAGAATGAACACTTATCTATGTGTGTAATGCTTTTTTTTAAAATTTCACTAATTCTTCTGTGTTTTTCCCTCTTGCATTTTTTATACATGACAGCAAAGCTAATCATCAGGAAAAAAGTGATTAGGATACAGAAACCTAATAATATCCTAGTAGATTGACGTCAAAAATATGTGCAAGATGCCCTGTGTGTTTGACCTAGTGGTAGAGTCCTTGGCTACCATGCAAAAAGACTCAGGTTTGATTCCTCATTACCACATACATAGAAAAAGCTGCAAGTGGTGCTGTGGTTCGGTGGGACAGCTAAAGCCTAAAGAAAGCCCAAGAACCAGGTTCACACTCTGAGGTCAAGTCCCAAGACTAGGAAAAACAAAAAAATTCGACAAGGGGCAAAATGCAGGCAGAGAAGGCACTGTGAAGCAAATGTTTTGTAAAGGATGAGGGCAATATTGACCCTTAAGTTTGGATCTTACCTAAGAAAGGCTCCTTGAGCCTGAGACCAGACTGGTAGTTGGGCATAGTGGAAGACATTGGGATTGGACAAATAAGGTGTGCTGTTTACTACATCCACATGTATATTGTGAGATTGGAGGAGAGATTCAACCTCCAGTATGTCTTTGGTGTGGTCTTCTGTGAGCAAGGATCTTTGGTCATTGGGCCCTGAAAGGTGACCCTGCCTCCCTCACAATGGAACAGAATATGGAACCCTGGTAACTAAGCCACTGTAACTAACAACCAACTCAAGCCAGCTCACTTGGCCTGTGGCTCAGGAGGAAGAAAGATGTTGCTGTGCTGTTGCCAAAGGTCAGGAAACTCGAGTCTCAGGCATGGAAGTTGTGGCTGTCTTACTCGAAGATGTACATGCTAGATCATTGCCAAGCCACAAATAAAATATAACAGGCCTTTCTCTAAGAAGAAGGCCAGGAAAATCCAGGGCAACCAGATGAGGTAAATTTCTAAGAAGAAATGTATTTGACCCCATCATCCTCCCTACACACTACAACTTTCTTTTTTTTCATTTTTTTATTGTAATTAGTAAAAGGGTTAGATGATATTTGCCAGATAGAAGGTGCATTAATTCACATACATTGATACCCTTTCACATGTCTTGGTACCCATTTCCCTCCAACCCCACACCCCCCACCCGTCTTGGTTTGCCCCCCTTCCCTATCAAATTTCAAATATCCAAATACAAATAAATTCAATATATCAGATAACAAAGTGAGATACTATACTAATATGGGATAACCAAGGGACAGCAAAGGAAATGAGAGGCAACATAGTACATTAAGGACAACAATCATTCATTATATGGCTTTTGTTTCAATATCCTGGACGTCCTTTCAATTAGCTTCACATTATATGGCCTTATATATGGCCTTTTGCTCTATTGACAATCTCTGCTAGTAGAGCCCAAGGTTTCTACTGATTATGACGAATGAGGGAAACCACTGAGCCTAATTTCCTTTGAATCTGGCTTACTTCACTTAATATGATTTGTTCTAAGTCTTTCCATTTCCTAACAAATGGGGCGATGTCATTCTTTCTGACAGCAGCATAGAATTCCATTGTGTACAAATACCACAACTTGTTGATCCACTCATCAGCTGAGGGACATCTGGGTTGGTTCCATATCTTTGCTATGGTGAATAGTGCTGCAATGAACATTGTTGGGCTAGTGGGTTTAGTATGCCCTTGTTTCTGGATTGTTGGGTAAATGCTAAGTAGTGGAATTGCTGGGTGATAGGGGAGTTCTATGTTTAGCCTTTTGAGGCACTGCCACACTGCTTTCCATAGTGGTTGAACGAGTTTGCACTCCCACCAACAGTGTAGTAGTGACCCCTCCTGGCCACATCCCCTCCAGCATCTGTTGTCATTCGTTTTCCTGATCCTGGCCATTCTAACTGGAGTGAGGTGGAATCTTAGAGTTGTTTTGATTTGCACTTGTTTTATGACCAGAGATGTGGAGCATTTCTTCATGTGTCTATAGGTCATTTTTGTTTCTTCTTCAGAGAAGACTCTCTTTAAGTCTTTGGCCCATTTTTTAATGGGATGGGTGTTACTTTGGAGGTTAGTTTTGGAGTGATTCAATTTTTTGAGTTGTTGATATATTTTAGATATGAGGCCTTTGTCCGTTGTTTGGTTGGTGAAGATCTTCTCCCACTCTGTAGGCTTCCTGATTAGTTTACTAGCTATATCTGTTGCCATACAAAAGCTCTGCAGTTTAATGCAGTCCCACTTATCCAGCCTTTCTCTGATTTGTTGTGATTCTTGGTCCTTATTAAGAAAGTTTCGACCTGTGCCAAGGAGGCCTAGTGTATCTCCTATTCCTTCCTGTAAACTTTTCAGTGTGTCAGCTTTTACATCCAGGACTTTGATCCATTTGGAGTTAATTCTAGTGCATGGTGACAAAGAAGGATCCAACTTTAGTTTTCTGCAGGTGCTTAACCAGTTCTGCCAGCACAACTTGTTGAAGAGGCTATCTTTCTTCCATTCTATTTTTTTAGCTCCCTGGTCAAAGATTAGGTGGCCATAGGTCTGTGGTTTAATATCTGGGTCCGCAGTTCTATTCCATTGGACATCAGGCCAGTTCTTGTGCCCGTACAAGAATTATAGCTCTGTAATAGAGTCTAAAGTTTGGAATTGAAATTCCTCCAGCGCTGTTCTTTCTGTGTGGGGAGCCGGAGCGGCCGCCATTACAAGATGGTGCCTGTTCCCTGCCTCGCTCCTTGTAAACAACTTCTTAGTTCTCCTTATTTGGTATGTGAGTGCGGAGCCTTTGCTCGTTCCACTGAGTCTGCGCGTATGACGTCAGAGGCCTGACCAATCCCGAGTTTTAAAATGGCCCTGGCAACAGAGCAGCCAATGGCAATAGCCCCGTGTTCCTTGATTGTATATAAGCAGCTGCATTTCCCTGCCCCGGGCCCCTCTGCTTCAGCTCTCCCTTCAATCAAGTTGCTCTTCAATAAAGCGTGATACGAGATGGATCCTCGGGTGGTGTCCGTTCTTCCCTGCTGGTCAGGGGTGCCGGGCGCTGCAACTGGTGCCGAAACCCGGGACCTGCGGAGGGGCCGAAGAGGATACAGAACTTGACACGTGAAGAGGACTCCTTCTAGGTATGTTGTTCTGGGAGATTCCTGTCTGGGTGCTTATTATTGTTCTTCCTCTGTGGTTTGTGCTTCTTATTGTTTGCTTTTGCGCACTCAGGTGTGATAGACCCCGAGCCTAGAGAGCTTCTCGTTCTAGGTGAAAGTAAGCCCGGGGTAGGTAACTCGGTCTTTCACTTTGTTTCACCCGCTTGGGTTAGCCCTCTAAGAGTAACATCAGTATGGGTAACTCTTCAGGAAGTGCGTGCCGTACAAGGGACTTCTGTGCCCCCTTACAGGCCCTTCTTAAACAGCGTGGGCTGAAAATTTCCCGCGGCACAATAAATAAAGTGTTAACAGTCATTGAGACACACGCCCCGTGGTTTGCGGTGTCTGGAGATCTCTCACTGGTCTGTTGGGATAAATTAGGCCGGGACCTGGATAGAGCTCAATAAAAGGGAGAGGTCTCCGGCGCCACGTTGCCCATGTGGAGAATGGTGTGCGCTTGTTTGGAGGAGGGCAGAAATACTGATATCATTAAAGAAGGGAGGAAGGAATTAATTAAGCACCAGGATAGTCTCTCGGAGTCATCGTACAGGGAAGGAGAGACCACCAAGAGTGGAGTAAAATATAAGAGAAAACAAAAGAAAAGAATTGAGGGACTGTAGCCCTCACAAAGTACAGTGCAGGAGGAGGAGAGAGGAGAAAAGAAAAAACAGGAGGGACCAAGGAGCTCCCTCTACCCGTCCTTGAAGGAATTTCAGGATGATAACCAGTTCTCTGCCCTGACTTTACATGATCAGGATGCAGGAGAGTCAGATCAAAGCACAGAAAATGAGGGGGAAGGGCCCCCGGAGGAACTAAGTTCAAATGAAGAGGAAGAATTAGAGGAGCAAGCTGCCAGGTATGAGGCAGATAGATATGGCCCCTGGGGAGGACTAGGCGCGGGGAGTGGCCAGGATGTTATTCACCCTGCCCCCTCTGCCCCGCCCCCCTACGTCCCAAAAAAGGGAAGTTCCTTTATTAAGGCCCGCACCTGGTCTCGGTTGGCCTCTGCTTTTCCTGTTTTTGAAGATTCCCTTACGGGACAGAGAGTTTTTGAGCCAGTTTCTTATAAAGCTTTAAAGGATCTCATGGCCGCTGTACAAAATTATGGCCATTCTGCAAATTACACCATTGCTTTGGTTCGTCGATTGCAGACTACCAGCATGACTCCAACGGACTGGTATGAGGTTGGACGTTCTTGCCTGACGCATGGCCAGTACCTTGATTATTGTGCTTCCGCAGCAGATTTGGCCGCTGCCCGACATAGGGAGAATGCACTGGTGGGCCGTCCTCACTGGTCAGCTGAAATGTTATTAGGAAAAGGCCCTTATGCAGCGGACCAGACTGGGTACCCTAATGAGGTTTACCAACAAATTAATATTTTTTACACGGCTTGGAAGTCTCTTGCCAGTCAAGGGGAACGCCGTGGTAACCTTACCAAAGTCGTTCAAAAACCTACCGAGCCTTTTACAGATTTTGTTGGGCGAGTCTTAGAAACTGCAGATAAATTGTTTGGGGACCCAGAGGATCACATGCTCTTAATTCAACAAATTATTTTTGAACAAAGCCTCCCTGAATGCCAAAAGGCTATTATTCCTATAAAAGACAAGCCCTTACAAGATTGGATTAGGGCCTGTCGGGAGGTGGGAGCCCCTGTGAGCTTGGATAAAATTGTTGCTGCGGTAGCTGAGACCACTAGAATTAATTCAGGATTATGCTTCAATTGTCAACAGCCAGGACATTTCAAAAGACAGTGTCCCAATTTAAAATATTCAAAGCAGAGGCCCCCTCGCGAACCGGGACTTTGTCCACGATGTAAAAAGGGAAAACATTGGGCAAATGAGTGCAGATCAGTTAAAGATGTGAATGGACAGCCTATCCCACAACCTCAGGCCTTGGAGCCAAAAAACGGGCAGAGGGGCCCATTGCCCCAGGGCCCGCAAAATCAGGGGATTCGGTGCCAGGAAACTTATCAGAGGCCCTCACCTCATCTCCAACAGCCATTTGTTCCCGCAGAGCAACCGCAGGATCTGCAGGGCTGGACCTCCGTGCCACCGCCGGAGTGGTCATAACTGAGGACATGGGGGCTCAACTCATAACTACTGACCTAATGGGCCCCCTCCCTGAAAATATGGTGGGAATAGTGTTGGGACGCGCTTCCAATACTATGAAAGGCCTTGTAGTGTTCCCTGGAGTTGTTGACCCTAATTACAGGGGAGCCATCCAAGTCCTCTGTTCAGTCTCTCGAGGGGTCATTTCAGTGGCTCCTGGAGATCGAGTTGCTCAATTAATTTTAGTGCCTTCCCATCATCAAGTTTCCCCGGTGCAAGAAAAGGAAAGAAGTTTAAGTACCTCAGGAGCAGACCTTGTCTGCTTGTCCATGGCCTTAAATAACCATCCCATGTTAACATTAACAATTGAAGGAAGGACCTTTAATGGTCTGGTGGACACGGGAGCGGACCGGAGTATCATCCAAATAACTCAATGGCCAAAGACATGGCCCCTACAATTTTCTTCACAAACCCTGCAAGGTTTAGGTTATGCAGATACTCCTCGGGTCAGCGCAAAACAGTTGACCTGGTCCACAGAGGAAGGTCAAAAAGGAAAATTTCAGCCGTTTGTCCTCCAGGTCCCAGTTAAATTTGTGGGGCCGGGATATCCAACAGCAAATGGGTTTAATTCTAACTACTTCAACGGCACAAACTATAATGAAAAATCAGGGCTTTGTCCCTACTGGTGGGTTAGGAAAATATTTACAGGGCCGGCATGCCCCTGTGGAGCCAGTTGCCAATAAAGACAAGCAAGGCTTGGGTTTTTCTTGGGGGTCACTGAAAATTTAGCCTCCGCCAGTCCAACACCCATACCCTGGTTAACAAATAAAGCGGTGTGGGTGCCTCAGTGACCCCTGTCCCAAGAAAAACTGGAGGCTATAACTCAATTGGTACAGGAACAACTAAGGTTGGGACATGTGGAGCCTTCTGTTTCTCCATGGAATACCCCTATTTTTGTTATTAAAAAGGCCTCAGGCAAGTGGAGATTATTACATGATCTCAGAGCCATTAATGCTCAAATGCAAATATTAGGGTCAGTCCAACGCGGCCTCCCACTGCTTTCTGCTTTGCCCCAAAAGTGGCCCATTATATCTATTGATATTAAGGACTGTTTCTTTTCTATTCCTTTGCATCCCAGGGATAGAGAACGTTTTGCTTTTACCCTGCCTTCTGTTAATCATGAACAACCTGATGCGCGATTTCAGTGGAGGGTTCTTCCACAAGGAATGGCTAATAGCCCTACAATATGCCAACTATATGTTGACACAGTTCTTTTCCCTGTGAGACAGCAATTTCCCATTGTTAGAATTCTTCACTATATGGATGATATTCTAATAGCTGCCCCTAAGCAGAATATCCTTTTTCAAGTATTTAGTAAATTATCTAAACTCCTTGCAAAGGCAGGCTTAAACTTGGCACCAGAAAAGGTGCAATTTTCAGAAAAGGTTCAGTTTTTAGGTTCCATAATTTCTCCCATAGCTGTGACACCCCAAAAGGTCGTCTTGAAAACAAATCATTTGCATACCCTTCATGATTTTCAAAAATTAATGGGGGACGTAAATTGGGTCCGAAATTTTCTTAATGTCCCTCTCTCTGAATTGTTGCCCCTCTTTTCCTTATTGGAGGGAGACCTGGATGTTACCTCACCTAGAAAATTGACTGTTCAGGCTAAGAGTTCCATTCAGCGTCTTGAACAGGCCATAGAAAATGCACAACTTTTGCGCGTAAATCCATCAGCGCCAATCTTACTGTGTATATTTAAAACAAAGAATTATCCTACAGGAGTATTATGGCAAGAAGGCCCATTGTTATGGTTGCATGGAAATTCTTATGGCTTAAAAACTATTCAGTATTTTCCAGAATTAGTTGCTTTGTTAGCTCTTACAGGTTGCAAGGCATGTTTGACTCACTTTGCAAAATTTCCTGACAAATTAATTATTCCTTATACCCGGCAACAAGTACAAATATTGGCTGCCTCTGTTGACTGGTGGGCAGTTTTGGTGTGCTCCTTTCCAAATATAATTGACAATCATTATCCCAAACATCCACTGCTGAATTTTGTGCGTGAAGACTGTGTGTATTTCCCCAAAGTTACGGAAAAACTGCCTCTGAGTAATGCCCTAATTATATTTACAGATGGGTCAAAAACAGGCCGAGGTGCCTATGTAGTTCAAGGAAAGGAGCCAGTAACTTTAAATTTTCGACTAGAAACTCCACAAGTAGTTGAATGTCTAACAGTTTTAGAAGTATTCGGGAAATTTTCTGAGCCTTTTAACCTATATTCTGATTCACAATATGTAGTTAATGCAGTGGCATCCCTGGAAGTCGCCGCCTCCATAAAAGGTAGCAGTACAGTTTCAAATATATTATCCCAACTTCAGAGTTTAATTTTACAAAGGAAAAATCCTTTTTTCATTGGTCATATTCGGGCACATACTGGCTTGCCTGGTCCAATGTCAGAGGCCAATGCCATAGTGGATTTGACTGCCAGAGCCCTGGTGGGCCTTTCCCATAATTCTGTTCAATTAGCACGAGATTTTCATCAACTTTATCATGTTTCTGCAAAAACCCTTCGTTATAAGTTTTCCATTTCACGCCAACAGGCTTGAGAAATTGTTAAAGCTTGTCAATCCTGTGTAATATATCACCCCTCTTTCATAATTGGAGTTAATCCTAGAGGCCTTTGCTCTAATGCCTTATGGCAAATGGATGTTACCCATGTGCCTGAGTTTGGCCGAACAAAATATGTTCATGTTTCTGTGGATACTTTCTCTGGCATAATGCATGCCATGGCCCTTACAGGGGAAAGGGTGTCCCATGTTAAAGTTCATTGCTTGGAAGCCTGGGCAGCATGGGGAAAACCATTAAAATTGAAAACAGATAATGGCCCTGCTTATGCCTCTGCCGGATTTCACTCCTTTTGCACTCAAATGCAGGTAGTTCATTCTACTGGCCTCCCTTACAATCCCCAGGGTCAGGGAATTGTGGAACGTGCCAATAGAACACTTAAACAACTTTTATTTAAACAAAAGGAGGGAATAGGCCGAGATGCCTCCCCCAGAGAAAGGCTGGCCATTGCACTGTTTACCTTAAATTATGTAACAGTGGATGACAATGGACAATAAGCTGCTGATCGGCATGCTGGCAAAATGGCAATACCACCCACACAAAAAGTAATGTGGAAAAATGTTATCGATAATAAATGGTATGGACCGGATCCTGTAATTCAGAGATCCAGGGGAGCTGTTTGTGTTTTTCCACAGGGACAGGAATCCCCCCATTGGGTGCCGCAGCGCCTCGTAAGGATATTGGAGGAAAATCAAACGCCTAAAGAGGATGATGCAAAACAAAATCCTGGGAATAACCCTGTTAATAATTCTTCTGCTGCCACGACTTTGGATGAAGAGACAGAAGGGAAAAAGCAACAAGGAAAAGACGATGTGGGCAGTGATGAAGACCTTTCCATTACCAATGCCTGTGACTAATGCTTCTTCCGTTTTCCCCTTTGTGCCACCAATTCTTCCTTGCAACTTCCCTAGGACTGCAAGGTTCCCTATGCCTTACCCTGTCAAAAAATCTGTCCTTCTGTGTTAGGCTGGTTTCTCAAAAATTGGGTCGCTCTGATTAATGTATAGTTCTGGCAAGGGAAGGGTTGTGGGGTTTTCTGCACTTGTCCCAGAGGCGGACCTTCCTGTTTATGTTTTTACTCTTTAAAGCTTCAAGTAATGATAGTATTTTAAATTGTTCTGCCACAGAGTGTAAATTGAGTCAATGCTGGAGCCGTTACCTACATTTGTTCCAGTTCCTGTGAATGTTTGTTGCAGTTTGTTTTGGGTTTTGTGTCTTTAGCCTTTGGTTGCTCTGCCGAATGAGGTCTCGCAATAAGAGAGAGAGAGCAATGCTTGTTCATGCACTCACTGCCTTGGAGCAGGGACACTCCCCCAAAATTTGGCTTGCAGCTTTAAAGGCCAACTAAAACTGCCCTGTACTGCCTTTGCAACCTCAAGACCTTAGTCTATTGCACGAGGAATAGGAGTATAGGCAGCCAAGAGTTGTGAAACGATGGACAAAGTACCACTCCTGACCCTAACAGGTCAGGGAGAGCATGTGCGTTAGCATATGGGTCTGCGCCCCTAGCCCATCTCCGCAAAGGGAAAAGAGGACCTGAAGGGGAGGGATCCAGAGTTGATCGCCTGGGTCACTCCTCTAGAGTAGGACCTCAAGTTTTACTTTGGAGGACAGCACCTCTACTCTCTTCACAACGGGTATGTTGGCCTGCTGCGTTAAAACAAAAAGGGGGAGATGTGGGGAGCCGGAACGGCCGCCATTACAAGATGGCGCCTGTTCCCTGCCTCGCTCCTTGTAAACAACTTCTTAGTTCTCCTTATTTGGTATGTGAGTGCGGAGCCTTTGCTCGTTCCACTGAGTCTGCGCGTATGACGTCAGAGGCCTGACCAATCCCGAGTTTTAAAATGGCTCTGGCAACAGAGCAGCCAATGGCAAAAGCCCCGTGTTCCTTGATTGTATATAAGCAGCTGCATTTCCCTGCCCCGGGCCCCTCTGCTTCAGCTCTCCCTTCAATCAAGTTGCTCTTCAATAAAGCGTGATACGAGAAGGATCCTCGGGTGGTGTCCGTTTTTCCCTGCTGGTCAGGGGTGCCGGGCGCCGCATTTCTGCTAAGAAGTGTTTTTGCTATACGGGGTCTTTTATTATTCCATAAGAAATTTTGAATTGCCTCTTCTATTTCTTTAAAGAATGACATTGGGATGTTGATGGGTATTGCATTGAATTGGTAGATAGCCCTTGGCAAGATTGTCATTTTCACAATGTTGATTCTTCCAATCCAGGAGCATGGGAGGTTTTTCCATTTCCTTAGTTCTGCTTTAATTTCCTTTTTTTAGGGTTTTAAAGTTTTCATCTAAACGGTCCTTTACATTCTTAGTTAAGCTAATTCCTAGGTACTTTATTTTCTTTGAGGCTATTGTGAAAGGAGTTTCTTTCCTGATTATTGCCTCGTTCCTCTCACTGTTGGCGTAAAGTAAGGCAGTTGATTTGTGAGGGTTGATTATGTGGCCTGCTGCCCTTCCAAAGCTTTGAATCAGCTCAAGGAGCTTGGGAGTAGAGTCTATAGGATTCTTTAAATACAGAATCATGTCATCTGCAAAGAGGGATAGTTTTATTTCCTCTTTCCCTACTTGGATCCCCTTTATGCTTGCTTCTTGCCTTATTGCACTGCCTAGGAATTCTAGTACTATGTTAAAAAGGAGTGGAGAGAGTGGGCATCCTTGTCTCGTTCCTGATTTTAGAGGGAATGGCTTTAGATTTTCACCATTAAGTATAATACTAGCAGTGGGTTTCTCATACACAGCCTTTATTACATTGAGAAATGTTCCATGAATTCCTAGTTTCTCCACATCTTTTAACATGAAGGGGTTTTGGATCTTGTCAAATGCCTTTTCCGCATCTATTGAGACAATCATGTGATTTTTGTCCTTGCTCCTGTTGATGTGTTGAATTATATTAATTGATTTGTGTATGTTGCACCAGCTTTGCCTCCCTGTGATGAATCCAGTTTGATCATAGTGTATAATTTTTGATGAGTTGTTGTAGAAGATTGGCCAGTATTTTGTTGAGAAGTTTCACATCGATGTTCATCAAAGAAATGGGTCTATAGTTCTCTTTCTTTGATGAACCTCTGTCTGGTTTGGGATGAGGGATATACTGGCTTCACAGAATGAGTTTGGTAAAGAACCTTCATTTTCAATTTCGTTGCAGAGCTTGAGGAGTATTGGTGTGAGCTCTGCTTTGAAGACCTTATAGAATTCAGCTGTGAATCCATCTGGCCCTGGGCTCTTTTTAAGTGGAAGTTGTCTAATTTCCGTTTCTATTTCAGAGCTTGAAATAGGCCTGTTGAGTTGGGTTAGCTCTTCTTGGTTCAGTGTGGGTATGTTAATATTGTCTAGGAATTCATCCATTTCTTCTAGATTCTCAAATTTGTTGGCGTAAAGATTTGAGAAGTATTCCCTCATGATATTCTGGATCTTGGTAATTTCTGTCGTGATATTACCATTTTCATCTGCGATTTTGTTTATTTTGATATGCTCTCTTCTTTTTTTGGTAAGATTTGCTACTGGCTTGTCAATCTTGTTAATTCTTTCAAGAACCAACTCCTTGTTTTGTTGATTCTTTCTGTAGTTTTTTTATTCCAAATCATTTAATTCTGCTTTGATTTTAATAATTTGCTTTCTCCTAATGGGTTTAGGGTTGGTTTGTTGCTCTTTTTCCAGGAGGTTAAGGTGAGACATTAACTAGTTGGTTTGCCATTTTTCCAACTTGCTGTTGTAGGCACCCCGCGCTATAAATTTTCCTCTGAGTACTGCCTTTGTTGTGTCCCTAAGGAGTTGATATTTGCGTGCTCCTTATTGTTAAATTTCATAAACAGTGGGATATCTGTTCTGATCTCTTCGATTACCCATTGTTTTTGATTCAACAATGTGTTGTTCAGTCTCCATGAGTTACAGGGTTTTCTTTGGTGGAGATGTGTGTTCAGCTCCAATTTGATGCCTTTATGGTCTGAGAGTGTGCATGGAATAATTTCAGTGTTTCTGAATCTGTCCAGGTTTGCTTTATGGCCTAAGATGTGGTCTATTTTGGAAAATGTTCCATGTGCTGCTGAGAAAAACGTATATTGTGTTGTTACTGGGTGGAATATTCTGCAGATGTCTGTTAGATCTAGTTGGTCTATATAGTTGTTCAGTTCTAAGGTTTCTCCTTTGAGTTTTTGCCTTGTTGATCTGTCCATAGGTGAGAGTGGTGTGTTAAACTCACCAACAATCACTGTATTTCGATCTATGTATGGTTTCAGTGTAAGTAAAGTTTGCTTGATGAAGTTTGTAGCTCCGGGATTGCGTGTGTAAATATTTAGGATTGTTATGTCTTCCGGGAGGAAAGATCCCATTAGTAGTATGTAGTAACCTTCTTTGTCTTTTCTTACTAATTTTAGTTTGAAGTCTATTGTATCTGATATGAGGATGGCAACTCTACCCTGTTTATGGGGGCAGTTAGCTTGATAGAGTTTATTCCAACCTCTCACTTTCAAAAGATGATTGTTTTTGGGTAAGATGTGTCTCTTGAAGTCAGCAGAACGATGGCTCTTGCTTTTTGATCCGACTAGACAACCTATGCCGTTTAATTGGAGAGTTAAGTCCATTGGTATTGAGAGTTAGGATTGAGAGATATTTATTAGTTCCTACCATTTTTAAAAGCTTTTAGTAGGGCCTGTGTCTTGACAGTTCTTGTGGTCCTTAGATGGTATGCTGTTTAGGTGCCATTTCTTTCCCTATATTGCATTTATTTTGGTTTTCTATGTATAGAGCATCTTTGAGATTTCTGTGTAGTGTTGGTTTTGTTTTGACATATTGTTGCAGCTTTTCCCTGGAATGGAATGTTTTTATTTTTCCCTCAGTTATGAATGAGAGCTTAGCTGGCTACAGTATTCTTGGTCGGTAGTTATTTGATTTAAGGGCATGACATATATGCTTCCAGTCACTTCGTGCTTGCATGGTCTCTGCTGAGAAATCTGGGGTTATTCTGATTGGTTTGCCTTTGTAGGTTACTGATCCCTCTTCCCTGGCTACCTTTAGGATCTTTCCTTTCGTTTCTATTGATCCAGTTCGGATCACAATGTGGCGGTGGGATGTTCTTTTCTGGTCAGGTCTGTTTGGGGTTCTAAAAGCTTCTCGTATCTGGATGGGCCTGCCCTTCTGGATATTTGGGAAATTCTCTGAGATGATTCCCTGAAGTATATTTCCAATACCATTGACCTCTTTCTCCACGCCCTCCTCAATACCAACTAGCCTTAAATTAGGCTTCCTAATTGTATCTTGGACCTCCTGAAGCGCTCTCTCATATTTCCTAGATTTGGATTGACTCATTTTCTGTTCTTTATAATACCTAAATTATCTTCAGCCACGGAAATTCTCTCCTCTGCAATGTCTCACCTGCTATCAAAGCTATCTACTTTATTTTTCATCTCCCTTGCTTCTAATTGCTCACTTTTGATGCCTTGCATCCCTTGTTTTAGATCATGTATGGATTTCTTTATCTCCTTGATTTCCTTTTGAGTGATTAGCTCAGTAGCTTTATTTTCTTTGGACATTTGCTGGAGTTTGGTCACGTTTTTATTTGTGGATTCTTTGAATTCATCCATCTTTCTTTGAAAAACCTTTATTATGGCCTCCTTTATGGCTTCTTCTTTTTCACTTATCACCTTGTTTTTGCTTTCCTCTTGTTCAGGTATGGCTTCCTCCATTATCTCTTTCTTTATATTTTCACATTTTTCATTAATGATGTTTATCAATTGCATTTGTGTAGCACTTGGAAGACTCTGGTCTAGGTTTGCCAGTGACTGTTCCATTGTCTGTTTACATTGGGTGGGGGATGTTGTTTCTTGATCTGACATTTTTCTTGAGTTTCTTGTTCTGCCCATTTGAAAATGGGAGCAAGATTACTACTAAATACGATTATAGTTTTTCAGATATAACCAACCTAGACCTCTGTAGCTGGCAGACACTAGATGTTCACAAGTTTTGATTGGTATTATAACTCTTTCTTTTTGTGCACTTACAGACCAGTCTAATACAACCACTGATAAGCGATTTATACCCAAAACCATAAGCCTCTCAATCCAATCTCTATGGTCTTTAAGTCCCTCTGAGCCTAGAGAATAATTAACCACCTACATATACAATATTGCTCAACAGCCATGAAGTGTAGATCCGTGCAGTATAAGGGTTGAAAGACGAGCAGAGGTCCAGAGATAGAAAAAAAGAATGAGAGAGGTCAGGGGAGGTGCAAAAGGATTAACGTAGGAGTGTAAGAATATTGTTGTAATGAAGAAAAATTATAGCATAAGGATAACTGACCTAAGTTGGTAAGTAGGTAGCATATTTGAGTACAAAGTTTGGAAAGTATTAGAATAAAACTTATGTGTTGCTGCACGACTAGCTCTTAGCCCAACCAGTGGCCTCACAGTGGACCATGGGATGGATCTGTTTTTCTTGTCTACGTTGAGGGAAAGGGGTATTTCACAAGATGCAGAAGCGAAGATTTCAGAAGCAAATGCTGTGAGTGAATTAGCTCGTAAAAAGCATTTTTATTTTCTTTTATCTTTCTGCCAGTCTTGGGGCTTGAATTCAGGGCCTGAGCACTGTCCTCGGGTTTTCTCAAGTCTAGCCCTCTGCCACTTGAGCCACAGTGCCACATCTAGATTTTCTATCTATGTGATACTGAGCAATCAAACCCAGATCTTCATGGATGCTAGGCAAGCACTCTACCACCATGCCAAACTCTCAACCCTGACATAGTAATTATAAAGTCATCATCATCATCATCATATCCAAATATCCTTTCTCCTACAAAGAATGAACACTTAACTGTGTCTAATGCTTTTTTTTTAATTTCACTAATTCTTCTGTGTTTTCCCCTCTTGCATTTTTTCCACATGACAGCAAAGCTAATCATCAGGAAAAAATTGATTAGGATACAGAAACCTAATAATATCCTAGTAGATTGACGTCAAAAACATGTGCAAGATGCCCTGTGTGTTTGACCTAGTGGTAGAGTACTTGGCTACCAAGCAGAAAGACTCAGGTTTGATTCCTCATTACCACATACATAGGAAACGCTGCAAGTGGTGCTGTGGCTCGGTGGGACAGCTAAAGCCTAAAGGAAGTCCAAGAACAATGTTCACACTCTGAGGTCAAGTCCCAAGACTAGCAAAAACAAAAAAAAATTCGACAAGGAGCAAAATGCAGGCAGAGAAGGCACTGTGAAGCAGATGTTTTGTAAAGGATGAGGGCAATGTTGACCCTTAAGTTTGGATCTTACCTAAGAAAGGCTCCTTGAGTCTGAGAGCAGACTGGTAGTTGGGCCTATTGGAAGACATTGGGATTGGACAAATAAGGTGTGCTGTTTACTACATCCACATGTATATTGTGAGATTGGAAGAGAGATTCAGCCTCCAGTATGTCTTTGGTGAGGTCTTTTGTGAGCAAGGATCTTTGGTCATTGGGCCCTGAAAGGTGACCCTGCCTCCCTCACAATGGAACAGAATATGGAACCCTGGTAACCAAGCCACTGTAACTAACAACCAGCTCAAGCCAGCTCACTTGGCCTGTGGCTCAGGAGGAAGAAAGATGTTGCTGTGCTGTTGCCAAAGGTCAGGAAACTCGAGTCTCAGGCATGGAAGTTGTGGATGTCTTACTCGAAGATGTACATGCTAGATCATTGCCAAGCCACAAATCCAGTATAACAGAACTTTCTCTAAGAAGAAGGCCAGGAAAATCCAGGGCAACCAGATGAGGTAAATTTCTAAGAAGAAATGTATTTGACCCCATCATCCTGTCCACACACTACAACTTTCTATTTTTAATTTTTTATTGTAATTAGTAAAAGGGTTAGATGATATTTGCCAGATAGAAGGTGCATTAATTCACATACATTGATACCTTTTCACATGTCTTGGTACCCATTTCCCTCCAACTCCACACCCCCCACCTCTCTTGGCTTTCCCCCCTTCCCTATCAAATTTCAGATATCCAAGTACAACTAAATTCAATATATAAGATAAAGTGAGATACTATACCAATATGGGATAACCAAGGGACAGCAAACGAGATGAGAGACAACATAATACATTAAGTACAACAATCATTCATTATATGGCTTTTGTTTCAATATCCTGGAGGTCCTGTCAATTAGCTTCACATTATATGGCCTTATATATGGCCTTTTGCTCTATTGACAATCTCTGCTAGTAGAGCCCAAGGTTTCTACTGATTATGACGAATGAGGGAAACCACTGAGCCTAAGTTCCTTTGAGTCTGGCTTACTTCACTTAATATGATTTGTTCTAAGTCTTTCCATTTCCTAACAAATGGGGCGATGTCATTCTTTCTGACAGCAGCATAGAATTCCATTGTGTACAAATACCACAACTTGTTGATCCACTCATCAACTGAGGGACATCTGGGTTCGTTCCATATCTTTGCCATGTTGAATAGTGCTGCAATGAACATTGTTGTGCTAGTGGGTTTAGTATGCCCTTGTTTCTGGATTGTTGGGTAAATGCAAAGTAGTGGAATTGCTGGGTCATAGGGGAGTTCTATGTTTAGCCTTTTGAGGCACTGCCACCCTGCTTTCCATAGTGGTTGAACGAGTTTGCACTCCCACCAACAGGGTAGTAGTGATCCCTCCTGGCCACATCCCCTCCAGCATCTGTTGTCATTCGTTTTCCTGATCCTGGCCATTCTAACTGGAGTGAGGTGGAATCTTAGAGTTGTTTTGATTTGCATTTCTTTTATGATCAGAGATGTGGAGCATTTCTTCGTGTGTCTATAGGCCATTTTTGTTTCTTCTTCAGAGAAGACTCTCTTTAAGTCTTTGGCCCATTTTTAATGGGATGGGTGTTCCTTTGGAGGTTAGTTTTGGAGTGATTCAATTTTTTGAGTTGTTGATATATTTTAGATATGAGGCCTTTGTCCGTTGTTTGGGTGGTGAAGATCTTCTCCCACTCTGTAGGCTTCCTGGTTAGTTTACTAGCTATATCCGTTGCCATACAAAAGCTCTGCAGTTTAATGCAGTCCCACTTATCCAGCCTTTCTCTGATTTGTTGTGATTCTTGGTCCTTATTAAGAAATGTTCGACCTGTGCTAAGGAGGCCTAGTGTATCTCCTATTCCTTCCTGTAAACTTTTCAGTGTGTCAGCTTTTACCTCCAGGTCTTTGATCCATTTGGAGTTAATTCTAGTGCAAGGAGACAAAGAAGGATCCAACTTTAGTTTTGTGCAGGTGTTTAACCAGTTCTGCCAGCACACCTTGTTGAAGAGGCTTTCTTCCATTCTATTTTTTTGGCTCCCTTGTCAAAGATTAGGTGGCCATAGGTCTGTGGTTTAATATGTAGGTCCGCAGTTCTACTCCATTGGACTTCAGGCCTGTTCTTGTGCCAGTACCAAGCTGTTTTGAGAATTATAGCTCTGTAATAGAGTCTTAAGTTTGGAATTGAAATTCCTCCAGCGCTGTTTTTTCTGCTAAGAAGTGTTTCTGAATTGCCTCTTCTATTTCTTTAAAGAATGACATTGGGATGTTGATTGGTATTACATTGAATTTGTAGATAGCTCTTGGCAAGATTGTCATTTTCACAATGTTGATTCTTCCAATCCAGGAGCATGGGAGGTCTTTCCATTTCCTTAGTTCTGCTTTAATTTCCTTTTTTATGGTTTGAAAGTTTTCATCTAAACGGTCCTTTACATTCTTAGTTAAGCTAATTGCTATTTACTTTATTTTTTTAAGGCTATTGGGAAAGGATTTTCTTTCCTGATTATTGCCTCGTTCCTCTCAGTGTTGGCGTAAAGTAAGGTAGTTGATTTGTGATGGTTCATTTTATGGCCTGTTACCCTTCCAAATCTTTGAATCAGCTCAAGGAGCTTGGGAGTAGAGTCTATAGGATTCTTTATATACAGAATCATGTCATTGGCAAAGAGGGATAGTTTTATTTCCTCTTTCCCTACTTGGATCCCCTTTATGCTTGCTTCTTTCCTTATTGCACTGCCTAGGAATTCTAGTTCTATGTTAAAAAGTAGTGGAGGGAGTGGGCATCCTGAATGCTACCCCCTAGCACTTTAATGCAAAGCTTAGGGCTGTGGCATTTTAAGCACAATTCAACGCTCTGTTTTTTGCTGGTTAATTAGAGGTAAAAATCTTATGGAATTTATTGCGTGGCTGATTTTGAACTGGAATCCTCAGTTCTCAGCTTATCTTGAGCAGCTAGGATTACAGTACTTTTACAACATGTATGCTCATACACATTGCTTCTGATCCAAACACTCATTGTTCAATTTAACTAACAAGATGTGAGGAACGATGATTGACTGTAATTTACTAGATGGGATTCTAGTGAGTATATATTTCCACTTGCACTCTGAAGCCAGGGAAATGTTTCTGGTACATGTTTCAACTATCTCCCAAAGAGGAAATAATATGTGAGTACGTTTGATAGTATTTCAGATAGGAGATGGACTTTGGTGTTTGGAACCTGTTGGGCAGAGTGTATCAGCTGGGCTGTGATAACAGAGATGATGTTACAGACAGTAATATTTTCATCCCAGACAGACTTAATCCAGATCCTTGGATTTCAGGCCTTGAGTAGATAGAATTACAAGTGTGAGCTGCCACCACCACCTGGTTCATTTTGGAAACCTTAATTGCTTCTCATTTGTTCCTTTCCTTTTTTGGAAGATTGATCTAAGCTGGCTGATTGTGCATCACAATGAAGTGATTGGCCTCAGGAATTGCAAATATTTGTTTCATCAGCACGGAATGAATGAAGTTGATCTAAACCCAATAGTATTTTCCTTCTGATAAATAGGGAACTTACTTATATCATTTTTCCTTGCCTTTGCTTTCCCAAAGCAAGCAACATGTTTCTTAAAAACTATACTTCATGAGAATATTATAATTAGAAGCTATCTTCTGCACACTTCAGAATAGTCCTTGCATTTATAAACTTATATTACAATATTAGGTAGAAGCATGGTGACTGTTAGTTTCATAACTATTTCATATGTTTTCCTCTTTAAGGCTCATTAACTCAAGAAGGGATTAAATACATTTATATAATAGTACAACATAGCTCCTGCTGATTTCATGTGTGTGCAGATGATACACAGATTTATTAGGATTACTCAAAAGTTTTCTTCAAATTTTCAGTAGTAGACTGCTATGCTAACTGGAAGGTGATAGTAATGATGCTGAAATTCTATGAATCAGCTATGAAGCAGAATTTCAGGGGAGAGTATTTGCTAGGGACTTAATTTCTAAGACGCATATCAAGAATATTGAACTATAACACCAAATGATGGAGGACTCAGCGTCACATTTTGTTGTTTTATGCAAGTCCTAGGACTTGAACCCAGGGCCTGGGAACTGTCCTTAAAAGTTTTTTTTTTGCTTCAGGCTAGTGTTCTACCACTTTATCCACAGCTCCACTTCCAGATTTTTGGTAATGAACTGTAAATCAGAATATCATGCAATTGTTTGGGCTGGATTCAAACCTGATTCTGTGTAGTTAGGATTCCAAGTGTGAGCGCACAGAGCCTGGCTAGTATCATTCATCATTCAAGTCATGGGACTGCAATTCTGCACCTGGGTCTTGTCACTGAGCTTTTCAGCTCAAGACTACTGCCCTATCCCTTGAGCCATAGGGCCACTTCTGGGTTTCTGGTGGTTAATTGGAGATAAGAGTCACATGGACTTCAGTGCCCAGGCTGACTTTGAACTGCTATCCTTGGATCCCAGCCTCTTGAGTAGCTACATTTACAAGTGTGAGCCACCATACCCGGCTAAATTATTTTTTAAGTTAATTTATTTTGTTAAGTCAATATATAGTTGGCATACGGTTACATAATTAATGAACATATTTCTTAAGAAAATTGTTATCCCCTCCCTCATTTTTCTCTGTTTTCCTACCCTCAGACCCCTCTCCACCCAGATTGTTCAGTTCATTTCCGTTTAGTGTCTTCCAAGCATCACTGTTCAATTGGTTCACCCTTTTTCCTTTGTTTTTTTTTTTTTTTTACCATTTTATTATACCCTCTCCATTCCCCAAATCACATAAACCTATGTACAAGACACAGGGTACCCGAATTCAACACAGTGACTACACAGAATAAAACTAAAGGGAAAAAGAAGAAAAGAGGTAAAAAGCAAAGAAAATGAAAGAACATCATACAGTACCTTAGAAGCAACAACACTGAAAAAACAAAACATAAAACCTTGGGCTGAAAATGAAGCTTGCCTAGCATGTATGAAACCCTGGATTACATTCCTCAGCACCACATAAACAAAAAACTGGAAATGCCACTGTGACTCAGCTGGTAGATTTCTAACGTTCAGCACAGAGTGTCTCCAAGTGACAAAAATCTGTCACATTTAAGTCAGGCTTCAAAACTTTGCTAGGAACCAGTTATGTGATTTGGAATAAAGTCCAGTTTTCAAAAAATCACTAGCCAGGCGCTGGAGGGTCATAATTGTCATTCTACTAGCCAGGGAGAAGGTGATTCAAAGCCTTTGCAAGCAAAAAAATGAAAACAAAAAAAACTGTAAGATTCTACTCTCCATTTATCCACCCAAAAACTAAGTGGAGTTGTGGCTAAAACTGGTACAGCATTAGCCTTGAGGAAAAAGAACTAAGAGACCTTGCCCAGGTCCAAAGTTCAACCTCCCCACCAAGAAACAAAAAAAAAGGAGTCCAGATACCTTAGTTTCAAAAGTATATCTGGATATCTTAGTAGATTTTTCTGATCTTTCCTCATTCATCTGATGGAACCACATAATCTTGATCCTGATCTGACTAAGAGCCTGCATTGTGCTTAATAAATTCATTCCACATATTCCAGTAGAATCTGGACAGCTAACAGCCACTTACCAATGCTTTATTCTACGTTTAGGCCAGTATGTCTTCATACCATCTACACAGTCAGCTATATCATCTTTCCAGAAGTATCATTGAGTGTAGAACACTCAGAACTAAAATAATTGCATAAAGATATAATAAAACCCCTTGATTCATTAAGAAAATTTCTGTACCACTTAGTGCAAGTACATTAGTGGTATTTACCTCTAGCCTCTTTTTTAAAAAATTTATTAACATTGAATTTTACATCATATTTCAAATGTCATGTTTAACCAACAAGTATTCAAGAAGGGAATCGCTATACAATCACTGGCACATAGATTTTAGAATATAGTAAAAATTAAGCTGAGTCTTTGTATATCATAGATACAGATTAATCTATAATAAAACACATGTCTATAGAGTGTATAGTCTATCCTAGATTTTTATGTCTATGTAGTTATGTTTATATCACCAAAATTATGTCCAGAACTTTGGGTATCAACTATTAAATCATCGCTCTACTACTGTTTGAAACTAATATCCATATATTAAGGATATCATGTACCTTTTGTTCCTTGGTCTTGACTTATCTCACTCAACAGGATTCACTCTAATTTCATCCACTACCCCAAAAATGCCATTATTATTTTTTTCTGTGCAGATCTTCTTTTTATGTATTTATATTTATTGTAATTTATAGAAGGGTTACATTATATTCACCAGATAGAAGGTGCATTACTTCTCAAACTTTGATACCCCATGTAATGATATGGTCCCCATTTCCCTTCCCCTACCCCCATTCATGTTCATTTCCCCCCTTCCCTATCCAATTTCAAATAACCAATTAGGCACATATGAAATATATCAGAAAACAAGGTGAAATATTGTAACAATATGATATAACCAAGGGATAGCAAAAGACATAAGAGATCACATAGTTCATTAAGGACAACAATCACTCATTATATGAGTTTTGTTTCTTTATCTTGGAGGTCCTTACATTTAGTGTCATACTATTTGTCACCATGTCTCTAGATTTTGTTCTATTGTAAATCTCTGGTAGCAGAGCCCAAGGTTTCTACTGAATTGGACAAATGAGGGAGACTCTTGGGCCTATGTTCCTTTGAGTTTGGCTTACTTCACTTAATATGATTTTTTTTCCTTTTCATCCACTTCCCCGAGAATGCCATTATTTTATCTTGTCGGTTGGCTATGTATCATTCAGTTGTGTGTGTGTGCGTTTGTGTGTGTGTGTGTGTGTGTGTGTGTGTGTGTGTGTGTGTGTGCGTGCGTGTATCACATTTTTTGTAGTAGGGCATCTGGTTGTTTCCATCATCCAACCTCATTTTCTACAGATATTTTGATAGTCTCTTTTTTATTTTCAGGGTAATGTATAGAGGGGTTACGATTACATTTACAGGTAGTGGACTGCATTACTTCTCACACATTTATTCCACTCCACATGTTTTTGTCCCCAGTTCCCTCTCCCCTCCCCTTCCCAATCATCTTGTTTCCCCCCTTCCCTTTCCTATTTGACATAAACAAATAAACATATATACAATATGCCAGGGAAAAAATCAGATACAGTAACAATCTGACATTAACCAAAGGGCAAAATAAGAGATGAGAATTAACATAGTAGATTAAGGACAAAAATCACAGAAGATTAAGAGCAACGATGACACAAGATATAGCTCTTGTTCCCATATTCTAGAGATCCTTTCATTTAGTCTCATCCTATATGACCTTATATACCTAGGTTTTTGAGTTATTGTAATCCTCTGCTAGGAGAGTCCTAGATGTGAACTAATTATTACAAATGAGGGAAACCATTGAGCTTATGTTTCTTTGGGTCTGGCTGCTTCACTTAATATGAATTTTTCCAAGTCTTTCCATTTCCTTACAAATGGGGCGATGTCATTCCTTCTGATGGCAGCATAGCATGCCATTGTGTATAAGTACCAAATCTTCTTGATTCAGTCATCTACTGAGTGGCATATGGATTGGTTTCATATCTTTGCTATTGTAAATAGTGCTGCAATGAGCATCATTGTGCTAGTGGCTTTAGTATGTCCTTTTTCCTGGACAATTGGGTAGATGCCAAGTAGTGGATTTGCTGGATCATAGGGGAGCTCTATGTTCAGTCTTTTGAGGAACCACCACACTGCTTTCCCTAGTGGTTGAACGAGTTTACACTCACACCAACAGTGTAGGTGTGATCCCCCCTGGTCACTTCCCCACCAGTATCTCTTATTAGATTTTTTGATAATGGCCATTCTGACTGGAGTCAGGAGGAATCTCAAAGTTGTTTTGATTTTCATTTCCCTTATTGCTAGAGATATGGAGCATTTCTTCATGTGTCTAAAGCCCATTTTAATTTTTTCTTCAGAGAATACTCTTTTAAGTCTTTAGCCCACCTTTTAATAGGATGGTTGTTTCTTTGAAGATTTGTTTGGGAGAGATTCATTTTTTTCAGCTATAGATATATTTTAGATAACTACATATATTTTTGTAGAAAAAAGAATGGAAGCCATCATGCTGGCTCACAACTTAATTTCAGCTACTTAGGAGGCTCAGGGCTTAGGATCACAGGTCAAAGCCAACCAGGGCCCTACAGTGTGTGAGATCAAACTCTGTGAACATACAATGACTGTAAGAGGAATCTCACTGCCTGGGAATGTAGCCTAATGGTAGAGTGCTCACCTAGAATGCATGAAGACCTAGGTTCTATTCACCGGTACCGCATACTCAGAAAAAAGCTAGAAGTGGGGCTGTGTTTCAACAGGCAGAGCACTCACCTTGGGCAAGCGAGTCCAATGAAAATGTCTAGGCCCTGAGTCCAAGCCGTAGGACTGGCAAAAAGAAAAACAGAGCAATCTTACTTAAGTAACAAGGAATGTACCCTATATTTATACAGACTGAAAAATTCATTAAGAAATTAGAAAATATGTATAAAGTGCATAATTTCTTTTGTGTGTTGGCACTGGGTCTTCAACTGAGTGCTTCAGCTCTATCCCTGACCATTTCTGCTCAAGGCTAGCACTGTACCAATGCAGCCCCAAATCAACTACCTTCAATTGAGATATAAGCGATGAATATTTCAGGGTGCTTCATGAAAAACATTTTTATAAATTGAAACTTTCAACACAGTCTTATTTTAGTATGAATGTTGAGATGGGAAGAGACAGAAAAAGTGAAATGTTTCCTGATCCCCATAGAGAAGAGACTCAGCAGAACCACTGTGGTCTGCAGGCTTCTTTGTGAGTTTTGTTTGCTTGTTTGATTTTTGTCAATTGTGGGGCTTGAACTCTGGGCCTGGGCACTGTCCCTGAGCTCTTCAGCTGAAGGCTAGTGCTTTAATCTGTGAGCCACAGTGCCACTTCTGGTTTTTCTGGCAGTTAACTGGGTACTTTGGCTGGCTTTAAACTTTGATTCTCAGGTCTTAGCCTCCTGAGTAGCTAAGATTATAGGTGTGAGGTACCATCACCAGGCTGCTGCTCTGTTACTATGCAGGTTCTGGATCAAGAACTTCAAGTTCTTACTTCAATTTTTTCTTCTCTTGCCTGATACTCTGCCATTTGAACGAAGCCCCAGTTCCTGGTCTTTGTTGGTTAATGAGAGATATTACGATTTTCTAATATTCAGAGCAATGATTATAAAACCCAACATTTTACTTACTTGAATAAATTAAGAGACAGGACCTAGTGAGATGGAAAACAAATTTTTTTTCAAGTTGCTATCCTGTTCTAATGCATAAGTCTGGCTATTTTGCTTACACACAAATATGTATTTTACCAATTTCTACTCTATTTTTGCTTAGCTTAAAACCACCACTAACATTTCATAGATTTTGTTGTTGTTGTTTGCGGTGCTTGAACTCTGTGCCTGGGCTGTTCCTCAGATCTTCAGTTCAATGCCAGTGCTCTACTACTTTTGATTTGGCCAGTCCTGGGCTTGAACTCAGGGACTGAGCACTGTCCTTATATGTTCTCAAGGCTAGGGCTCTACCACTTCAGGCTCAGCACTACTTCCAGCATTTTTCTATGTATGTGATATTGAGGAATTGAACCCAGGTCTTCGTGCATGCTAGGCAAGCACTCTACCACTAGGCCAAACTCCCAGCCCAAAATTATTCATCATTACTATTAGCTATCTTCTTTTTTTTATTATTGATTCGTCATGTTGCTTGGACTTTGGGCCTGGACTGTCCCTGACCTCTTCAGCTCAAGGCTAGCACTCTTCCTCTACAGCTCCATTTTTGGTTTCTGGTAGTTAATTGGTGATGTAAGTCTCACAAACATATGTGTCCAGGCTGGCTTTGGGCTTTGAACCAAGATCCTCCAATCTCAGCCTCCATAGTAGGTAGAATTACACGCTTCAGCCAGCAGTGCCTGACTGTTTGATGTCTCTGTCTCTGTCTCTCTGTCTGTCTGTCTCTGTCTCTCTGCCTGTCTCTCTCTCTGTCTCTCTGTCTCTCTGTCTCTCTGTCTCTCTCTCTGTCTCTGTCTCTCTGTCTCTGTCTCTCTCTGTCTCTCTGTCTCTGTCTCTCTCTGCCTCTCTCTCTCTCTCTCTCTCTCTCTCTCTCTCTCTCTCTCTCTCTCTCTCTTTTGGTTGTAAGACTTTAATTGTGCACCTGGGCAGTGTCCCTGGGCTCTTCAGCTCAAGGCTACAACCTTAAACTCCTTGAGCCACAGTGTCACTTCTGGTTTTCTGGTGCTTAAGTGGAAGTAACAGTTTCATGGACTTTAGTGTCTGGCCTGGCTTTGAACTGTGATCCTCAGAACCCAACCTTCTGAGATCATTTCCAGCTTTTTTTTGGTGTAAGTGGTACAGAGTAATTTAACACAGGGCTTTGTGCATACTAGGCAAGCAAACTACCACTAGTGTGCACTCCAGCCTTAGATAAGGGCTTTCTTTTTCTTTTTCTTTTTTTCACTCATGGGGCTTGAACTCTGGGCCTGGATGTTTACCTTAAGCTATTCAGCTCAAGGCAAGAGCTCTACCACTTGAGGCACATTGTCATTTTGAATTTTCTGGATTATTTGGAAATAAGATTCTCACAGATTTTTATGCCTGGGCCATCTTTGAACCTCGATCCTCCAGGGTAGCTAGGATTACCAGGGTGAGCCACCAGTCACGGGCATTAAATTATTATTTTTTGCATGTCCTATGGCTTCAACTCATGGCCAGAGAACTGTCCTAGGGCTTGCTCAAGGATACCACTTTACTTCAGCCAGCCAACTCCCGGTCCAAATAGGCCACTCTTGAAGCTAGAATTACAAAGATCTGCCATAATACTGGCATGTCGTTATCTAAGTATATAATTTTTATTCTATTTTTGATGGCTTTTCCTTAGTGTACGTATTTCCTACATATTTTATGGAAAACTTCCTTCCCACTGGGGCCATAAGTTAAGCCTAGTGGAAGAGTTCTTGCCGAGCATGAATGAAGACCCAAGTTCAATTCCTCAGCACAACATTGATAAAAAAAGATAAAAGTGGTGCTGTGGCACATGTGATAGAACTTGCGCCTTAAGAATAAACAAAAACAAAAACAAGGATCGTGCTCAGGTCCTGAGTCTAAGCCCAGTACTTGCAAAAAAAAATTCTGCCCAAAGTAGACATTTAAACTTATTGTACTTTTCAAAAAATTTGTTGTTCAAGGTGATATACAAAGAGATTGCTGTTACATATGTAATGAGTACATTTCTTGTAAACACTGTTACCCCCTCCCCCCTTTTCTCTTTCCCTTCCCCCCAAGTCATAAATTTCATTTACAACAAATATATATGTATTTTCATTCCTGAAAAAAATAGTTTAAAATGTGTTCAAATAAATGATGTAGGTTGATATATTTATCAAAATGGATTACTTGAACTCTAAAATAAACATTCTAAGTAATTTTTCTCATAAAATTGTAGTAATGCTATAAAACTAATATAAAAGGAATTTTAGTTATTAATTTCTTATGTTTTACCTTTAACATTATTACACTAAGCATACTGTTTATGGTATTAATACAGACACCATGAAATATGATTATGTAAAAAAATTAAATGATTAAAAATAGTAAGGTTGGGGGCCAGTAGTTTGGCTTGGTGGCACACACCCTGGACTGGCAAAAAAGAAGTAGCGTTAGATAAAACAGATTTATTTCCAAATGTGTGGAAAATGGTATGATTTCTTGTTTGGCTAGTCCTGCGGCTTGAACTGAGGAACCAGGAACTGTCCTTGGCCACATTTGATGAAGGGTGGCACTCTTACACCTGAGCAACAGTGCCCCATCTGCTTTTTCTGTGTATGCAGTGTCGAAGAATTGAATCAAGGTCTTCTTGTATACTAGGCGAGCACTCTACAACTAGGCAACATTCAAAGCCAAAGTAGATTTTTGATGCTATTGTGGAGTTTTAATTTTCTTAAATATTTGTACAAAGCACAATGGATATATAAACAGACTTGAACTCACAGAACAGAGTCCCACATAATATTACAGTTACTCTGGCACTTCTCCCGATTGACAAAACACATTTCCAGGCATCTGCTCTGTCCTTAAGCTTTGGTAGCTGACTTGTCTTTCCATGGAGGCCTGGCCTGGATTCCTGGTGATTCCATGCATTTCATAGTTCCCTGTATATCCAGTAAGGTTGTCTTCTATGGGACCAGACCTGTCTGGTTTTTGGCCCACCCAGGACCTATGTGTCTGAGGTCTCACATTATAAGTGGAAAATAAAACACAGTATAATAAGCACTGAAGAACTGCACACCATAATATTAACAATGAGAGTTTAATAGTTAGCAAAGTAAATACAATGAATACTTGACAAGAATCATGAGAGCAAGATAAAGAGATGTCTTTTTAGGAAGGGGACAGGGAAGCTCTAAATCCAGACTGGCCTCCAAGTTGCCTTCAGACAGTAATTCTCCTTCAGAGTCCTCAGAAGGGTCTCCTTCCTCATGAGAAACAGAATGTCCTTCCTGAGTTAAGAGGGGGATGGATTCTGGTTTGTCGAATGGAGATTGAGTCTCTTTTAGTGAGATGGATGGGTCTGGATATTCTGTGAGGATGGATTCATTTTCCTCCAATGAATCCAGTATTGAGAGCACACTTGCTGCTTCCCATGGGGACATTTTCCATGAGCCCAGCGTGTGCCCCTTCAGCTTGCACAATAAGTGGAGTGTTACTCTGACTCAGATGGACTGACTCTGGGTGGAGTGTGAAAGGAAACGGAAGGAAATCTGGCTGCTCTTTTTCTTCCTCCATAGTATCCGCAGGTTCAACTGTGTCACACATGGGGTTCAGAGCAAAAGGTATATCCATAGGACTCTAAACCTGTTTGGTAATTTCTACAGAAGGCCCATGCTTTCTGGAGTGCAGTGATGATTCTCAGTCTCCATCAGTCACCAGCTCCATTGGTGGGTTTTTCATCCGGAGTTCAGGATAAGCTCTTCCACGATGACCCAAACCTAAGAATGGAAATAGGTACAGAGTGGACAGAGTGGACTCTGCAAGTTGAAGTGTCACTCAACTTCCATGAGGATCTAATGGAGGAACCTGTAGAACTGGAGTTTGGCCTGAACATTGAGGAGGTGTAGGGTCTCTCTAATGAGTGCTTATTCCCGAGTCCTTTCAGAGGACAGACATTACCTGGCTGACACCACCCATAAAGGGCATTTTGCCAAGCTCTGTAGAAGTAAGGGCCAACCAATATCTAGACCACATGGGCTTCCTACTCACAGGTTCTGAGGCACCCACACCAGGACTTCTAATTTTTCTTGGTCTTACTGGTCGCATATTCCTCCAGCTGGTCAAAAAGTTTGTGTTTAGAAGAGCAGGTCCAAAGCCGACATGTGGAACCTCATATAGAGCTTGAGTTGTGTCAGGGTGTGGCAGTTCTTGAACTCGTAGAACTCACTCGGGTAGAAGTCCATTCACATCATATAGATGGAACACATGATGCTGTGGGCACATTCGGTACAAGGAAAGTGAGAGCCTTCTCTCTCCATCCTGAGCCTTTTACCAAAGCCCCTTTCTTGCAGGATTCTAATGCTGTGGCTGTCCTGCAGAGATGTGCACTTATGTGCTGGGAGGGGGGTAAGAGACACTCGAGAACAGGATGACTTTTACACCCCACTTCCAGAAGCTTCTGAGAGAGGCCTCTATGCATCTGTCCAAAGTAAATGCACCTTAAATTAACTAAGTAAATGCTCTAAATAAATCAATAAGTGAATGCTCTAAATAAAGAACTAAATGCTCATTCCTCTACTCTTAGCCACCCAGCAGGCTGAGCTCTGAAGATCGCAGTGGAAAGCCAGTCTAGTCAGTAAAAGTCTAAAGGCACTTGTCTTCAATTAGGCAGCAAAAAGCCAGAACTTGACCTATGACTCAAATGGTACAGTGCTAATTTTTGAACACCAAAGGGATGGCATTTAGACCTGGGTTCAGGTTCAAGTGGCAGCACTGGACCACACACCAAAATGTAAATGCTTTCAGGTTCTAACAGGCAAAGCTATCACAATCCCTCCCTGATGGCTCAAAAGTGATTCAGCCCCCAGCTTTTCCTCTGACTCCAGTATTTCACAGGCCTCCGCCATTAGTACTGACACCTCATTTCTTACTGGGAAATGGGATTTCCTAGGATGTCACCTAGGTGAGGGCTGCAGTTGGGAGCCAATTACTCATGCCTGAAATCCAACTTCTCAGTAAGTACACTGTTGAGACTCCAGTAGCTTGTGAGGGAAATGAAATGGCATGGTGTCCCAGTCATAATAAAGTAGTTTGTGCACTTGTATCATGCTTAGCTCCCCTGTGAACACCCCAGTGAACCAAACAGGCTCAGAGAGGAGCAAAGTATTCCAAGACTTGGCCAGGAGGGGTGAGCAAACATGGGTTTTTCAAGAGAATTTCCAGCAACTACTACATTGTCCTCCACTATTTGAAATTGTGCAGGAAGTTTCCCACATAAAAGAGATCACCTTTCTGGTAGGCAGGGATCAGCTTTGTCAGCAGCATCTCCAACAGGCCTTCCTCCAGGATCCATAGGTTACAAGGCTCATTCAGAGTCTGAGCTGACTTACCATCACACTGTATTGGCAAAACAGTGGATATTTCCAACGTAGGAATGGGACCACACTTCACACTGAGGAATTGGTATAGAGTAGATTGGAAATGACACACCCTAATCTCAGTATAGTCACTTGAAAGCACACAAGAAGGTTGTAGTTTGTGGGCAGGATGATGGGTTCAAATAGGTTTCCTCTCAATATACCTCATCTGAGTTTCCCTGGAGTTTCCTGGCTTTCTTCCTAGAGAAATGCCTGATATACTGGAATTTTGTCTTGGCCCTGATCCAGCATCTACTTCTTCAAGTGAGACATCCATATCTCTCATGCCTGAGATCCGAGCCTCCTGACCTTTGGCAACAGCACAGCAACATCTTTCTTCCTCCTGAGCCACAGGCCAAGGGAGCTGACTTGAGCTGGTTGTCACATACAGTGGCTTGGTTACCAGGGTTCCATATTCTGTTCCATTGTGAGGGAGGTAGGGTCACCTTTCAAGGCCCAATGACCAAAGCTCCTTGCTCACAGAAGACCTCCCCAAAGACATACTGGAGGCTGAATCTCCCTTCCCACCTCACATATGGATGTAGTAAACAGCACACCTTTTTGTTCAAATCCCAAGTCATTAACTAGGTGTAAGTGCTAGCCTGGTCTCAGGCTCAAGGAGCCTTTCTTAGGTAAGATCCAAACTTAACTGTCACTATTCCCCTTACCCTTCACAAGACATTTTGCTTCACAGTGACTTCTCAGCTTGCATTTTGCCTCTTGCACATTTTCTTTGCTAGTCCTGGGACTTGACCTCAGAGCCTGACCATTGTTCTTAGGCTTTCTTTAGGCTATAGCTGTCCCACCAAGCCACAGCACCACTTCCAGAGTTTTCTATGTATATGGTACTGCAGAATCAAACCGGACTCTTTTTGTGTGGTAGCCAAGCACTCTACAAATAGATGAAAGACCCAGGCCATCTTGCACATATTTTTCACTTCAATCTACTAGGACCTTGTTAGGTTTCTGTATCCTAATCTATTTTTCTTCCTGATGAATATCTGTGCTGTCATCTGTAAAAATGCAAGTGGGAAAATCACAGAAGCATTGGTGACATAAAAAAAGTCTTACAGACATAGATAAGTGTTCATTCTTTGTAGGAGAAAGGATATTTTGATATGATGATGATGACTATTTATAAATACTTAATCGGGGTTTAGAGTTTGGCCCAGTGGTAGAGTGCTTGCCTAGCATCCATGAAGATCTAGGTTTGAGTCCTTAATATCACACAGATATAAAATTCCATATGGCAATGTGGCTCAAGTGGCAGAGGGCTAGACTTGGGAACAGCCAAGAGCAGTGATCAGGCCCTGATTTCAAGCCCCAGGAATGGCAGAAAAAACAAAAGAAAAGAAAAGAAAAGAAATGTGCTTTTTACAAGTTATTCACTCACAGCATTTGCCTCTGAATTCTTCGCTTCTGCATCTTGTGACTAATCCCTTTCCCTCAATGTAGACAAGAAAAATAGATTTTATTACTTGCTATCCTGTTGTCCAATCTTTGGATATTAATTCAAAATACAATATTGCCTGAGATATTGTGTGTGTGCATGTGTGTGTGTATCTGCCAAAGTGTGCATGCACACATGTGTACAGGGTTTAGGGCTTACTCATAGGGCCTGTGTGATAACCCTCAGCATCTTTTCCTCAAAGGTATTGGTCTTTCACTTGTAGCTTATTATAGCTAATTGGAGTTGAGAGATTCACTCAATTTCTTGCCCTGTGCATTGGAACCCAGTGCTGGGTTCTCATATTGTTAATTGTAGCTATAGAGAAGGCTGAGGTCTGGGGATCCTCGTTAGAATCCAGCCCCTGAAAGAAAGTCACTGATAGAAATCTTTATCTTCAGTTAAGCACGAATAAATAAGGCAAAAGTGGAACTGTGGCTCAGTTCCTCTTGTACCAGCCATGAGAAAATTAGTAATTGGCAGCACCTGGTCCCTGAGAGAAATCCTTAGCACTGGTTCAAAAAAGAAAGAAAATAATGAAAAAAATTAAAACTTGCTGAGGAATCCATAAGGATAAATGTGCCTGTGAATAATCTTGTCATTTCAGATTCCCTCAAGAGCTTATGTCTCTATATTTTACCAAGTTTTTTTTAAAGATATTTACATATTTTCTATCTTTCTTAAACAGAGATAGCCATCCACAAAACACAAACACAAACTCTCACACAGTATACCACCCACCCATAAGTGTCTGGCTATGTATATATGTATACTCATATATATTGATCTGTCTCTCTATACTAATATATAAATGCATAAACATATGTATTTAGACAAACAGGAAACATACATAGATAGGTCTCAGGCATTTCCAGATTTTGTGCAAGTCTTCTGAGTGCAACTTACCATTGTATTGTTCGTCAAGATAGAGTCCCTCTAACTTTTGGCCAGCTTCTTGTCCTTTGATACTTTTTTCTGCCAGTCCTGGGTTTTGAACGCTAGGCTTGGATGCTGTCACTGAGCTTGAGCTTCTTGCATTCAGTAGTTTATTGCAGATAAGAGTCTCATGAAGTTTCTGTCCTGGGCTGGCTTTGAATTGTGATCCTCAGATCTCAAACTCCTGAGTAGCTAGGATGACAGTCTTGAGCTACCAGTACCTGGTTCCTTTGCCTCTTTTACCCTTTTTTTGGCCCCACCACAGCCATGGTATGTACCTTCCTATGTTCTCTCCACCTGCCCCCACACAGGGGTCTGACAGATGCTTTCCACCCACTTATTCATGTCCTCCTCTGTATAGGCTGACAGCTAAGACATGCACTCACTTGTCTGGATGCCAAACAAAAAGCCATGTGATTGTTTCTCAGTCTGGAACATCCTATCAGATTTATAGCACCACAGAGGGTCAGGTTGATGCTCCTCCAGGGCTTCTTAAATTGTTCTCATATTAATCCCCAACACGGTTGTCATCACTTGTCCAGCTAATTCATGTACTAAACCAGCATTCCCTACAAACTTAGATCCCAATACCATGAGGACACTCAAGGGTGAATTAGGAGTGTGACCTGCAGGTGGATGTGAGCCTGTCTAACTTGGAGGGGATTTCTCCACCACAGGAAGTGGAATACAAATTTAGAATCTGCTTTCATGAGGTGACAATCTCTGGCAGATGTTCTTATCAAATGTGGCACTGCCTACTTCCAGCTTAAAACATGAGTTGATGACCCAGCATAACAGAGAATGTATTCACCCCGGCCCAACACATAGGCTGGGACCCTGAACTTTCAGGTTGCATTTGGCTTTGATGGTCATGAGATCTTAGTCTACAAATGATGAGCCCCCTCCCGTGAGGCATAGCAAACGGAGCCAAAGTGCAACCCAGTTAAGCACCAGATCAAGCTTCCCTTCTTCAGTAGGGTATGCTTTGAAAACTGTGCATAGCTTCTGTTTGAAGCCAGTCCAGAAAGGAAAGTCCATGAAACTCTCATTTCCAGTTAACCGCCAAGAAAAAGCCAAAGATTGAGATGAAGCTCAAGAGAGCTAGAGAGCCATCTGAAAAGAATGGTTACACCCTGCAACATCCTCATTATCTGATCTTGAAAACATCTCTGCGTGCATCCCAGCATGCAGCCAGCATCTGGGGGTGACAGTGACCCCTGCGCCCATTGGCAATCTGCACTGTCTCTGACATCTGTAATGTGAACCTCATTCTGTTGGGTTTGTGAAGCGGTGTCAACCCTGCATAAGGAACCAACTGTGCCCTAACTCCCACTGTCCCCTGGGGCCCCTAGCATTCCCCCATCTGCACCCCTCCTGTGGCTTCTGATCCTAGGGAGCCCTCCTGCCCTGTCCAATACTCACATGAAGTGCATATTTCTACTCCTGGGGCAACTTCTCCACACAGAGTACATGACATGCCCACTCTCCAGGCACGGGGAGATCCTGTCAAAGTAGCAAATCAGTGATAAGGACATAAAGTGATGAATAGAATTTTAGATCCTGATGGTAGACAGTCTGCAAAATCCAAGGGAGAATGGAATTGGAGGGGACCAGCGATCAGGATGTGGGCATGGAGCTTCCCTGCCAAGGGGGTGGGGGAAGTCCAGGCTGGGGGATGCACAGGATGATCCATGGGCCCTGTGCAGCTACTGGGTCACCCCCTTCTGCATCTCAGCCTTTGGCTTTGAGCTCTGTGATCGTCAAGATGTGCACAGTCTGTACTCTGGCTGGCAGAAGAAAGGACACTGGGAAGACAATTGTAGACCCTTTGTGAGTATAGGAAGGGGTAGGCTGGACACCCAGTCCAAGAGGAGCTAAAACTGGAGTCCAGGGGTGAGCAAGGATTGGGTGTGTGGGTTGTGGGTAGTCACAGTCACGGCAGAGGTGGCTCTGTCTGTGGGGTGAGTGCCTCCCTGCAGGCACAGCACTGGACATATCAGAGATCCACATGAAAAGGAAAAGCTGGAAATGGCACTATGGTTCAAATGGTAGAGCATCAACCTTGAGCAAAAGAGCTCAGGGACAGTACCCAGGACCTGAGTTCAAGCCTCATGACTGTAAAAGAAAAAGAACCAGGACTATGAGAGGAAACCTGGTACTCTCTTGGTCTAATCAGACACAAGAAGAGGCCGGGATAGGCTGTGGAAAAACACAGAGAACATCTTCCCCCAGCTCATCCTGTCCTGCATGCAGGGACAGCCATGTAACTAGGGCTACGGTGAGATCATCTTCACCCCTGTGCTGCCATCTGAATTGTAGGCCTCTGTCCTGCATGGGGTGTCCTGATGGCTGAGCAGGTGCCCTAACCCTAGATGGAGAGCAGCCACTGACTGTGGTAGCTAAGGAGAGATCTGTTCCATAGCTATCAGGCCACCCAGCATGGGAGCCATAACCACACCTCACCCAGGTAGAGGCCAATGGTTCTCCAGGTGCTACTAACATTGCCCCACCCCTAGCTCTGGGTACACGTGACATTCCCTCCACAAGGAGCAGGACTAAGTGAAGGATCAGGAAGCTGCCTATGGGCTTCAGATGATGGCCAGGCTGGCACTACAGATGGCCTCAATCTGTCACCATCTTCCCCTGCCTCCATCATTCCTCCATCATGCCTCTCTACCTCCCACCCATTAACCTTGGAAACCAATGAACTGGGCTCTCATCATTCCTCTCATCTCTTCACGCACCTTGCCATGCGTCCATCCCTCTGTCACTTCCACCCCACACACATCCCACCACCAGCCACCCTGTAGCTTATGAGGATCACAGAGGAAGCTCTTGGTGAAGGGCTTGTGACCACAAAACAGTTACTATCACCCGCTCCGGCCTGATCCACCACAGAATAAGAACAGCCAAGCAAGCACACACTGCAGCAGAGTTGCTCTGCTGCCACTCTGATTTCTTCATGGCCAGGACTTGGCTCTCCTCAGCCTCTCAGCTCAGTAACCAGAACATTGTGCTTTCACAGAGCCATAGCTTCCAGTCTCCATGGACACAATGACATCAAAGTGATGCCAACTTCCCCATCTCTATATACTTCTAACTATGGGATGGGAGCTGAGGTTCTCTTCTGTGCCTCCATCCGCTAAGAGGCTCATGCAGATTTCTATCCTTTGCTCATCATGGTGACTCTTTGGTTAACAAGTCACTGCTGGGCTTCCAGTTCACCACATATAGAACCCATACTCCAACACTTTTCTTAGAAGGACTGATGACTTTTAAATATTCTCTAGTTTTAAATTTCTAGTTCCTTCCCTTTTTCATTTATATATTTCCCTTCCTCACATACTTCTCTTTTTTTTACCTTCCTTCTTTCATTCCTGGCCTTGAACTCAACACCTAGAGCTTTTTCTTAGCTTTTCTTTGCTCAAGGTAGCACTCTAGCTCTTGAGCCACAGCTCTACTTCAATCTTTGTTCTTGCTCTAAACTGGGAGTATGAGTCTCATGCATTTTTCCCTTTGCTGGGTTGGTTTTAAACCACAATACTAAGATCAGGATCCTGAATATGCCTCAGATTACAGGTATTATCTAATCAAAACAAATTCCTGATTTCTTTTTTAGACATAATTAGTTCTTTCAGGTGAGCCACCAGCCACTCATGCAAGAGCATTGCAGGATCCCAGCATTCATCTTGTCTCCAGTCTTATTCCATCCATCTCACAATGGTCATCTAAAACACCCTGCTGCATGCCTGAAGTCGCAAGGAACGTTCTCAACGCCATGAGAAGCCCCCTTAAGCTCTGCCTCAGACATGCCCAGCCCCCATCCCACTTCCACATGAGCATTTGTTTAGGAGAAATTTCCTGAGTACATCATCATCTTTTCCTCACCATTCAAATTTCATCTTTGGAGTCATTTCTCCCAGACAAAGAGGAACATGATCCATGGTTTGATAGCAGCTCCAGCTTCATAGTCCCAGCCACCAACACCCCCCCATTACCCTGCCAGACACCTGAATTCAAGGACAATGTTTTCACTACCCCTGACTCTTATCAAATGTTTTAACTTATACAGTGCATTAAAATAATTTTACTAAATGGAATATACACATGGCATCAAGCTTCAGAATCTTTGCACCTGAACTTTTAGTGAATCACAGACACACCAGCATTTCTGTAGCCAACAGAAATCTTAGCTTTGAGATTTCAGCATCCCTGGTATCCAAATTTGGATGTGCTAACACTGCCCTTAATGGGGCACTTCAATCACACAATCCCACAACAATCAATGTCATTTGACATTCACTGGTAGGTGGTGCTAGGAAAAAGACTGATGTGCCAACTCCATGCTGGCTTGACCTATGCCATCTTCAAACCTGGAGCAAGTGGGGCTCCTCTCTCCATGACACCTTTTGTGTACTACCCCAGGAGGACCTTTACCTTGAGACAAAATTATGAAGACTATCTCTATCAGCAAAGATTCCAGTGAGATGTGCCTACATGGATAAAGCTAAAATCTCACTAAAGTGAGGTTGTTGGCAGTGCTGGAGCCTGAACTCAGGGCCTGGGCACTAAGCATTTGTACTCAAGACTAGCCCTTTACCACTTGAGCCCAAACTCCATTCCCAGCTGTTTTTATTTTTGGTAGTAAGAATCTATCAGACTTTCCTGTTCTAGGTGACTTGGAACTTCCATACTCAGATCTCAGCCTCCTGACCAGCCTGGATTAAAAGTGTGGTTCAGCCATGCGCCATTCCTGAGGACTTCTGCCAGCACATTTTTTCCCAAAAATTGCAAGAGGAAGATGAGGGAGGGTTGGGCTCATCCTGCCCTGCATATGAAGGAGAGCATCAGCGTCTGAACTTCATTCCCTGTTGTAGGCTGCTGGAGGAAAAGGAAGCAAATAGGCACAGGCTGGCAGCAGATGCCACAGAACAACTTGTGACCAAGACTCCCAGAGCAGACCTCAGAATCGATGACAGAGTTGGATCTACCCAGTAACAGAGGCAGTGGTGACACCTGAAAATGGGCGTTTGAGCCTTTGCTGCTAGTAAACAGGGCCACCTATGTCTCAATGAGAAAGGTGAGATTTTGGTGGAGAAGGTGAGATTAAACATTATGTATCATGCAAGAAGACAGACTATAAGGGGTCTTTTATTATTTCAAGTGAAATTTTGGATTTCCTCTTCTGTTTCTTTAAAGAATTACATTGGGATATTGATGAATATTGCACTGAATTTGTAGATAGTCCCTATCAAGATTGCCATTTTTACAATATTACTTCTTCCAAACCAGGAGCATAGGTTTTTGCATTTCCTCAGTTCTGCGTTAATGTCCTTCTCCAGAGTTTATAGTTCCATCAAAAAGGTGCTTTACATTCTAAGTTAATTCCTAGGTATTTTATTTTCTTTGATAGCGAAATGAGTTGCTATCCTGATTCTTGCCTCATTCCTCTCATTTGTTGACATACAGGAAGGCAGTTGACATTGAGGGTTAATTTTATACCCTGCTACCTTACCAAAGTTTTATATCAGCTCAAGCAGCTTTGGAGTAGAGTCTATAGGGTTCTTTAAATACAGAATCATGTCATCTGTAAGGAGAGAAAGTTTCAGTTCCTCTTTCCCTTTTCCTCCTCACTCCAGTTAGAATGGCCAAGATCCAGAAATCTAATAACGTATGCTGGAGGGGATGTGGCCAGGAGGGATCACTACTACACTGCTGGTGGGATTGCAAACTCGTTCAACCACTATGGAAAGCACTATGGCAGTATCCCAAAAAGACTAAACATAGAGCTCCCCTGTGATCCAGCAATTTCACTACTTGCCAATCGTCCAGATAGGACATACTAAATTCACTAGAACAATAACATTTATCACAGCACTATTTACTATAGCAAAGGTATGGAACCAACCCAGATGCCCGTCAGTTGATGAGTAGATCAAATATGGTATTTTTACACAGTGGAATTCTGTGCTTCTGTCAGAAAGAATGACATAGACGAATTTGTAAGGAAATAGAAAGACTGTAAAGTTTAGAAATTAGTTTCTGTCTCCTTCTCTCTCTCATTCTCTGTCTCTGTAAAATTTAGAAGTTCCTGTTTCTCTCTCTTTCTCTATCTTTTCTCTCTTTCTCTCTCTCTTTCAGTCTCTCTCTCTCTCTCTCTCTCTCTCTCTCTCTCTCTCTCTCTCTCTCTCTCTCTCTCTCTCTCTCTCTCTCTCTCTCTCCAATCCATAGGCTTGAACTCAGGGCCTGAACTACTTTTGCTCAAGGTTAGCACTCTACCATTTGAACCACAGTGCTGATTCTGGCTTGCTCCTTTCACGTAGTATTGAGGAATCTAACCCAGGCCTTCATCCTTGATAGGTTAGCACTCTACCACTAAGCCACACAGTCAGCTTTTAGAGGTTTCTGACAAAGGTTTTCCTACATGCTATTATTTCTTCTGTGAGTGCTCTTAATGCTTGCTGAAGGTTGACTTTGTTTAGAAGACTTACCCTAATGCTCCCATATACAGAGATTCTATATATAGCTGAATGTTTTTCATTACTCAGAATTTCTCTATTGTGTATGTTCTGAAATGTACTGAAGACTGACTTCTGATTAAAAGTCATTGCACATTTGTTCTATTCATTAGTTTTCTTTTCTTCTATGGGAATCAGGTTTGTGATGAACACAGAAGTATGCCTTCCAGGTCAAACACTTTCCACATTTGTAATATTCATAAGGTTTTTCTCTCCTATGTGCATTTTATACTTAGTCATGCGTTCATGATGGATTTTTCATATTCTTATATTCATATGATTTTTATCCTGTGTCTGTGTGGTATCATGCAAACTCAACTATGAGTTCTTCAAAAAAATTTCCCTTTCATTTATTCATAGGATTCTATCCTGTGGGTATTTAGTGATAAATCTTGACTTGTGCCTTCTGGGGAAAAGACTGAACATTTGCTACATTCATTAAGGGTTTTATCTTGTGTTGGTTCTGTGACACAACCTGAGTTTCCTTCCACAGACTAAAAAGTCAATCCTATTTATTATATTGCTAAGGCTTCTCATATGTGTGAACTCTCTTACGCTTCCTGAAGGGTGAATACTGCACGAAAGACTTTCAACTGTGGTTATATTCCTAAGGTTTCTAATATGTGTGAATTCTGTTATGCCTCCTGTAATGTGACTTCCATCTGAAGGTCTTACCACATTTGATGCCCTCGTAGAGTTTCTCTCCTGTGTGTGTTCTCTGATGCAATTTGAGGGAAGACTTCCATTTGAAAGACCTTCCACATCGGTTACATTCATAAGGTTTTTCTCCTGTTTGAATTGTCTTATGCATGTTGAGGTTTGGCTTCTGTGTGAAGGACTTTCCACATATGTTACACACATAAGGTGTTTCTCCTGAGTATATTCTCTGATGAACATGGAGTTTTACCTTCCATGTGAAAGACTTTCCGCATTCCCTACATGCATAAGTTTTCTCTCCTGTATGTGTTCTATTATGCCCATCAAGATATGACTTCCACTTGAAGGTCTTTCCACATTTGTTGCACACATAAGGTTTCTCTCCTGTGTGTGTTCTTTGATGCAATTTGAGGGAAGATTTCTGTCTGAAAGACTTTACACATTGGTTACATTCATAAGGTTTCACTCCTGTGTGTATTCTCTGATGAACACGAAGTTTTCCCTTCCCTTGGAAAGACTTTCCACATTCATTACACTTATAAGATTTCTCTCCTGTGTGTGTTATTTGATGAACTCAAAGGTGTATCTTCTGGGTGAAAGACTTTTCACATTTGTTACATTCATAAGGTTTCTCTTCTGTGTGTCTTCTCTGGTGCAAAGTGGGGTATGATTTCAGTCTAAAAGTCTTCCCACATTTATCCCATTAAAGATTTCTCTTCTGTGTGAGATCTCTGATGTGTGCTGAGAGCTGAATTCTGGGCAGAAATTTTATTACGTTCCTCATATTCATAAGGTTTGTCTTCTCTTGGAGATCGAGGTTGGAGCGTCAGGTCTGACTTCTCAGAAATTAATTTTCACACTTGATGTACGCATCACATATCTCAGGATATTTGCTCTGAGGTATTGTAAGGCGTATTTCATTACTGAAAGATTTCTCACATTCACTACATGTATGAGGAGTCTCTCCTGTGTACATTTTCGGATGTGAACTGATGGTCGGTATTAAGTACAATAGTTTTCATCACACAGTACATTTAGCAGTTTTCCTCCCTCCCTGAAGAATTTCTTGGGCAGAGAGAACAGAATTATGATACTGCAGATCTTTTGGACTGTCACAATCATGAATAAAATGCTCTGAATATCCGATGGATTTTTTAAGAACAGGAGACATACGAGATCTATATGCAGCATGCATCTCATCAGGCTTAGGAGACAGAAGCATGTTCTGACACTTAATGAACTCCTCAGTCCTCACCCCTAAGTTGTTACCGTTATTACTAATCAGCTCTGGATTTTCCATTACCTGGACATCTAAAATGAGTCATAGAAAAAAAAACACAAACATACATGAGATACAAATATTCCTTACTGTAAAGGTAATGACTTTACTTTCCCATCCTAAGTGTTAGATATTTTAAAATATAAAAGTGGAAATTGATTTGTGAGCAATATATGCTTTTCTCCCTAACATATTAAGAAAATGATATTTTACAATGACCAATAATGTTTTTCTGTGTTTTAGTTCTCTTTTTATATCACAGGAAATATTTATTGAAATTACCCAACTATGTATTGCTACAGTTTTAAGCTGAGTACTTCCTATACTATACCTGCAGCTGTTTTTTTCAAATACTGTTTTGTTTATACATTGAGGAATAACTGCCTTTCTTTAATTTTTGAGAAATAATCTAAATATTGTGCTGTTTTGCATCTTTTTAAAACTTTCTTTTCTTTTCTTTTTTTTGTAGTTCATAGGCTTTGGCCCTGTCCCTGAACAATTCAGCAGAAGACTATAACCCCTATCCTTGAGCTACAGACCCACTTCCTGTTTTCTAGAGTTAACTACAGATAAGAGTCTCAGGTCCTGAGTAGCAGATAGGATAACCTTACCCAGTTTCAATGCTGTTTGCTTATTAACCATTAAGTGAGGAACACGAATTTTTTCTAGATTCAGCGGCCACAAATTTGGTTTATATGTCTGTTTGCCTTTGCCAAGCAAGAACGATTCTTGAGAGTAAGGACTTACACCTATATCCCTTCAGTTACAACTTCTCACTAAAGTCTCAATTTAGGTATTTGTGGGAATTTTGAAATTTGTTTCTTTCCATTTGAAGTCTTATAAAAATTCCTTTTCTAACACTCCTGTCCCTCAGTACCATGGAAGACCAGAAAATCCCCAGCTCATTGTCTAGTTAATTTTCTTATGTTGATTGAAACTTTGTTGTTTTTTTTTCCTTCCATTCCTGGGTTTGAACTTAGGACCTAACCACTGTCCTTGGGTTTTCTCAAGACTAGAACCCTACCAATGAAGTCATTACTTCTGGCTTTTTCTATGTATGTGGTAATAAGGAATCAAACCTGTGTCTTTGTGCATGCTAGGCAAGCACTCTACCACTAGGCTCAATTTCTGGTGGAAAGGTCTGGTTCTGAATACCAGTCTCTTCCTACCAGCATAAAGATATTATCCTTATCAGAGAATAATGCCCTGACTTATTCCTTGTTTGCTCAATCATTTATAGTCTTAGTTTTAAAGAAAGGAAATATCATTCATTCATTCTTTCTTTCTTTCTTTCTTCCTTTCCTTCCTTCCCTCTTTCTTCCCTCTTTCTTCTTTCTTTCTTTCTTTCTTTCTTTCTTTCTTTCTTTCTTTCTTTCTTTCTTTTTTGTTTTGCGGTCATGGGACTTGAATTCTAGACCTGGCTGTTCTTCCTGAGCTCTTCAGCTCAAGGCTACTGCCCTATGTCTTTAGCCTCAACCCCACTTCTAATTTTCTATTGGTTCATTGGAAAGAAGAGTCTAAGGTGTTTTTGTGATAGGTCAGTCTTTGAACCTTGATCCTGAGATCTCAGCCTCCTAAGTAGCTAGGATAACAGGCATGAGACACGGACTCATGGCTTTCTCATTTTATTTTGTTTCACAGTGATTTCTACAGAGAAATCTAACTTTAACTCTACTGCCACATAGAATTCGTCATATCACTCTATGATTCTTGGTGCCGGGGGTTTGGGCTAGCATGCACAAAGACCTGGTTCAGTTCCTTGGTACTACATACAAAGAAAAAGCCAGAAGTGGTGCTATGACTCAAGAAGTAGAGAGCTAGCCTTGAGAAATCCCAAGGACCATGCTCAGGCCCTGAGACCAGGCATACGGTTGGGAAAAGAAAATGATTCTTGATTCATTCACAAAGAATTCCATAGGTTCCACACAGGATTTAGGGTAACTAAGAATATTATTGCTCAGTACATCACAACATGAACTTACCAATGGGGCTCAGGCTCCAACATCAATATGAAGATGCATTCACTCACCTGTGATATTCTTGTCAGAGGAATTTCCTATCCAGAGTTCTGCACAGTGCTCTAGCTTGTCAATTAATACAGGTTTGGGAACACAGGGCCCTGTAAATTAGAAACAGTAGAGAATCATTGCTTATGCTGTGTCATCATTGCTTTAAGTTCGCAGACATCCTACTCACAAGTTATCTATTAAATCTTTTCTCTCATTTCTCACTGGCTCCATGGTTGACTTTTCCCCAGCTCTGGATTCATTTTGTATGGCATAAACTTAGCTGTCTTGCTCAAGGCTAGAAAAATACCAGTTTGAGTCCCAGCTCCACTTACATGCATAGGTCTTCATGCATGCTAAGAAAGAACTCAACCACAAAGTCAAACTTTTGACACTCCACTAACATTTTTGAGGGGTTACATGGAGTAATAGAGTTTCATGGCAATTTTTATGCCATTGCTGGCTTCAAATTAGAATTCTTAGATTTCTTCCTCCTGAATATTTTAAGATTACAGGCATGAAACATTGCACCTAGTGCCAGGTTTCCATTATAAACTCACTGTTTAGTGATTTGTAGATCCTATTTCCAATAATGATATATATTCTATTCTGGATTGTTTATCCACTTACAATTCCTGTGTAAGTTTGGAATGTCGTCTCCATTAGAGGAAACATAATTTAGAACTGTTTTCAAAGTATCCTGAAGGTATCCTGAAAAATGAGTACAAAATTACCTTAGGTTTTCTTTAGAAAGTAATGATACTTATCAGGGCCTGGAATCTTTCATTTAAATAGTATTGAAAGTTTGATAAACATTCACGTATCTGCAAAATAACAAGGCACTTGGCCTTGCAAGTGAATTTGACTTTTGCTCACCTAAGGACACCAGGTTGCTGTAGGTCTCCAGCATTACATCTCTGTACAGGGTCCTCTGAGCATTGTCCAGATGCTGCCACTCCTCCCAGCTGAAATCCACAGCTACATCATCAAATGACACCAGCTTCTGGAATGGCACATTTTCATCAAGTAATTAGCACTGAGTTATAAACACACCATGTCTGGAATTTTATTCTTTTTTTTGTTGGAATTGTATTCCTTTACTTAAATGTTTAGACTTACATGAAATATTGACCTGAAAAGCTTGGGGATGGTGCCTAGGCCCAGAGTTCAAGTCCCAAGACCCAATAAAAATAAAAAGGCAAGCCAGGTGTTGGTGGCTCACGCCAGTCATCCTAGCTACTCCTGAGACTGAGATCTGAGGACCATGGTTCAAAGCCAGCCTGGCATAAAATTCCATGAGATTCCTTTCCAATTACCCACCATAAAATGTTTAATGGCTTGTGGCATATCATGGTAGAGCAATTGTGGTATCGACAAAAATAAGTCGGGGGAGTAGATTTAGGTTATAAATGGAATTATTCCATTGAAAAGGAACTACATTATATGATGACATATGCTGGTACTGTGAGAATATTGCAAAATCTTAGGGTATCAAGTAATAATACTGTGAAGTACACCCAGAATGTTAATGTTCTATGGCTGGCATAATAATCACTTGGGGAAGAAACTTTTTTTTTCTTTTTTTTGGCTGGGGGATTTTTAAGGCTTGAACTCTGGGCCTGGGCACTGTTCCTGAGCTCTTCAACTCAAGGCTATCACCCTACCTATGAAGCCATAGTGCCATTTCCCATATTCTAGTGGTTAACTGTAGATGAGAGTCTCATAGACTTTCCAATGCCCAGGCTGGCTTTGAACCAAATCTTTAGATATCAGCCTGATATCTGAGTAGCTAGGATTACAGGTAGAAATCACTGCACCTGGCAAGAAATTTATTTCTTGCTGTTTTGTACTACAAATTTACTGTATGTTTTACTTTTTCAAAAAGACTGAGGATGACCTTTGTTCTGTATATAATGGGAAGAGTGGTAGGGAGCTGTGAGCAGAAGAACTGAGGGGCAATACTCAGGGTAGGACAATAGCCTTAAACTAAGGAGCTCACGGCCCAAGGTCCAAGCCCCATGACTTTCCCCACTACCCCACAAAAAAAAGGGAAAAAAATTGGAGATTGGAGAGGATTTTCTAAAAAGAATATATAGAAATAGTAGTTCAAAATGTAGAAAGAAGTTCAATATTAACAGTCATGAGAAAAATTAAAATTACAATGAAATCATTGCTTTAAATATGTTAATATAAATATAGTTTTAAACAAAAAGATCCACATACACAGAAACAAACACACACACACACACACGCATACAAAAAAATAGCTTTCAAAGTCTAACTATTACTGGGAAGGTAGTGAGAAGGAGTAGAACTTTGGAATAGTTCTTCAAGGAATATAAAACTATCAAAAATTGCGTGGAGAGTGCTAAAAAAGCACTAAATATAGAATTACATAGAAATATGGTCCAACACTTCTATTTGTAGATTTGTACCTAACGGAAGAGAAAGCAGAGACTAGAACAAATATGTGGAGAATCCATTCACAACTATTAATAATAATCCAAAGATAGAAATATGCAAAACAATGCATTGAAAAGGAAGAACATTTTGCTATATTTTACAGATGAATCTTGATTACAGTAAACTAAAAATACAGCAGTCATAAAGGAAGAGCTAGGGTATGTTTTCCCTTCCAGAGCTTACAAGGATCAACAAACCCTTAGAGCCAAAAAGCAGGATGGTTCCAGAGAATGGAGTAGAGAGGAACAGGAGCTGAATGTTTAATGATTATACATGGAAGATGAAAATTGCTCTAGATGGGTAGAATGAAGAGAGAACTGTACCCTAAACAATGGTTATGTAGCCACACAGGATGGGACACACCTATACTCCCTGATCTTGGGAAACTCAAGAAGGATTTCTTGCCAACCTGGATGCATGGAAAGATCTATCATAAAAACTAATGTGGTGGGGCTGGGAGTTTGGCGTAGTTGTAGAGTGCTTGTATGAAGACGAAGTTTCAATTCCGCAGTACCACATACACAGAAAAAACCAGAAGTAGTGCTGTGGCTCAAGTAGAAGATCACTAGGCTTGAGGAAAGCTGAAGGACAGTGCTCAGACCGAGTTCCAGCAAAAGGGCTTGTTTTAAAAAAACCAGAAAGCTGAGCATGATGGGGTGGTGGCTCACTTCTATAATCCTAGTTACTCAGGAGCCTGAGATCTGAGGATCAAGGTTTAAAGCCATCCTGGCACAAAAAGACCTGAGACTCTTATCTCCAATTTACTTTTAGAAAATGGGAAGTGGGGCTTGGCTCCAGGGTAAGGTGGTGGCCTGGAGCTAAAGAGCTCAGGGATAGTGCCCAGGCGAGTTCAAGATCTATGACCCACCAAAAAAAAACCAAAAAACAAAAAATAATATGGAAAAATTTGGATTCTGTGAATTTTATCACGCATATAAATGTCTTTTTTTGCTGTTGAAATAACAAATTGTTTGGAAACATTTTAAAAGTTTTTACCTAGAAATGTACACTACAAATGGAAATAATAACAAACACAAAATAAGCAAAAGATACAAATTATCACAATATAGGTATCCTGCTTCTGTATCTTTTCACTGACTCCTGTTCAAATGAGTCACATATTCTGAATCATTTCTCCCAGTCGATATATGCCACACATGTTGGCTTGTACTGAACTTCTTGGGAAATCAAAAGCAAATACTAAGCAAATGTGTGTTAGATTTTGTCAACAGAGATATTTCAAATATAAATCCCTACTCATTGAATTATTTAATATCAATGCCGGAATCTAATTACACTGGCGGAATCTTCAATCTTTTGAGAATCTTCAAAAGGGTGTGTAAATATTTAGGATCGTTATGTCTTTCTGGAGGAAAGATCCCTTTAGTAGTATGTAGTAACCTTCTTTGTCTTTTCTTACTAATTTTAGTTTGAAGTCTATTTTATCTGATATGAGGATGGCAACTCCAGCCTGTTTATGGGGGCAGTTAGCTTGATAGAGTTTATTCCAACCTCTCACTTTCAAAAGATTAATGTTTTTGGGTAAGATGTGTCTCTTGAAGACAGCAGAACAATGGCTCTTGCTTTTTGATCCAACTAGACAGCCTATGCCGTTTAATTAGAGAGTTAAGTCCATTGATATTGAGAGTTAGGATTGAGAGATATTTATTAGTTCCTACCATTTTTAAAAGCTTTTAGTAGGGCCTGTGTCTTGACAGTTCTTGTGGTCCTTAGATGGTATGCTGTTTAGGTGCCATTTCTTTCCATATGTTGCATTTATTTTAGTTTTCTATGTATAGATCATCTTTGAGAATTCTCTGTAGTGTTGGTTTTGTTTCAACATATTGTTGCAGCTTTTCCCTGGAATGGAACGTTTTTATTGTTCCCTCAGTTATGAATAAGAGCTTAGCTGGCTACAGTATTCTTGGTTGGTAGTTATTTGATTTAAGGGCATGACATATATGCTTCCAGTCACTTCGTGCTAGCATGGTCTCTGCTGAGAAATCTTTGGTTATTCTGATTGGTTTGCCTTTATAGGTTACTGATCCCTTTTCCCTGGATGCCTTTACGATCTTTTCTTTCGTTTCTATTGATCCAGTTCGGATCACAATTTGTTGGTGGTATGTTCTTTTCTGGTCAGGTCTGTTTGGGGTTCTAAAAGCTTCTCGTATCTGAATGGGCCTGCCCTTCTGGATATTTGGGAAATTCTCTGAGATGATTCCCTGAAGTATATTTCCAATACGAATGACCTCTTTCTCCACACCCTCCTCAATACCAACTAGCCTTAAATTAGGCTTCCTAATTGCATTTTGGACCTCTTGAAGGGCTCTCTCATATTTCCTAGATTTGGATTGACTCATTTTCTGTTCTTTCTATATCATAACTAAATTATCTTCAGCCACGGAAATTCTCTCCTCTGCATTGTCTATCTTGCTATCAAAACTATCTACATTATTTTTCATCTCCCTTGCTTCTAATTGCTCATTTTTGATGCCTTGCATCTCCTGTTTTAGATCATGTATGGATTTCTTTATCTCCTTGATATCCTTTTGAGTGGTAAGCTTTATTTTCCTTGGACATTTGTTGGAGTTTGGTAATGTTTTTATTTGTGGGTTCTATGAATTCATCCATCTTTCTTTGAAAAACCTTTATTAAGGCCTCCTTTATGGCTTCTTCTTTTCCATTTATCACCTTGTTTATGCTTTCCTCTTTTTCAGCTATGGCTTCCTCCATTATCTCTTTCTTTATATTTTCACATTTTCCATTAATGATGTTTATCAATTGCATTTGTGTAGCACTTGGAAGTCTCTCCTCTAGTTTTGCCAGTGACTGTTCCATTTTCTGTTTACATTGGGTGGGGGATGTTGTTTCTTGATTTGACATTTTTCTTGAGTTTCTTGTTCTGCCCTTTTGAAAATGGGAGCAAGATTACTACTAAATACGATTATAGTTTTTCAGATAAAACCAACCTAGACCTCTGTAGCTGGCAGACACTAGATGTTCACAAGTTTTGACTGGTATTATCACTCTTTATTTTGTGCACTTATAGACCAGTCTAATACAACCACTGATAAGCGATTTATACCCAAAACAATAAGCCTCTCAATCCAATCTCTATTGTCTTTATGTCCCTCTGAGCCTAGAGAATAATTAACCACCTGCATATACAATATTGCTCAACAGCCATCAAGTGTAGATCCGTGCAGTATAAGGGTTGAAAGACTAGCAGAGGTCCAGAGATAGAAAAAAAAATAATGAGAGAGGTCAGGGGAGGTTCAAGAGGATTAACGCAGGAGTGTAAGAATATTGTAGTAATGAAGAAAAGGTATGCATAAGGATAACTGACCTAAGTTGGTAAGTAAGTAGCATATTTGAGTACAAAGTTTGGAAAGTATTAGAATAAAACTTATGTATTGCTGCACGACTACCTCTTAGCCCAACCAGTGGCCTCACAGTGAACCATGGGATGGATCTCTTTTTCTTGTCTACGTTGAGGGAAAGGGGTATTTCACAAGATGCAGAAGCGAAGATTTCAGAAGCAAATGCTGTGAGTGAATTAGCTCGTAAAAAGCATTTTTATTTTCTTTTATCTTTCTGCCAGTCTTGGGGCTTGAATTCAGGGCCTGAGCACTGTCCTCAGGTTTTCTCAAGTCTAGCCCTCTGCCACTTGAGCCACAGTGCCACATCTAGATTTTCTATCTATGTGATACTGAGCAATCAAACCCAGATCTTCATGGATGCTAGGCAAGCACTCTACCACTATGCAAACTCTCAACCCTGACATAGTAATTATAAAGTCATCATCATCATATCAAAATATCCTTTCTCCTACAAAGAATGAACACTTATCTATGTGTGTAATGCTTTTTTTTAATTTCACTAATTCTTCTGTGTTCTTCCCTCTGCATTTTTTACACATGACAGCAAAGCTAATCATCAGGAAAAAATGGATTATGATACAGAAACCTAATAGTATCCTAGTATATCCTAGTAAATTGACGTCAAAAATATGTGCAAGATGCCCTGTGTGTTTGACCTAGTGGTAGAGTCCTTGGCTACCACGCAAAAAGACTCAGGTTTGATTCCTCATTACCACATACATAGAAAACGCTCCAAGTGGTGCTGTGGCTCGGTGGGACAGCTAAAGCCTAAAGAAAGCCCAAGAACAATGTTCACACTCTGAGGTCAAGTCCCAAGACTAGCAAAAACAAAAAAAATTCGACAAGGGGCAAAATGAAGGCAGAGAAGGCACTGTGAAGCAAATGTTTTGTAAAGGATGAGGGCAATATTGACCCTTAAGTTTGGATCTTACCTAAGAAAGGCTCCTTGAGCCTGAGACCTGACTGGTAGTTGGGCCTAGTGGAAGACATTGGGATTGGACAAATAAGGTGTGCTGTTTACTACATCCACATGTATATTGTGAGACTGGAGGAGAGATTCAGCCTCCAGTATGTCTTTGGTGAGGTCTTCTGTGAGCAAGGATCTTTGGTCATTGGGCTCTGAAAGGTGACCCTGCCTCCCTCACAATGGAACAGATTATGGAACCCTGGTAACCAAGCCACTGTAACTAACAACCAACTCAAGCCAGCTCACTTGGCCTGTGGCTCAGGAGGAAGAAAGATGTTGCTGTGCTGTTGCCAAAGGTCAGGAAACTCGAGTCTCAGGCATGGAAATTGTGGCTGTCTTACTCGAAGATGTACATGCTAGATCATTGCCCAGCCACAAATCCAGTATAACAGGCCTTTCTCTAAGAAGAAGGCCAGGAAAATCCAGGGCAACCAGATGAGGTATATTTCTAAGAAGAAATGTATTTGACCCCATCATCCTCCCCACACACTACAACTTTCTTGTTTTTTAAATTCTTTTTATTGTAATTAGTAAAAGGGTTACATGATATTTGCCAGATAGAAGGTGCATTAATTCACATACAATGATACCCTTTCACATGTCTTGGTACCCATTTCCCTCAAACCCCACACCACCCACCCGTCTTGGTTTTCCCCCCTTCCCTTTCAAATTTCAAATATACAAATACAAATAAATTCAATATATCAGATAACAAAGTGAGATACTATACCAATATGGGATAACCAAGGGACAGCAAGCGAGATGAGAGACAACATAGTACATTAAGGACAACAATCATTCATTATGTGGCTTTTGTGTCAATATCCTGGAGGTCCTTTCAATTAACTTCACATTATATGGCCTTATATATGGCCTTTTGCTCTATTGCAAATCTCTGCTAGTAGAGTCCAAGGTTTCTACTGATTATGACGAATGAGGGAAACCACTGAGCCTAAGTTTCTTTGACTCTAGCTTACTTCACTTAATATGATTTGTTCTAAGTCTTTCCATTTCCTAACAAATGGGGCGATGTCATTCTTTCTGACAGCAGCATAGAATTCCACTGTGTACAAATACCACAACTTGTAGAAACACTCATCAACTGAGGGATATCTGGGTTGGTTCCATATCTTTGCTATGGTGAATAGTGCTGCAATGAACATTGTTGTGCTAGTGGGATTAGTATGCCCTTGCTTCTGGATTGTTGGGTAAATGCCAAGTAGTGGAATTGCTGGCTTATAGGGGAGTTCTATATTTAGCCATTTGAGGCACTGACACACTGCTTTCCACAGTGGTTGAACGAGTTTGCACTCCCACCAACAGTGTAGTAATGATCCCTCCTGGCCACATCCCCTCCAGCATCTGTTGTCATTCGTTTTCCTGATCCTGGACATTCTAACTGGAGTGAGGTTGAATCTTAGAGCTGTTTTGATTGGCATTTCTTTTATGACCAGAGATGTGGAGCATTTCTTCATGTGTCTATAGGCCATTTCTGTTTCTTCTTTAGAGAAGACTCTCTTTAATCCTTTGGCCCATTTTTAATGGGATGGGTGTTACTTTGGAGGTTAGTTTTGGAGTGATTCAATTTTTTGAGTTGTTGATATATTTTAGATATGAGGCCTTTGTCCGTTGTTTGGGTGGTGAAGATCTTCTCCCACTCTGTAGGCTTCCTGGTTAGTTTACTAGCTATATCCGTTGCCATACAAAAGCTCTGCAGTTTAATGCAGTCCCACTTATCCAGTCTTTCTCTGATTTGTTGTGACTCTTGGTCCTTATTAAGAAAGATTCGACCTGTGCCAAGGAGGCCTAGTGTATCTCCTATTCCTTCCTGTAAACTTTTCAGTGTGTCAGCTTTTACCTCCAGGTATTTGATCCATTTGGAGTTAATTCTAGTGCAAGGTGACAAAGAAGGACCCACCTTTAGTTTTCTGCAGGTGCTTAACCAGTTCTGCCAGCACAACTTGTTGAAGAGGCTATCTTTCTTCCATTCTATTTTTTTTGGCTCCCTTGTCAAAGATTAGGTGGCCATAGGTCTGTGGTTTAATATCTGGGTCCGCAGTTCTATTCCATTGGACTTCAGGCCTGTTCTTGTGCCAGTACCAAGCTGTTTTGAGAATTATAGCTCTGTAATAGAGTCTAAAGTTTGGAATTGAAATTCCTCCAGCGCTGTTCTTTCTGCTAAGAAGTGTTTTTGCTATACGGGTCTTTTATTATTCCATATGAAATTTTGAATTGCCACTTCTATTTCTTTAAAGAATGACATTGGGATGTTGATGGGTATTGCACTGAATTGGTAGATAGCCCTTGGCAAGATTGTCATTTTCACAAGGTTGATTCTTCCAATCCAGGAGTATGGGAGGTATTTCCATTTCCTTAGTTCTGCTTTAATTTCCTTTTTTACTGTTTTAAGCTTTTCATCTAAACAGTCCTTTACATTCTTAGTTAAACTAATTCCTAGGTACTTTATTTTCTTTGAGGCTATTGTGAAAGGAGTTTCTTTCCTGATTATTGCCTCATTCCTCCCTGTGATGAATCCAGTTTGATCATAGTGCATATTTTTTTGATGAGTTGTTGTAGACGGTTGGCCAGTATTTTGTTGAGAAGTTTTGCATCGATGTTCATCAAAGAAATGGGTCTATAGTTCTCTTTCTTTGATGAATCTTTGTCTGGTTTGGGGATGAGGGATACACTGGTTTCACAGAATGAGTTTGGTAAAGAATCTTCATTTTCAATTTCGTTGAAGAGCTTGAGGAATATTGGTGTGAGCTCTGCTTTGAAGACCTTATACAATTCAGCTGTGACTCCATCTGGCACTGGACTCTTTTTAGGTGGAAGTTGTCTAATTTCCATTTCTATTTCAGAGCGTGAAATAATCCTGTTGAGTTGAGTTAGCTCTTCTGGGTTCACTGTGGGTATGTTAATATTGTCTAGGAATTCATCCATTTCTTCTAGATTCTCAAATTTGTTGGCGTAAAGGTTTGAGAAGTATTCGTCATGATATTGTGGATCTTGGTAATTTCCAAATCATTTAATTCTGCTTTGATTTTAATAATTTGCTTTCTCCTAATGGGTTAGGGTTGGTTTGTTGCTCTTTTTCCAGGAGGTTAAGGTGAGACATTAACTAGTTGGTTTGCCATTTTCCCAACTTGCTGTTGTAGGCATTCAGCGCTATAAATTTTCCTCTGAGTACTGCCATTGTTGTGTCCCTAAGGAGTTGATATTTGTGTGCTCCTTATAGTTAAATTTCATAAACATTCACACACCTCCATTCTATGAGTTCACACACCTCCAATTTGACTTCACACACCTCCATTCTATGACTTCACACACCTTCATTCTTACTTCAGAAACATCCATTCTCTGACTTCACACACCTCCATTCTATGACTTCACAAACCTTCATTCTATGACTTCACACACCTCCATTCAGAGTTCACACACCTCCATTCTGTGACTTCACACACCTCCATTCTGCCTTCACACACCTCCATTCTATGACTTCACACACATCCATTCTATGACTTCACACACCTCCATTCTGTGGCTTCACACACCTCCATTCTGAGTTCACACACCTCCATTCTGTGACTTCACAAACATCCATTCTGTCACTTCACACACCTCGACCCTATGACTTCACACACCTCTATTCTATGAATTCACACACCTCCATTCTGTGATTTCACACAACTCCATTCTGTTCTGTGACTTCACACACCTCCATTCTGTGACTTCACACACCTCCATTCTGAGTTCACACACCTCCATTCTATGACTTCACAAACCCCCATTCTGAGTTCACAAGCCTACATTCTATGACTTCACACACTTCCATTCTATGACTTCACACACCTCCATTCTATGACTTCACACACCTCCATTCTGTGACTTCACACACCTCCATTCTGAGTTTACACACCTCCATTCTATGACTTCACAAACGCCCATTCTGAGTTCACAGACCTCCATTCTATAATTTCACACACTTCCATTCTATGACTTCACACACCTCCATTCTATGACTTCACACACCTCATTTCTGAGTTGACACACCTCCATTCTCTGATTTCACACACCTCCTATCTGACTTCACACACCTCCATTCTATGACTTCACACACCTCCATTCGTTGACATCAAAAACCACCATTCTATGACTTCACACAGCTCCATTGTGACTTCACACACCTCCATTCTATGAGTTCACACACCTCCATTTTATGACTTCACACACTTCCATTCTATGACTTCACACACCTCCATTCTGTGACTTCACACACCTCCATTCCATGACTTCATACACCACCATTCTATCAGTTCACACACCACCATTCTATGATTTCACACACCACCATTCTGACTTCACACACCTCCATTCTATGACATCACAGACCTCGAATCTGTGACTTCACTCACCTCCACTCTATGACTTCACACTCCTCCATTCTATGATTTCCACACCTCCTTTCTATGACTTCACCCACCTCAGTCTACGAGTTCACATACCTCCATTCTGACTTCACACACCTCCATTCTGTGACTCCACACACCTCCATTCTATGACTTCACACACCTAAATTCTATGACTTCACACACCTCCATTCTATGACTTCACACACCTCCATTCTGTGACTTCACACTCCTCCATTCGTTGACATCAAAAACCACCATTCTATGACTTCACACAAGTCCATTTTGACTTCACACACCTCCATTCTATGAGTTCACACACCTCCATTCTATGACTTCACACACCTCAATTCTTTCACTTCACACAGCTCCATTCTATGACTTCACACACCTCCATTCGTTGACATCAAAAACCACCATTCTATGACTTCACACAACTCCATTTTGACTTCACACACCTCCATTCTATGAGTTTACACACCTCCATTTTATGATTTCACACATCTCCATTCTATGACTTCACACACCTCCATTCTGACTTCACGCACCTCCATTCTGACTTCACCCACCTCATTCTCTGACTTCACACACCTCAATTCTGTGACTTGACACACCTCCATTCTGACTTCACACACCTCCATTCTATGATTTCACACACCTCCATTCTATGACTTCACACACCTCCATTCTGTGACTTCACACACCTCCATTCTGACTTCACACCCCTCCATTCTGACTTCACACACCTCCATTCTGACTTCACACAGCTCCATTCTATAAATTCACACATCTCCATTCTGTGACTTCACATACCACCTTTTTGACTTCACACACATCCATTCTGTGACTTCACACACCTCCATTCTGTGACTTCACACACCTCCGTTTTGACTTCACACACTTCCAATCTGTGACTTCACACACCTCCATTCTGTGACTTCACACACCTCTATTGTTTCACTTCACACACCTCCATTCTTTGACTTCACACACCGCCATTCCATGACTTCACAAACCTCCATTCTATGAGTTCACACACCTCCATTCTATGAGTTCACACACCTCCAATTTGACTTTACACACCTCCATTCTATGACTTCACACACCTTCATTCTTACTTCAGAAACATCCATTCTCTGACTCCACACACCTCCATTCTATGGCTTCACAAACCTCCATTCTGTGACTTCACACACCTCCATTCTGAGTTCACACACCTCCATTCTGTGACTTCACACACCTCCATTCGTTGACATCAAAAACCACCATTCTATGACTTCACACAACTCCATTTTAACTTCACACACCTCCATTCTATGAGTTCACACACCTCCATTCTTTGACTTCACACACCGCCATTCCATGACTTCACAAACCTCCATTCTATGAGTTCACACACGTCCATTCTATGAGTTCACACACCTGCAATTTGACTTTACACACCTCCATTCTATGACTTCACACACCTTCATTCTTACTTCAGAAACATCCATTCTCTGACTTCACACACCTCCATTCTATGACTTCACAAACCTCCATTCTGTGCTTCACACACCTCCATTCTGCGTTCACACACCTCCTTTCTATGACTTCACACACTTCCATTCTATGACTTCACACACCTCCATTCTGTGAATTCACACACCTTCATTCTGACTTCACACACCTCCATTCTGTGACTTCACACACCTCAATTCTGTGACTTCAAACCCCTCCATTCTGACTTCACACACCTCCATTCTATGACTTCACACACCTCCATTCTGTGACTTCACACACCTTCATTCTGACTTCACACACCTCCATTCTGTGACTTCACACACCTCAATTCTGTGACTTCAAACCCCTCCATTCTGACTGCACACACCTCCATTCTATGACTTCACACACCTCCATTCTGAGTTCACACACCTCCATTCTGTGACTTCACAAACATCCATTCTGTCACTTCACACACCTCGACCCTATGACTTCACACACCTCTATTCTATGAATTCACACACCTCCATTCTGTGACTTCACACAACTCCATTCTGTCACTTCACACACCTCGACCCTATGACTTCACACACCTCTATTCTATGAATTCACACACCTCCATTCTGTGACTTCACACACCTCCATTCTGAGTTCACACACCTCCATTCTATGACTTCACAAACCCCCATTCTGAGTTCACAAGCCTACATTCTATGACTTCACACACTTCCATTCTATGACTTCACACACCTCCATTCTATGACTTCACACACCTCCATTCTGTGACTTCACACACCTCCATTCTGAGTTTACACACCTCCATTCTATGACTTCACAAACGCCCATTCTGAGTTCACAGACCTCCATTCTATAATTTCACACACTTCCATTCTATGACTTCACACACCTCCATTCTGTGACTTCACACACCTCATTTCTGAGTTGACACACCTCCATTCTCTGATTTCACACACCTCCTATCTGACTTCACACACCTCCATTCTATGACTTCACACACCTCCATTCGTTGACATCAAAAACCACCATTCTATGACTTCACACAGCTCCATTGTGACTTCATACACCTCCATTCTATGAGTTCACACACCTCCATTTTATGACTTCACACACTTCCATTCTATGACTTCACACACCTCCATTCTGTGACTTCACACACCTCCATTCCATGACTTCATACACCACCATTCTATCAGTTCACACACCACCATTCTATGATTTCACACACCACCATTCTGACTTCACACACCTCCATTCTATGACATCACAGACCTCGAATCTGTGACTTCACTCACCTCCACTCTATGACTTCACACTCCTCCATTCTATGATTTCCACACCTCCTTTCTATGACTTCACCCACCTCAGTCTACGAGTTCACATACCTCCATTCTGACTTCACACACCTCCATTCTGTGACTCCACACACCTCCATTCTATGACTTCACACACCTAAATTCTATGACTTCACACACCTCCATTCTATGACTTCACACACCTCCATTCTGTGACTTCACACTCCTCCATTCGTTGACATCAAAAACCACCATTCTATGACTTCACACAAGTCCATTTTGACTTCACACACCTCCATTCTATGAGTTCACACACCTCCATTCTATGACTTCACACACCTCAATTCTTTCACTTCACACAGCTCCATTCTATGACTTCACACACCTCCATTCGTTGACATCAAAAACCACCATTCTATGACTTCACACAACTCCATTTTGACTTCACACACCTCCATTCTATGAGTTTACACACCTCCATTTTATGATTTCACACATCTCCATTCTATGACTTCACACACCTCCATTCTGACTTCACGCACCTCCATTCTGACTTCACCCACCTCATTCTCTGACTTCACACACCTCAATTCTGTGACTTGACACACCTCCATTCTGACTTCACACACCTCCATTCTATGATTTCACACACCTCCATTCTATGACTTCACACACCTCCATTCTGTGACTTCACACACCTCCATTCTGACTTCACACCCCTCCATTCTGACTTCACACACCTCCATTCTGACTTCACACAGCTCCATTCTATAAATTCACACATCTCCATTCTGTGACTTCACATACCACCTTTTTGACTTCACACACATCCATTCTGTGACTTCACACACCTCCATTCTGTGACTTCACACACCTCCGTTTTGACTTCACACACTTCCAATCTGTGACTTCACACACCTCCATTCTGTGACTTCACACACCTCTATTGTTTCACTTCACACACCTCCATTCTTTGACTTCACACACCGCCATTCCATGACTTCACAAACCTCCATTCTATGAGTTCACACACCTCCATTCTATGAGTTCACACACCTCCAATTTGACTTTACACACCTCCATTCTATGACTTCACACACCTTCATTCTTACTTCAGAAACATCCATTCTCTGACTCCACACACCTCCATTCTATGGCTTCACAAACCTCCATTCTGTGACTTCACACACCTCCATTCTGAGTTCACACACCTCCATTCTGTGACTTCACACACCTCCATTCGTTGACATCAAAAACCACCATTCTATGACTTCACACAACTCCATTTTAACTTCACACACCTCCATTCTATGAGTTCACACACCTCCATTCTTTGACTTCACACACCGCCATTCCATGACTTCACAAACCTCCATACTATGAGTTCACACACGTCCATTCTATGAGTTCACACACCTGCAATTTGACTTTACACACCTCCATTCTATGACTTCACACACCTTCATTCTTACTTCAGAAACATCCATTCTCTGACTTCACACACCTCCATTCTATGACTTCACAAACCTCCATTCTGTGCTTCACACACCTCCATTCTGCGTTCACACACCTCCTTTCTATGACTTCACACACTTCCATTCTATGACTTCACACACCTCCATTCTGTGAATTCACACACCTTCATTCTGACTTCACACACCTCCATTCTGTGACTTCACACACCTCAATTCTGTGACTTCAAACCCCTCCATTCTGACTTCACACACCTCCATTCTATGACTTCACACACCTCCATTCTGTGACTTCACACACCTTCATTCTGACTTCACACACCTCCATTCTGTGAATTCACACACCTCAATTCTGTGACTTCAAACCCCTCCATTCTGACTTCACACACCTCCATTCTATGACTTCACACAACTCCATTTTGACTTCACACACCTCCATTCTATGAGTTCACACACCTCCATTTTACGACTTCACACAACTCCATTCTATGACTTCACACACCTCAATTCTATGACTTCACACACCTCAGTTCTATGACTTCACACACCTCCATTCTGTGACTTCACACACCTCCACTCTATGACTTCAAACACCTTCATTCTTACTTCACAAACATCCATTCTGTGACTTCACACACCTCCATTCTGTGACTTCACACACCTTCATTCTGACTTCACACACATCCATTCTGTGACTTCACACACCTCAATTCTGTGACCATACACACCTCCATCCTGACTTCACACACCTCCATTCTATGACTTCACACACCTCCATTCTATGACTTCACACACCTCCATTCTATGACTTCACAGACCTCCATTTTGTGACTTCACACACCTAAATTCTATGACTTCACACACCTCCATTGTGACTTCACACACCTCCATTCTATGAGTTCACACACCTCCATTCTGACTTCACACACCTCCATTCTATGACTTCACACACCTCCGTTATGACTTTACACAGCTCCATTCTGTGACTTCTCAAAACTCCATTCTGTGATTTCACACACCTCCATACTATGACTTCACACACCTCCATCTATGACTTCACACACCTCCATTCTGAGTTCACACACCTCCATTCTGTGACTTCACACACTTCCATTCTGACTTCACACACCTTCATTTTATGACTTCACAAACATCCATTCTGTGACTTCACACACATCCTTTCTGTGACTTCACACACCTCCATTCTGACTTCACCCACCTCATTCTCTGACGTCACACACCTCAATTCTGTGACTTGACACACCTCCATTCTGACTTCACACACCTCCATTCTGTGACTTCACACACCTCCATTCTGAGTTCACACCCCTCCATTCTGACTTCACACACCTCCATTCTGACTTCACACAGCTCCATTCTATAAATTCACACATCTCCATTCTGTGACTTCACATACCACCTTTTTGACTTCACACACATCCATTCTGTGACTTCACACACCTCCATTCTGTGACTTCACACACCTCCGTTTTGACTTCACACACTTCCAATCTGTGACTTCACACACCTCCATTCTGTGACTTCTCACACCTCTATTGTTTCACTTCACACACCTCCATTCTTTGACTTCACACACCGCCATTCCATGACTTCACAAACCTACATTCTATGAGTTCACACACCTCCATTCTATGAGTTCACACACCTCCAATTTGACTTTACACACCTCCATTCTATGACTTCACACACCTTCATTCTTACTTCAGAAACATCCATTCTCTGACTTCACACACCTCCATTCTATGGCTTCACAAACCTCCATTCTGTGACTTCACACACCTCCATTCTGAGTTCACACACCTCCATTCTGTGACTTCACACACCTCCATTCGTTGACATCAAAAACCACCATTCTATGACTTCACACAACTCCATTTTAACTTCACACACCTCCATTCTATGAGTTCACACACCTCCATTCTTTGACTTCACACACCGCCATTCCATGACTTCACAAACCTCCATTCTATGAGTTCACACATCTCCATTCTATGAGTTCACACACCTCCAATTTGACTTCACACACCTCCATTCTATGACTTCACAAACCTCCATTCTGTGCTTCACACACCTCCATTCTGACTTCACACACCTCCTTTCTATGACTTCACACACTTCCATTCTATGACCTCACACACCTCCATTCTGTGACTTACACACCTTCATTCTGACTTCACACACCTCCATTCTGTGACTTCACACACCTCAATTCTGTGACTTCACACCCCTCCATTCTGACTTCACACACCTCCATTCTATGACTTCACACACCTACATTCTATGACTTCACACACCTCCATTTTGTGACTTCACACACCTCCATTCTATGACTTCACACACCTCCATTGTGACTTCACACACCTCCATTCTATGAGTTCACACACCTCCATTCTGACTTCACACACCTCCATTCTATGACGTCACACACCTCCGTTCTGACTTCACACAGCTCCATTCTGTGACTTCACAAAACTCCATTCTGTGATTTCACACATCTCCATACTATGACTTCACACACCTCCATCTATGACTTCACACACCTCCATTCTGAGTTCACACACCTCCATTCTTTGACTTCACACACCTCCATTCTGACTTCACACACCTTCATTTTATGACTTCACAAACCTCCATTCTGTGACTTCTGACACCTCCATTCTATGACTTCACACACATCCATTGTGACGTCACACAACTCCATTCTATGAGTTCACACATCTCCATTCTATGATTTCACACACCACCATTCTGACTTCACACACCTCCATTTTATGACATCACAGAACTCGAATCTGTGACTTCACTCACCTCCACTCTATGACTTCACACTCCTCCATTCTATGATTTCCACACCTCCTTTCTATGACTTCACCCACCTCAGTCTATGAGTTCACACACCTCCATTCTGACTTCACACACCTCCATTCTGTGACTCCACACAACTCCATTCTATGACTTCACACACCTAAATTCTATGACTTCACACACCTCCATTCTATGACTTCACACACCTCCATTCTATGACTTCACACACCTCCATTCGTTGACATCAAAAACCACCATTCTATGACTTCACACAACTCCAATTTGACTTCACACACCTCCATTCTATGAGTTCACTCAACTCCATTTTATGACTTCACACACCTCCATTCTATGAGTTCACACACCTCCATTCTGACTTCACACACCTCCATTCTATGACTTCACACACCTCCGATATGACTTCACACAGCTCCATTCTGTGACTTCACAAAACTCCATTCTGTGATTTCACACACCTCCATACTATGACTTCAAACACCTCCATCTATGACTTCACACACCTCAATTCTGTGACTCGACACACCTCCATTCTGACTTCACACACCTCCATTCTATGATTTCGCACACCTCCATTCTATAACTTCACACACCTTCATTCTGTAACTTCACACACCTCCATGCTGACTTCACACCCATCCATTCTGACTTCACACACCTCCATTCTGACTTCACACAGCTCCATTGTATAAATTCACACACCTCCATTCTGTGACTTCACACACCACCTTTTTGACTTCACACACCTCCATTCTCTGACTTCACACACCTCCATTCTGTGACTTCAAACACCTCCGTTTTGACTTCACACACTTCCAATCTGTGACTTCACACACCTCCATTCTGAGACTTCACACACCTCTATTGTTTCACTTCACACACCTCCATTCTTTGACTTCACACACCGCCATTCCATGACTTCACAAACCTCCATTCTATGAGTTCACACACCTCCATTCTGACTTCACACACCTCCATTCTATGACGTCACACACCTCCGTTCTGACTTCACACAGCTCCATTCTGTGACTTCACAAAACTCCATTCTGTGGTTTCACACACCTCCATACTATGACTTCACACACCTCCATCTATGACTTCACACACCTCCATTCTGAGTTCACACACCTCCATTCTGTGACTTCACACACCTCCATTCTGACTTCACACACCTTCATTTTATGAATTCACAAACCTCCATTCTGTGACTTCTGACACCTCCATTCTATGACTTCACACACATCCATTGTGACGTCACACAACTCCATTCTATGAGTTCACACATCTCCATTCTATGATTTCACACACCACCATTCTGACTTCACACATCTCCATTCTATGACATCACAGACCTCGAATCTGTGACTTCACTCACCTCCACTCTATGATTTCACACTCCTCTACACTATGATTTCCCACACCTTCTTTCTATGACTTCACCCACCTCAGTCTATGAGTTCACACACCTCCATTCTGACTTCACACACCTCCATTCTGTGACTCCACACACCCCCATTCTATGACTTCACACACCTAAATTCTATGACTTCACACACCTCCATTCTATGACTTCACACCCCTCCATTCTGTGACTTCACACTCCTCCATTCGTTGACATCAAAAACCACCATTCTATGACTTCACACAAGTCCATTTTGACTTCACACACCTCCATTCTATGAGTTCACACACCTCCATTTTATGACTTCACACACCTCCATTCTATGACTTCACACACCTCAATTCTATGACTTCACACACCTCCATTCTATGACTTTACACAACTCCATTCTATGACTTCACACACCTCCATTCGTTGACATCAAAACCACCATTCTATGAGTTCACACAACTCCATTTTGACTTCACACACCTCCATTCTATGAGTTCACACACCTCCATTTTATGACTTCACACACCTCCATTCTATGACTTCACACACCTCAATTCTATGACTTCGCACACCTCCATTCTATGACTTCACACACCTCCATTCTGTGACTTCACACACCTCCACTCTGTGACTTCAAACACCTTCATTCTTACTTCACAAACATCCATTCTGTGACTTCACACACCTCCATTCTGTGACTTCACACACCTTCATTCTGACTTCACACACATCCATTCTGTGACTTCACACACCTCAATTCTGTGACTATATACACTTCCATTCTGACTTCACACTCCTCCATTCTATGACTTCACACACCTCCATTCTTTGACTTCACACACCTCCATTTTGTGACTTCACACACCTAAATTCTATGACTTCACACACCTCCATTGTGACTTCACACACCTCCATTCTATGAGTTCACACACCTCCATTCTGACTTCACACACCTCCATTCTATGACTTCACACTCCTCCGTTATGACTTCACACAGCTCCATTCTGTGACTTCACAAATCTCCATTCTGTGATTTCACACACCTCCATACTATGATTTCGCACACCTCCATCTATGACTTCACACACCTCCATTCTGATTTCACGCACCTCCATTCTGTGACTTCACACACCTCCATTCTGACTTCACACACCTTCATTTTATGACTTCACAAACATCCATTCTGTGACTTCACACACCTCCTTTCTGTGACTTCACACACCTCCATTCTGACTTCACACACCTCCATTCTCTGACTTCACACACCTCAATTCTGTGACTTGACACACCTCCATTCTGACTTCACACACCTCCATTCTATGATTTCACACACCTCCATTCTATGACTTCACACACCTCCATTCTGTGACTTCGCACACCTCCATGCTGACTTCACACCCATCCATTCTGTCTTCACACACCTTCATTCTGACTTCACACAGCTCCATTCTATAAATTCACACACCTCCATTCTGTGACTTCACACACCACCCTTTTGACTTCACACACCTCCATTCTCTGACTTCACACACCTCCATTCTGTGACTTCACACACCTCCACTCTATGACTTCAAACACCTTCATTCTTACTTCACAAACATCCATTCTGTGACTTCACACACCTCCATTATGTGACTTCACACACCTTCATTCTCACTTCACACACATCCATTCTGTGACTTCACACACCTCAATTCTGTGACTATACACACCTCCATCCTGACTTCACACACCTCAATTCTATGACTTCACACACCTCCATTCTATGACTTCACACACATCCATTCTATGACTTCACACACCTCCATTTTGTGACTTCACACACCTAAATTCTATGACTTCACACACCTCCATTGTGACTTCACACACCTCCATTCTGTGACTTCACACACCTCCATTCTGACTTCACACACCTTGATTTTATGACTTCACACACCTCCGTTATGACTTCACACAGCTCCATTCTGTGACTTCACAAAACTCCTTTCTGTGATTTCCCACACCTCCATACTATGACTTCACACACCTCCATCTATGACTTCACACACCTCCATTCTGAGTTCACACACCTCCATTCTGTGACTTCACACACCTCCATTCTGACTTCACACACCTTCATTTTATGACTTCACAAACCTCCATTCTGTGACTTCTGACACCTCCATTCTATGACTTCACACACATCCATTGTGACGTCACACAACTCCATTCTATGAGTTCACACATCTCCATTCTATGATTTCACACACCACCATTCTGACTTCACACACCTCCATTCTATGACATCACAGACCTCGAATCTGTGACTTCACTCACCTCCACTCTATGACTTCACACTCCTCTATTCTATGATTTCCTACACCTCCTTTCCATGACTTCACCCACCTCAGTCTATGAGTTCACACACCTCCATTCTGACTTCACACACCTCCATTCTGTGACTCCACACACCTCCATTCTATGACTTCACACACCTCAATTCTATGACTTCACACACCTCCATTCTATGACTTCACACACCTGCATTCTGTGACTTCACACACCTCCATTCGTTGACATCAAAAACCACCATTCTATGACTTCACACAAGTCCATTCTGACTTCACACACCTCCATTCTATGAGTTCACACACCTCCATTTTATGACTTCACACACCTCAATTCTATGACGTCACACACCTCCATTCTATGACTTCACACAACTCCATTCTATGACTTCACACACCTCCATTCGTTGACATCAAAAACCACCATTCTATGAGTTCACACAACTCCATTTTGACTTCACACACCTCCATTCTATGAGTTCACACACCTCCATTATATGAATTCACACACCTCCATTCTATGACTTCACACACCTCAATTCTATGACTTCACACACCTCCATTCTATGACTTTACACACCTCCATTCTGTGACTTCACACACCTCCACTCTATGACTTCAAACACCTTCATTCTTACTTCACAAACATCCATTCTGTGACTTCACACACCTCCATTCTGTGACTTCACACACCTTCATTCTGACTTCACACACATCCATTCTGTGACTTCACACACCTCAATTCTGTGACTATATACACCTCCATTCTGACTTCACACACCTCCATTCTATGACTTCACACACCTCCATTCTATGACTTCACACACCTCCATTTTGTGACTTCACACACCTAAATTCTATGACTTCACACACCTCCATTGTGACTTCACACACCTCCATTCTATGAGTTCACACACCTCCATTCTGACTTCACACACCTCCATTCTATGACTTCACACACCTCCGTTATGACTTCATACAGCTCCATTCTGTGACTTCACAAAACTCCATTCTGTGATTTCACACACCTCCATACTATGACTTCACACACCTCCATCTATGACTTCACACACCTCCATTCTGAGTTCACACACCTCCATTCTGTGACTTCACACACCTCCATTCTGACTTCACACACCTTCATTTTATGACTTCACAAACATCCATTCTGTTACTTCACACACCTCCTTTCTGTGACTTCACACACCTTCATTCTGACTTCACACACCTCCATTCTCTGACTTCACACACCTCAATTCTGTGACTCGACACACCTCCATTCTGACTTCACACACCTCCATTCTATGATTTCACACACCTCCATTCTATGACTTCACACACCTCCATTCTGTGACTTCACACACCTCCATGCTGACTTCACACCCCTCCATTCTGACTTCACACACCTCCATTCTGACTTCACACAGCTCCATTCTATAAATTCACACACCTCCAATCTGTGATTTCACACACCTCCGTTTGGACTTCACACACTTCCAATCTGTGACTTCACACACCTCCATTCTGTGACTTCACACACCGCCATTCCATGACTTCACAAACCTCCATTCTATGAGTTCACACACCTCCATTCTATGAGTTCACACACCTCCAATTTGACCTCACACACCTCCATTCTATGACTTCACACACCTTCATTCTTACTTCAGAAACATCCATTCTCTGACTTCACACACCTCCATTCTATGACTTCACAAACCTCCATTCTGTGACTTCACACACCTCCATTCTGAGTTCACACACCTCCTTTCTATGACTTCACACACTTCCATTCTATGACTTCACACACCTCCATTCTGTGGCTTCACACACCTACATTCTGAGTTCACACACCTCCATTCTGTGACTTCACACACCTCCATTCTGTGACTTCACACACCTCGATCCTATGATTTCACACACCTCCATTCTATGAATTAACACACCTCCATTCTGTGATTTCACAAACCTCCATTCTATGACTTCACACACCTCCATTCTGTGACTTCACACACCTCCATTCTATGACTTCACACAACTCCATTGTGACTTCACACACCTCAATTCTATGATTTCACACACCTCCATTCTGACTTCACACACCTCCATTCTATGACTTCACACACCTCCCTTCTGACTTCACACAGCTCCATTCTGTGACTTCACAAAACTCCATTCTATGATTTGACACACCTCCATACTATGACTTCACACACCTCCATCTATGACTTCACACACCTCCATTCTGAGTTCACACACCTCCATTCTGTGACTTCACACACCTCCATTCTGTGACTTCACACACCTCGATCCTATGATTTCACACACCTCCATTCTATGAATTAACACACCTCCACTCTATGACTTCAAACACCTTCATTCTTACTTCACAAACATCCATTCTGTGACTTCACACACCTCCATTATGTGACTTCACACACCTTCATTCTCACTTCACACACATCCATTCTGTGACTTCACACACCTCAATTCTGTGACTATACACACCTCCATCCTGACTTCACACACCTCAATTCTATGACTTCACACACCTCCATTCTATGACTTCACACACATCCATTCTATGACTTCACACACCTCCATTTTGTGACTTCACACACCTAAATTCTATGACTTCACACACCTCCATTGTGACTTCACACACCTCCATTCTGTGACTTCACACACCTCCATTCTGACTTCACACACCTTGATTTTATGACTTCACACACCTCCGTTATGACTTCACACAGCTCCATTCTGTGACTTCACAAAACTCCTTTCTGTGATTTCCCACACCTCCATACTATGACTTCACACACCTCCATCTATGACTTCACACACCTCCATTCTGAGTTCACACACCTCCATTCTGTGACTTCACACACCTCCATTCTGACTTCACACACCTTCATTTTATGACTTCACAAACCTCCATTCTGTGACTTCTGACACCTCCATTCTATGACTTCACACACATCCATTGTGACGTCACACAACTCCATTCTATGAGTTCACACATCTCCATTCTATGATTTCACACACCACCATTCTGACTTCACACACCTCCATTCTATGATATCACAGACCTCGAATCTGTGACTTCACTCACCTCCACTCTATGACTTCACACTCCTCTATTCTATGATTTCCTACACCTCCTTTCCATGACTTCACCCACCTCAGTCTATGAGTTCACACACCTCCATTCTGACTTCACACACCTCCATTCTGTGACTCCACACACCTCCATTCTATGACTTCACACACCTCAATTCTATGACTTCACACACCTCCATTCTATGACTTCACACACCTGCATTCTGTGACTTCACACACCTCCATTCGTTGACATCAAAAACCACCATTCTATGACTTCACACAAGTCCATTCTGACTTCACACACCTCCATTCTATGAGTTCACACACCTCCATTTTATGACTTCACACACCTCCATTCTATGACTTCACACACCTCAATTCTATGACTTCACACACCTCCATTCTATGACTTCACACAACTATATTCTTTGACTTCACACACCTCCATTCATTGACATCAAAAACCACCATTCTATGAGTTCACACAACTCCATTTTGACTTCACACTCCTCCATTCTATGAGTTCGCACACCTCCATTTTATGACTTCACACACCTCCATTCTATGAGTTCACACACCTCCATTCTGACTTCACACACCTCCATTCTATGACTTCACTCACCTCCGTTATGACTTCACACAGCTCTATTCTGTGACTTCACAAAACTCCATTCTGTGATTTCACACACCTCCATACTATGACTTCACACAGCTCCATCTATGACTTCACACACCTCCATTCTGAGTTCACACACCTCCATTCTGTGACTTCACACACCTCCATTCTGACTTCACACACCTTCATTTTATGACTTCACAAACATCCATTCTGTGACTTCACACACCTCCTTTCTGTGGCTTCACACACCTCCATTCTGATTTCACACACCTCCATTCTCTGACTTCACACACCTCAATTCTGTGACTTGACACACCTCCATTCTGACTTCACACACCTCCATTCTATGATTTCACACACCTCCATTATATGACTTCACACACCTCCATTCTGTGACTTCACACACCTCCATTCTGACTTCACACCCCTCCATTCTGACTTCACACACCTCCATTCTGACTTCACACAGCTCCATTCTATAAATTCACACATCTCCATTCTGTGACTTCACACACCACCATTTTGACTGCACACACATCCATTCTGTGACTTCACACACCTCCATTCTGTGACTTCACACACCTTCATTCTGACTTCACACACCTCCATTCTGTGACTTCACACACCTCAATTCTGTGACTTCAAACCCCTCCATTCTGACTGCACACACCTCCATTCTATGACTTCACACACCTCCATTCTGAGTTCACACACCTCCATTCTGTGACTTCACAAACATCCATTCTGTCACTTCACACACCTCGACCCTATGACTTCACACACCTCTATTCTATGAATTCACACACCTCCATTCTGTGATTTCACACAACTCCATTCTGTTCTGTGACTTCACACACCTCCATTCTGTGACTTCACACACCTCCATTCTGAGTTCACACACCTCCATTCTATGACTTCACAAACCCCCATTCTGAGTTCACAAGCCTACATTCTATGACTTCACACACTTCCATTCTATGACTTCACACACCTCCATTCTATGACTTCACACACCTCCATTCTGTGACTTCACACACCTCCATTCTGAGTTTACACACCTCCATTCTATGACTTCACAAACGCCCATTCTGAGTTCACAGACCTCCATTCTATAATTTCACACACTTCCATTCTATGACTTCACACACCTCCATTCTATGACTTCACACACCTCATTTCTGAGTTGACACACCTCCATTCTCTGATTTCACACACCTCCTATCTGACTTCACACACCTCCATTCTATGACTTCACACACCTCCATTCGTTGACATCAAAAACCACCATTCTATGACTTCACACAGCTCCATTGTGACTTCACACACCTCCATTCTATGAGTTCACACACCTCCATTTTATGACTTCACACACTTCCATTCTATGACTTCACACACCTCCATTCTGTGACTTCACACACCTCCATTCCATGACTTCATACACCACCATTCTATCAGTTCACACACCACCATTCTATGATTTCACACACCACCATTCTGACTTCACACACCTCCATTCTATGACATCACAGACCTCGAATCTGTGACTTCACTCACCTCCACTCTATGACTTCACACTCCTCCATTCTATGATTTCCACACCTCCTTTCTATGACTTCACCCACCTCAGTCTACGAGTTCACATACCTCCATTCTGACTTCACACACCTCCATTCTGTGACTCCACACACCTCCATTCTATGACTTCACACACCTAAATTCTATGACTTCACACACCTCCATTCTATGACTTCACACACCTCCATTCTGTGACTTCACACTCCTCCATTCGTTGACATCAAAAACCACCATTCTATGACTTCACACAAGTCCATTTTGACTTCACACACCTCCATTCTATGAGTTCACACACCTCCATTCTATGACTTCACACACCTCAATTCTTTCACTTCACACAGCTCCATTCTATGACTTCACACACCTCCATTCGTTGACATCAAAAACCACCATTCTATGACTTCACACAACTCCATTTTGACTTCACACACCTCCATTCTATGAGTTTACACACCTCCATTTTATGATTTCACACATCTCCATTCTATGACTTCACACACCTCCATTCTGACTTCACGCACCTCCATTCTGACTTCACCCACCTCATTCTCTGACTTCACACACCTCAATTCTGTGACTTGACACACCTCCATTCTGACTTCACACACCTCCATTCTATGATTTCACACACCTCCATTCTATGACTTCACACACCTCCATTCTGTGACTTCACACACCTCCATTCTGACTTCACACCCCTCCATTCTGACTTCACACACCTCCATTCTGACTTCACACAGCTCCATTCTATAAATTCACACATCTCCATTCTGTGACTTCACATACCACCTTTTTGACTTCACACACATCCATTCTGTGACTTCACACACCTCCATTCTGTGACTTCACACACCTCCGTTTTGACTTCACACACTTCCAATCTGTGACTTCACACACCTCCATTCTGTGACTTCACACACCTCTATTGTTTCACTTCACACACCTCCATTCTTTGACTTCACACACCGCCATTCCATGACTTCACAAACCTCCATTCTATGAGTTCACACACCTCCATTCTATGAGTTCACACACCTCCAATTTGACTTTACACACCTCCATTCTATGACTTCACACACCTTCATTCTTACTTCAGAAACATCCATTCTCTGACTCCACACACCTCCATTCTATGGCTTCACAAACCTCCATTCTGTGACTTCACACACCTCCATTCTGAGTTCACACACCTCCATTCTGTGACTTCACACACCTCCATTCGTTGACATCAAAAACCACCATTCTATGACTTCACACAACTCCATTTTAACTTTACACACCTCCATTCTATGAGTTCACACACCTCCATTCTTTGACTTCACACACCGCCATTCCATGACTTCACAAACCTCCATTCTATGAGTTCACACACGTCCATTCTATGAGTTCACACACCTGCAATTTGACTTTACACACCTCCATTCTATGACTTCACACACCTTCATTCTTACTTCAGAAACATCCATTCTCTGACTTCACACACCTCCATTCTATGACTTCACAAACATCCATTCTCTGCTTCACACACCTCCATTCTGCGTTCACACACCTCCTTTCTATGACTTCACACACTTCCATTCTATGACTTCACACACCTCCATTCTGTGAATTCACACACCTTCATTCTGACTTCACACACATCCATTCTGTGACTTCACACACCTCAATTCTGTGACTTCAAACCCCTCCATTCTGACTTCACACACCTCCATTCTATGACTTCACACACCTCCATTCTGTGACTTCACACACCTTCATTCTGACTTCACACACCTCCATTCTGTGACTTCACACACCTCAATTCTGTGACTTCAAACCCCTCCATTCTGACTTCACACACCTCCATTCTATGACTTCACACAACTCCATTTTGACTTCACACACCTCCATTCTATGAGTTCACACACCTCCATTTTATGACTTCACACAACTCCATTCTATGACTTCACACACCTCAATTCTATGACTTCACACACCTCAGTTCTATGACTTCACACACCTCCATTCTGTGACTTCACACACCTCCACTCTATGACTTCAAACACCTTCATTCTTACTTCACAAACATCCATTCTGTGACTTCACACACCTCCATTCTGTGACTTCACACACCTTCATTCTGACTTCACACACATCCATTCTGTGACTTCACACACCTCAATTCTGTGACCATACACACCTCCATCCTGACTTCACACACCTCCATTCTATGACTTCACACACCTCCATTCTATGACTTCACACACCTCCATTCTATGACTTCACACACCTCCATTTTGTGACTTCACACACCTAAATTCTATGACTTCACACACCTCCATTGTGACTTCACACACCTCCATTCTATGAGTTCACACACCTCCATTCTGACTTCACACACCTCCATTCTATGACTTCACACACCTCCGTTATGACTTTACACAGCTCCATTCTGTGACTTCTCAAAACTCCATTCTGTGATTTCACACACCTCCATACTATGACTTCACACACCTCCATCTATGACTTCACACACCTCCATTCTGAGTTCACACACCTCCATTCTGTGACTTCACACACTTCCATTCTGACTTCACACACCTTCATTTTATGACTTCACAAACATCCATTCTGTGACTTCACACACATCCTTTCTGTGACTTCACACACCTCCATTCTGACTTCACCCACCTCATTCTCTGACGTCACACACCTCAATTCTGTGACTTGACACACCTCCATTCTGACTTCACACACCTCCATTCTGTGACTTCACACACCTCCATTCTGAGTTCACACCCCTCCATTCTGACTTCACACACCTCCATTCTGACTTCACACAGCTCCATTCTAAAATTCACACATCTCCATTCTGTGACTTCACATACCACCTTTTTGACTTCACACACATCCATTCTGTGACTTCACACACCTCCATTCTATGACTTCACACACCTCCGTTTTGACTTCACACACTTCCAATCTGTGACTTCACACACCTCCATTCTGTGACTTCTCACACCTCTATTGTTTCACTTCACACACCTCCATTCTTTGACTTCACACACCGCCATTCCATGACTTCACAAACCTACATTCTATGAGTTCACACACCTCCATTCTATGAGTTCACACACCTCCAATTTGACTTTACACACCTCCATTCTATGACTTCACACACCTTCATTCTTACTTCAGAAACATCCATTCTCTGACTTCACACACCTCCATTCTATGGCTTCACAAACCTCCATTCTGTGACTTCACACACCTCCATTCTGAGTTCACACACCTCCATTCTGTGACTTCACACACCTCCATTCGTTGACATCAAAAACTACCATTCTATGACTTCACACAACTCCATTTTAACTTCACACACCTCCATTCTATGAGTTCACACACCTCCATTCTTTGACTTCACACACCGCCATTCCATGACTTCACAAACCTCCATTCTATGAGTTCACACATCTCCATTCTATGTGTTCACACACCTCCAATTTGACTTCACACACCTCCATTCTATGACTTCACAAACCTCCATTCTGTGCTTCACACACCTCCATTCTGCGTTCACACACCTCCTTTCTATGACTTCACACACTTCCATTCTATGACCTCACACACCTCCATTCTGTGACTTACACACCTTCATTCTGACTTCACACACCTCCATTCTGTGACTTCACACACCTCAATTCTGTGACTTCACACCCCTCCATTCTGACTTCACACACCTCCATTCTATGACTTCACACACCTACATTCTATGACTTCACACACCTCCATTTTGTGACTTCACACACCTCCATTCTATGACTTCACACACCTCCATTGTGACTTCACACACCTCCATTCTATGAGTTCACACACCTCCATTCTGACTTCACACACCTCCCTTCTATGACGTCACACACCTCCGTTCTGACTTCACACAGCTCCATTCTGTGACTTCACAAAACTCCATTCTGTGATTTCACACATCTCCATACTATGACTTCACACACCTCCATCTATGACTTCACACACCTCCATTCTGAGTTCACACACCTCCATTCTTTGACTTCACACACCTCCATTCTGACTTCACACACCTTCATTTTATGACTTCACAAACCTCCATTCTGTGACTTCTGACACCTCCATTCTATGACTTCACACACATCCATTGTGACGTCACACAACTCCATTCTATGAGTTCACACATCTCCATTCTATGATTTCACACACCACCATTCTGACTTCACACACCTCCATTTTATGACATCACAGACCTCGAATCTGTGACTTCACTCACCTCCACTCTATGACTTCACACTCCTCCATTCTATGATTTCCACACCTCCTTTCTATGACTTCACCCACCTCAGTCTATGAGTTCACACACCTCCATTCTGACTTCACACACCTCCATTCTGTGACTCCACACAACTCCATTCTATGACTTCACACACCTAAATTCTATGACTTCACACACCTCCATTCTATGACTTCACACCCCTCCATTCTGTGACTTCACACTCCTCCATTCGTTGACATCAAATACCACCATTCTATGACTTCACACAAGTCCATTTTGACTTCACACACCTCCATTCTATGAGTTCACACACCTCCATTTTATGACTTCACACACCTCCATTCTATGACTTCACACACCTCAATTCTTTGACTTCACACACCTCCATTCTATGACTTCACACACCTCCATTCTATGACTTCACACACCTCCATTCGTTGACATCAAAAACCACCATTCTATGACTTCACACAACTCCAATTTGACTTCACACACCTCCATTCTATGAGTTCACACACCTCCATTTTATGACTTCACACACCTCCATTCTATGAGTTCACACACCTCCATTCTGACTTCACACACCTCCATTCTATGACTTCACACACCTCCGATATGACTTCACACAGCTCCATTCTGTGACTTCACAAAACTCCATTCTGTGATTTCACACACCTCCATACTATGACTTCAAACACCTCCATCTATGACTTCACACACCTCAATTCTGTGACTCGACACACCTCCATTCTGACTTCACACACCTCCATTCTATGATTTCGCACACCTCCATTCTATGACTTCACACACCTTCATTCTGTAACTTCACACACCTCCATGCTGACTTCACACCCATCCATTCTGACTTCACACACCTCCATTCTGACTTCACACAGCTCCATTGTATAAATTCACACACCTCCATTCTGTGACTTCACACACCACCTTTTTGACTTCACACACCTCCATTCTCTGACTTCACACACCTCCATTCTGTGACTTCAAACACCTCCGTTTTGACTTCACACACTTCCAATCTGTGACTTCACACACCTCCATTCTGAGACTTCACACACCTCTATTGTTTCACTTCACACACCTCCATTCTTTGACTTCACACACCGCCATTCCATGACTTCACAAACCTCCATTCTATGAGTTCACACACCTCCATTCTGACTTCACACACCTCCATTCTATGACGTCACACACCTCCGTTCTGACTTCACACAGCTCCATTCTGTGACTTCACAAAACTCCATTCTGTGGTTTCACACACCTCCATACTATGACTTCACACACCTCCATCTATGACTTCACACACCTCCATTCTGAGTTCACACACCTCCATTCTGTGACTTCACACACCTCCATTCTGACTTCACACACCTTCATTTTATGAATTCACAAACCTCCATTCTGTGACTTCTGACACCTCCATTCTATGACTTCACACACATCCATTGTGACGTCACACAACTCCATTCTATGAGTTCACACATCTCCATTCTATGATTTCACACACCACCATTCTGACTTCACACATCTCCATTCTATGACATCACAGACCTCGAATCTGTGACTTCACTCACCTCCACTCTATGATTTCACACTCCTCTACACTATGATTTCCCACACCTTCTTTCTATGACTTCACCCACCTCAGTCTATGAGTTCACACACCTCCATTCTGACTTCACACACCTCCATTCTGTGACTCCACACACCTCCATTCTATGACTTCACACACCTAAATTCTATGACTTCACACACCTCCATTCTATGACTTCACACCCCTCCATTCTGTGACTTCACACACCTCCATTCGTTGACATCAAAAACTACCATTCTATGACTTCACACAACTCCATTTTAACTTCACACACCTCCATTCTATGAGTTCACACACCTCCATTCTTTGACTTCACACACCGCCATTCCATGACTTCACAAACCTCCATTCTATGAGTTCACACATCTCCATTCTATGTGTTCACACACCTCCAATTTGACTTCACACACCTCCATTCTATGACTTCACAAACCTCCATTCTGTGCTTCACACACCTCCATTCTGCGTTCACACACCTCCTTTCTATGACTTCACACACTTCCATTCTATGACCTCACACACCTCCATTCTGTGACTTACACACCTTCATTCTGACTTCACACACCTCCATTCTGTGACTTCACACACCTCAATTCTGTGACTTCACACCCCTCCATTCTGACTTCACACACCTCCATTCTATGACTTCACACACCTACATTCTATGACTTCACACACCTCCATTTTGTGACTTCACACACCTCCATTCTATGACTTCACACACCTCCATTGTGACTTCACACACCTCCATTCTATGAGTTCACACACCTCCATTCTGACTTCACACACCTCCCTTCTATGACGTCACACACCTCCGTTCTGACTTCACACAGCTCCATTCTGTGACTTCACAAAACTCCATTCTGTGATTTCACACATCTCCATACTATGACTTCACACACCTCCATCTATGACTTCACACACCTCCATTCTGAGTTCACACACCTCCATTCTTTGACTTCACACACCTCCATTCTGACTTCACACACCTTCATTTTATGACTTCACAAACCTCCATTCTGTGACTTCTGACACCTCCATTCTATGACTTCACACACATCCATTGTGACGTCACACAACTCCATTCTATGAGTTCACACATCTCCATTCTATGATTTCACACACCACCATTCTGACTTCACACACCTCCATTTTATGACATCACAGACCTCGAATCTGTGACTTCACTCACCTCCACTCTATGACTTCACACTCCTCCATTCTATGATTTCCACACCTCCTTTCTATGACTTCACCCACCTCAGTCTATGAGTTCACACACCTCCATTCTGACTTCACACACCTCCATTCTGTGACTCCACACAACTCCATTCTATGACTTCACACACCTAAATTCTATGACTTCACACACCTCCATTCTATGACTTCACACCCCTCCATTCTGTGACTTCACACTCCTCCATTCGTTGACATCAAATACCACCATTCTATGACTTCACACAAGTCCATTTTGACTTCACACACCTCCATTCTATGAGTTCACACACCTCCATTTTATGACTTCACACACCTCCATTCTATGACTTCACACACCTCAATTCTTTGACTTCACACACCTCCATTCTATGACTTCACACACCTCCATTCTATGACTTCACACACCTCCATTCGTTGACATCAAAAACCACCATTCTATGACTTCACACAACTCCAATTTGACTTCACACACCTCCATTCTATGAGTTCACACACCTCCATTTTATGACTTCACACACCTCCATTCTATGAGTTCACACACCTCCATTCTGACTTCACACACCTCCATTCTATGACTTCACACACCTCCGATATGACTTCACACAGCTCCATTCTGTGACTTCACAAAACTCCATTCTGTGATTTCACACACCTCCATACTATGACTTCAAACACCTCCATCTATGACTTCACACACCTCAATTCTGTGACTCGACACACCTCCATTCTGACTTCACACACCTCCATTCTATGATTTCGCACACCTCCATTCTATGACTTCACACACCTTCATTCTGTAACTTCACACACCTCCATGCTGACTTCACACCCATCCATTCTGACTTCACACACCTCCATTCTGACTTCACACAGCTCCATTGTATAAATTCACACACCTCCATTCTGTGACTTCACACACCACCTTTTTGACTTCACACACCTCCATTCTCTGACTTCACACACCTCCATTCTGTGACTTCAAACACCTCCGTTTTGACTTCACACACTTCCAATCTGTGACTTCACACACCTCCATTCTGAGACTTCACACACCTCTATTGTTTCACTTCACACACCTCCATTCTTTGACTTCACACACCGCCATTCCATGACTTCACAAACCTCCATTCTATGAGTTCACACACCTCCATTCTGACTTCACACACCTCCATTCTATGACGTCACACACCTCCGTTCTGACTTCACACAGCTCCATTCTGTGACTTCACAAAACTCCATTCTGTGGTTTCACACACCTCCATACTATGACTTCACACACCTCCATCTATGACTTCACACACCTCCATTCTGAGTTCACACACCTCCATTCTGTGACTTCACACACCTCCATTCTGACTTCACACACCTTCATTTTATGAATTCACAAACCTCCATTCTGTGACTTCTGACACCTCCATTCTATGACTTCACACACATCCATTGTGACGTCACACAACTCCATTCTATGAGTTCACACATCTCCATTCTATGATTTCACACACCACCATTCTGACTTCACACATCTCCATTCTATGACATCACAGACCTCGAATCTGTGACTTCACTCACCTCCACTCTATGATTTCACACTCCTCTACACTATGATTTCCCACACCTTCTTTCTATGACTTCACCCACCTCAGTCTATGAGTTCACACACCTCCATTCTGACTTCACACACCTCCATTCTGTGACTCCACACACCTCCATTCTATGACTTCACACACCTAAATTCTATGACTTCACACACCTCCATTCTATGACTTCACACCCCTCCATTCTGTGACTTCACACTCCTCCATTCGTTGACATCAAAAACCACCATTCTATGACTTCACACAAGTCCATTTTGACTTCACACACCTCCATTCTATGAGTTCACACACCTCCATTTTATGACTTCACACACCTCCATTCTATGACTTCACACACCTCAATTCTATGACTTCACACACCTCCATTCTATGACTTCACACAACTCCATTCTATGACTTCACACACCTCCATTCGTTGACATCAAAACCACCATTCTATGAGTTCACACAACTCCATTTTGACTTCACACACCTCCATTCTATGAGTTCACACACCTCCATTTTATGACTTCACACACCTCCATTCTATGACTTCACACACCTCAATTCTATGACTTCGCACACCTCCATTCTATGACTTCACACACCTCCATTCTGTGACTTCACACACCTCCACTCTATGACTTCAAACACCTTCATTCTTACTTCACAAACATCCATTCTGTGACTTCACACACCTCCATTCTGTGACTTCACACACCTTCATTCTGACTTCACACACATCCATTCTGTGACTTCACACACCTCAATTCTGTGACTATATACACTTCCATTCTGACTTCACACTCCTCCATTCTATGACTTCACACACCTCCATTCTTTGACTTCACACACCTCCATTTTGTGACTTCACACACCTAAATTCTATGACTTCACACACCTCCATTGTGACTTCACACACCTCCATTCTATGAGTTCACACACCTCCATTCTGACTTCACACACCTCCATTCTATGACTTCACACTCCTCCGTTATGACTTCACACAGCTCCATTCTGTGACTTCACAAATCTCCATTCTGTGATTTCACACACCTCCATACTATGATTTCGCACACCTCCATCTATGACTTCACACACCTCCATTCTGATTTCACGCACCTCCATTCTGTGACTTCACACACCTCCATTCTGACTTCACACACCTTCATTTTATGACTTCACAAACATCCATTCTGTGACTTCACACACCTCCTTTCTGTGACTTCACACACCTCCATTCTGACTTCACACACCTCCATTCTCTGACTTCACACACCTCAATTCTGTGACTTGACACACCTCCATTCTGACTTCACACACCTCCATTCTATGATTTCACACACCTCCATTCTATGACTTCACACACCTCCATTCTGTGACTTCGCACACCTCCATGCTGACTTCACACCCATCCATTCTGTTTTCACACACCTCCATTCTGACTTCACACAGCTCCATTCTATAAATTCACACACCTCCATTCTGTGACTTCACACACCACCCTTTTGACTTCACACACCTCCATTCTCTGACTTCACACACCTCCATTCTGTGACTTCACACACCTCCACTCTATGACTTCAAACACCTTCATTCTTACTTCACAAACATCCATTCTGTGACTTCACACACCTCCATTATGTGACTTCACACACCTTCATTCTCACTTCACACACATTCATTCTGTGACTTCACACACCTCAATTCTGTGACTATACACACCTCCATCCTGACTTCACACACCTCAATTCTATGACTTCACACACCTCCATTCTATGACTTCACACACATCCATTCTATGACTTCACACACCTCCATTGTGACTTCACACACCTCCATTCTGTGACTTCACACACCTCCATTCTGACTTCACACACCTTGATTTTATGACTTCACACACCTCCGTTATGACTTCACACAGCTCCATTCTGTGACTTCACAAAACTCCTTTCTGTGATTTCCCACACCTCCATACTATGACTTCACACACCTCCATCTATGACTTCACACACCTCCATTCTGAGTTCACACACCTCCATTCTGTGACTTCACACACCTCCATTCTGACTTCACACACCTTCATTTTATGACTTCACAAACCTCCATTCTGTGACTTCTGACACCTCCATTCTATGACTTCACACACATCCATTGTGACGTCACACAACTCCATTCTATGAGTTCACACATCTCCATTCTATGATTTCACACACCACCATTCTGACTTCACACACCTCCATTCTATGACATCACAGACCTCGAATCTGTGACTTCACTCACCTCCACTCTATGACTTCACACTCCTCTATTCTATGATTTCCTACACCTCCTTTCCATGACTTCACCCACCTCAGTCTATGAGTTCACACACCTCCATTCTGACTTCACACACCTCCATTCTGTGACTCCACACACCTCCATTCTATGACTTCACACACCTCAATTCTATGACTTCACACACCTCCATTCTATGACTTCACACACCTGCATTCTGTGACTTCACACACCTCCATTCGTTGACATCAAAAACCACCATTCTATGACTTCACACAAGTCCATTCTGACTTCACACACCTCCATTCTATGAGTTCACACACCTCCATTTTATGACTTCACACACCTCCATTCTATGACTTCACACACCTCAATTCTATGACTTCACACACCTCAATTCTATGACTTCACACAACTATATTCTTTGACTTCACACACCTCCATTCATTGACATCAAAAACCACCATTCTATGAGTTCACACAACTCCATTTTGACTTCACACTCCTCCATTCTATGAGTTCACACACCTCCATTCTGACTTCACACACCTCCATTCTATGACTTCACACACCTCCGTTATGACTTCACACAGCTCTATTCTGTGACTTCACAAAACTCCATTCTGTGATTTCACACACCTCCATACTATGACTTCACACAGCTCCATCTATGACTTCACACACCTCCATTCTGAGTTCACACACCTCCATTCTGTGACTTCACACACCTCCATTCTGACTTCACACACCTCCATTCTATGACTTCACACACCTCCGTTATGACTTCACACAGCTCCATTCTGTGACTTCACAAAACTCCATTCTGTGATTTCACACACCTCCATACTATGACTTCACACAGCTCCATCTATGACTTCACACACCTCCATTCTGAGTTCACACACCTCCATTCTGTGACTTCACACACCTCCATTCTGACTTCACACACCTTCATTTTATGACTTCACAAACATCCATTCTGTGACTTCACAAACCTCCTTTCTGTGGCTTCACACACCTCCATTCTGATTTCACACACCTCCATTCTCTGACTTCACACACCTCAATTCTGTGACTTGACACACCTCCATTCTGACTTCACACACCTCCATTCTATGATTTCACACACCTCCATTATATGACTTCACACACCTCCATTCTGTGACTTCACACACCTCCATTCTGACTTCACACCCCTCCATTCTGACTTCACACACCTCCATTCTGACTTCACACAGCTCCATTCTATAAATTCACACATGTCCATTCTGTGACTTCACACACCTCCATTCTGTGACTTCACACACCTCCGTTTTGACTTCACACACTTCCAATCTGTGACTTCACACACCTCCATTCTGTGACTTCACTCACCTCTTTTGTTTCACTTCACACACCTCCATTCTTTGACTTCACACACTGCCATTCCATGACTTCACAAACCTCCATTCTATGACTTCACACACCTCCATTCTGTGACTTCACACACCTCCATTCTGACTTCACACCACTCCATTCTGACTTCACACACCTGCATTCTGACTTCACACAGCTCCATTCTATAAATTCACACATCTCCATTCTGTGACTTCACACACCACCTTTTTGACTGCACACACATCCATTCTGTGACTTCACACACCTCCATTCTGTGACTTCACACACCTCCAATCTGACCTCACACACCTCCATTCTGTGACTCCACACACCTCCATTCTATGACTTCACACACCTCAATTCTATTACTTCACACACCTCCATTCTATGACTTCTCACAACTCCATTCTATGACTTCACACACCTCCATTCGTTGACATCAAAAACCACCATTCTTTGACTTCACACAAGTCCATTTTGACTTTACACACCTCCATTCTATGAGTTCACACACCTCCATTTTATGACTTCACACACCTCAATTCTATGACGTCACACACCTCCATTCTATGACTTCACACAACTCCATTCTATGACTTCACACACCTCCATTCGTTGACATCAAAAACCACCATTCTATGAGTTCACACAACTCCATTTTGACTTCACACACCTCCATTCTATGAGTTCACACACCTCCATTATATGAATTCACACACCTCCATTCTATGACTTCACACACCTCAATTCTATGACTTCACACACCTCCATTCTATGACTTCACACACCTCCATTCTGTGACTTCACACACCTCCACTCTATGACTTCAAACACCTTCATTCTTACTTCACAAACATCCATTCTGTGACTTCACACACCTTCATTCTGACTTCACACACATCCATTCTGTGACTTCACACACCTCAATTCTGTGACTATATACACCTCCATTCTGACTTCACACACCTCCATTCTATGACTTCACACACCTCCATTCTATGACTTCACACACCTCCATTTTGTGACTTCACACACCTAAATTCTATGACTTCACACACCTCCATTGTGACTTCACACACCTCCATTCTATGAGTTCACACACCTCCATTCTGACTTCACACACCTCCATTCTATGACTTCACACACCTCCGTTATGACTTCACACAGCTCCATTCTGTGACTTCACAAAACTCCATTCTGTGATTTCACACACCTCCATACTATGACTTCACACACCTCCATCTATGACTTCACACACCTCCATTCTGAGTTCACACACCTCCATTCTGTGACTTCACACACCTCCATTCTGACTTCACACACCTTCATTTTATGACTTCACAAACATCCATTCTGTTACTTCACACACCTCCTTTCTGTGACTTCACACACCTTCATTCTGACTTCACACACCTCCATTCTCTGACTTCACACACCTCAATTCTGTGACTCGACACACCTCCATTCTGACTTCACACACCTCCATTCTATGATTTCACACACCTCCATTCTATGACTTCACACACCTCCATTCTGTGACTTCACACACCTCCATGCTGACTTCACACCCCTCCATTCTGACTTCACACACCTCCATTCTGACTTCACACAGCTCCATTCTATAAATTCACACACCTCCAATCTGTGATTTCACACACCTCCGTTTGGACTTCACACACTTCCAATCTGTGACTTCACACACCTCCATTCTGTGACTTCACACACCGCCATTCCATGACTTCACAAACCTCCATTCTATGAGTTCACACACCTCCATTCTATGAGTTCACACACCTCCAATTTGACCTCACACACCTCCATTCTATGACTTCACACACCTTCATTCTTACTTCAGAAACATCCATTCTCTGACTTCACACACCTCCATTCTATGACTTCACAAACCTCCATTCTGTGACTTCACACACCTCCATTCTGAGTTCACACACCTCCTTTCTATGACTTCACACACTTCCATTCTATGACTTCACACACCTCCATTCTGTGGCTTCACACACCTACATTCTGAGTTCACACACCTCCATTCTGTGACTTCACACACCTCCATTCTGTGACTTCACACACCTCGATCCTATGATTTCACACACCTCCATTCTATGAATTAACACACCTCCATTCTGTGATTTCACAAACCTCCATTCTATGACTTCACACACCTCCATTCTGTGACTTCACACACCTCCATTCTATGACTTCACACAACTCCATTGTGACTTCACACACCTCAATTCTATGATTTCACACACCTCCATTCTGACTTCACACACCTCCATTCTATGACTTCACACACCTCCCTTCTGACTTCACACAGCTCCATTCTGTGACTTCACAAAACTCCATTCTATGATTTGACACACCTCCATACTATGACTTCACACACCTCCATCTATGACTTCACACACCTCCATTCTGAGTTCACACACCTCCATTCTGTGACTTCACACACCTCCATTCTGTGACTTCACACACCTCGATCCTATGATTTCACACACCTCCATTCTATGAATTAACACACCTCCACTCTATGACTTCAAACACCTTCATTCTTACTTCACAAACATCCATTCTGTGACTTCACACACCTCCATTATGTGACTTCACACACCTTCATTCTCACTTCACACACATCCATTCTGTGACTTCACACACCTCAATTCTGTGACTATACACACCTCCATCCTGACTTCACACACCTCAATTCTATGACTTCACACACCTCCATTCTATGACTTCACACACATCCATTCTATGACTTCACACACCTCCATTTTGTGACTTCACACACCTAAATTCTATGACTTCACACACCTCCATTGTGACTTCACACACCTCCATTCTGTGACTTCACACACCTCCATTCTGACTTCACACACCTTGATTTTATGACTTCACACACCTCCGTTATGACTTCACACAGCTCCATTCTGTGACTTCACAAAACTCCTTTCTGTGATTTCCCACACCTCCATACTATGACTTCACACACCTCCATCTATGACTTCACACACCTCCATTCTGAGTTCACACACCTCCATTCTGTGACTTCACACACCTCCATTCTGACTTCACACACCTTCATTTTATGACTTCACAAACCTCCATTCTGTGACTTCTGACACCTCCATTCTATGACTTCACACACCTCCATTCTGAGTTCACACATCTCCATTCTATGATTTCACACACCACCATTCTGACTTCACACACCTCCATTCTATGATATCACAGACCTCGAATCTGTGACTTCACTCACCTCCACTCTATGACTTCACACTCCTCTATTCTATGATTTCCTACACCTCCTTTCCATGACTTCACCCACCTCAGTCTATGAGTTCACACACCTCCATTCTGACTTCACACACCTCCATTCTGTGACTCCACACACCTCCATTCTATGACTTCACACACCTCAATTCTATGACTTCACACACCTCCATTCTATGACTTCACACACCTGCATTCTGTGACTTCACACACCTCCATTCGTTGACATCAAAAACCACCATTCTATGACTTCACACAAGTCCATTCTGACTTCACACACCTCCATTCTATGAGTTCACACACCTCCATTTTATGACTTCACACACCTCCATTCTATGACTTCACACACCTCAATTCTATGACTTCACACACCTCCATTCTATGACTTCACACAACTATATTCTTTGACTTCACACACCTCCATTCATTGACATCAAAAACCACCATTCTATGAGTTCACACAACTCCATTTTGACTTCACACTCCTCCATTCTATGAGTTCGCACACCTCCATTTTATGACTTCACACACCTCCATTCTATGAGTTCACACACCTCCATTCTGACTTCACACACCTCCATTCTATGACTTCACACACCTCCGTTATGACTTCACACAGCTCTATTCTGTGACTTCACAAAACTCCATTCTGTGATTTCACACACCTCCATACTATGACTTCACACAGCTCCATCTATGACTTCACACACCTCCATTCTGAGTTCACACACCTCCATTCTGTGACTTCACACACCTCCATTCTGACTTCACACACCTTCATTTTATGACTTCACAAACATCCATTCTGTGACTTCACACACCTCCTTTCTGTGGCTTCACACACCTCCATTCTGATTTCACACACCTCCATTCTCTGACTTCACACACCTCAATTCTGTGACTTGACACACCTCCATTCTGACTTCACACACCTCCATTCTATGATTTCACACACCTCCATTATATGACTTCACACACCTCCATTCTGTGACTTCACACACCTCCATTCTGACTTCACACCCCTCCATTCTGACTTCACACACCTCCATTCTGACTTCACACAGCTCCATTCTATAAATTCACACATGTCCATTCTGTGACTTCGCACACCTCCATTCTGTGACTTCACACACCTCCGTTTTGACTTCACACACTTCCAATCTGTGACTTCACACACCTCCATTCTGTGACTTCACTCACCTCTTTTGTTTCACTTCACACACCTCCATTCTTTGACTTCACACACTGCCATTCCATGACTTCACAAACCTCCATTCTATGACTTCACACACCTCCATTCTGTGACTTCACACACCTCCATTCTGACTTCACACCACTCCATTCTGACTTCACACACCTGCATTCTGACTTCACACAGCTCCATTCTATAAATTCACACATCTCCATTCTGTGACTTCACACACCACCTTTTTGACTGCACACACATCCATTCTGTGACTTCACACACCTCCATTCTGTGACTTCACACACCTCCAATCTGACCTCACACACCTCCATTCTGTGACTCCACACACCTCCATTCTATGACTTCACACACCTCAATTCTATTACTTCACACACCTCCATTCTATGACTTCTCACAACTCCATTCTATGACTTTACACACCTCCATTCGTTGACATCAAAAACCACCATTCAATGACTTCACACAAGTCCATTTTGACTTTACACACCTCCATTCTATGAGTTCACACACCTCCATTTTATGACTTCACACACCTCAATTCTATGACGTCACACACCTCCATTCTATGACTTCACACAACTCCATTCTATGACTTCACACACCTCCATTCGTTGACATCAAAAACCACCATTCTATGAGTTCACACAACTCCATTTTGACTTCACACACCTCCATTCTATGAGTTCACACACCTCCATTATATGAATTCACACACCTCCATTCTATGACTTCACACACCTCAATTCTATGACTTCACACACCTCCATTCTATGACTTCACACACCTCCATTCTGTGACTTCACACACCTCCACTCTATGACTTCAAACACCTTCATTCTTACTTCACAAACATCCATTCTGTGACTTCACACACCTCCATTCTGTGACTTCACACACCTTCATTCTGACTTCACACACATCCATTCTGTGACTTCACACACCTCAATTCTGTGACTATATACACCTCCATTCTGACTTCACACACCTCCATTCTATGACTTCACACACCTCCATTCTATGACTTCACACACCTCCATTTTGTGACTTCACACACCTAAATTCTATGACTTCACACACCTCCATTGTGACTTCACACACCTCCATTCTATGAGTTCACACACCTCCATTCTGACTTCACACACCTCCATTCTATGACTTCACACACCTCCGTTATGACTTCACACAGCTCCATTCTGTGACTTCACAAAACTCCATTCTGTGATTTCACACACCTCCATACTATGACTTCACACACCTCAATCTATGACTTCACACACCTCCATTCTGAGTTCACACACCTCCATTCTGTGACTTCACACACCTCCATTCTGACTTCACACACCTTCATTTTATGACTTCACAAACATCCATTCTGTTACTTCACACACCTCCTTTCTGTGACTTCACACACCTTCATTCTGACTTCACACACCTCCATTCTCTGACTTCACACACCTCAATTCTGTGACTCGACACACCTCCATTCTGACTTCACACACCTCCATTCTATGATTTCACACACCTCCATTCTATGACTTCACACACCTCCATTCTGTGACTTCACACACCTCCATGCTGACTTCACACCCCTCCATTCTGACTTCACACACCTCCATTCTGACTTCACACAGCTCCATTCTATAAATTCACACACCTCCAATCTGTGATTTCACACACCTCCGTTTGGACTTCACACACTTCCAATCTGTGACTTCACACACCTCCATTCTGTGACTTCACACACCGCCATTCCATGACTTCACAAACCTCCATTCTATGAGTTCACACACCTCCATTCTATGAGTTCACACACCTCCAATTTGACCTCACACACCTCCATTCTCTGACTTCACACACCTTCATTCTTACTTCAGAAACATCCATTCTCTGACTTCACACACCTCCATTCTATGACTTCACAAACCTCCATTCTGTGACTTCACACACCTCCATTCTGAGTTCACACACCTCCTTTCTATGACTTCACACACTTCCATTCTATGACTTCACACACCTCCATTCTGTGGCTTCACACACCTACATTCTGAGTTCACACACCTCCATTCTGTGACTTCACACACCTCCATTCTGTGACTTCACACACCTCGATCCTATGATTTCACACACCTCCATTCTATGAATTAACACACCTCCATTCTGTGATTTCACAAACCTCCATTCTATGACTTCACACACCTCCATTCTGTGACTTCACACACCTCCATTCTATGACTTCACACAACTCCATTGTGACTTCACACACCTCAATTCTATGATTTCACACACCTCCATTCTGACTTCACACACCTCCATTCTATGACTTCACACACCTCCCTTCTGACTTCACACAGCTCCATTCTGTGACTTCACAAAACTCCATTCTGTGACTTCACACACCTCGATCCTATGATTTCACACACCTCCATTCTATGAATTAACACACTTCCATTCTGTGATTTCACAAACCTCCATTCTATGACTTCACACACCTCCATTCTGTGACTTCACACACCTCCATTCTGAGGTCACACACCTCCTTTCTATGACTTCACACACTTCCATTCTATGACTTCACACACCTCCATTCTGTGGCTTCACACACCTACATTCTGAGTTCACACACCTCCATTCTGTGACTTCACACACCTCCATTCTGTGACTTCACACACCTCGATCCTATGATTTCACAAACCTCCATTCTATGACTTCACACACCTCCATTCTGTGACTTCACACACCTCCATACTGAGTTCACACACCTCCATTCTATGACTTCACAAACCTCCATTCTGAGTTCAGAGACCTCCATTCTATGACTTCACACACCTCCATTCTATGACTTCACTCACCTCCATTCTGACTTCACACACCTCCATTCTGACTTCACACACCTCAATTCTGTGACTTCACACACCTCCGTTCTATGATTTCACACACTTCCATTCTATGACTTCACACACCTCCATTTTGTGATTCACACGCCTCATTTCTGAGTTGACACACCTCAATTCTATGACTTCACACAACTCCATTCGTTGACATCAAAAACCACCATTCTATGACTTCACACAACTCCATTTTGACTTCACACACCTCCATTCTATGAGTTCACAAACCTCCATTTTATGACTTCACACTCCTCCATTCTATGACTTCACAGAACTGAGTTCTATGACTTCACACACCTCCACTCCATGACTTCACACACCTCAATTCTGTGTCTTCACAGACCTCCATTCTGTGACTTCACACACCTCCATTTTGACTTCACACACTTCAATTCTGTGACTTTACACACCCCCTGTTGTGAGCCAGAGTGGAATCAATCTGTACCTTGGTTTGCATCAGACGATGGCTTTATTGTCTTATTGCTTTCTGGCCGTATTCTATGTAAATGACCTGAGAATTACCATATGAATGTAACACCTGGAGGTTCCTGGGTCAGGAGGAGGGAAGAAGGGGGAGTGGAAAATAAACAGGCAGTCTCGGCAGTCTTTACCTGGACTGCGGACATCCCGGACCCTCTGTGTCTGTCTCTCTTCTCTTTCTTGCTAGTCCTTGCCCCCGATTTCAGGAACCCCAATCTGCGAACCCTGGTTTGCCGCCGGTTGGCCCCGGCAACCTCCATTCTGTGACTTCACACACCTCCATTCTTTGACTTCACACACCTCAATTCTATGAGTTCACACACCTCCATTCTATGAGTTCACACACCTCCATTCTATGACTTCACACACCTTCATTCTTACTTTAGAAACATCCATTCTATGACTTCACACACCTCCATTGTATGACTTCACAAACCTCCATTCTGTGACTTCACACACCTCCATTCTGTGTTCACACACCTCAATTCTGTAACTTCACACATGTCCATTCTGACTTCACACACCTCCATTCTATGACTTAACACACCTCCATTCTATGACTTCACACACCTCCATTCTATGACTTCACACACCTCCATTTTGTGACTTCACACACCTAAATTCTATGACTTCACACACCTCCCTTGTGACTTCACACACCTCCATTCTATGAGTTCACACACCTCCATTCTGACTTCACACACCTCCATTCTATGACTTCACACACCTCCGTTATGACTTTACACAGCTCCATTCTGTGACTTCACAAAACTCCATTCTGTGATTTCACACACCTCCATACTATGACTTCACACACCTCCATCTATGACTTCACACACCTCCATTCTGAGTTCACACACCTCCATTCTGTGACTTCACACACTTCCATTCTGACTTCACACACCTTCATTTTATGACTTCACAAACATCCATTCTGTGACTTCACACACCTCCTTTCTGTGACTTCACACACCTCCATTCTGACTTCACCCACCTCATTCTCTGACTTCACACACCTCAATTCTGTGACTTGACACACCTCCATTCTGACTTCACACACCTCCATTCTATGATTTCACACACCTCCATTCTATGACTTCACACACCTCCATTCTGTGACTTCACACCCCTCCATTCTGACTTCACACCCCTCCATTCTGACTTCACACACCTCCATTCTGACTTCACACAGCTCCATTCTATAAATTCACAGATCTCCATTCTGTGACTTCACATACCACCTTTTTTACTTCACACACATCCATTCTGTGACTTCACACACCTCCATTCTGTGACTTCACACACCTCCGTTTTGACTTCAAACACTTCCAATCTGTGACTTCACACACCTCCATTCTGTGACTTCACACACCTCTATTGTTTCACTTCACACACCTCCATTCTTTGACTTCACACACCGCCATTCCATGACTTCACAAACCTCCATTCTATGAGTTCACACACCTCCATTCTACCAGTTCACACACCTCCAATTTGACTTTACACACCTCCATTCTATGACTTCACACACCTTCATTCTTACTTCAGAAACTTCCATTCTCTGACTTCACACACCTCCATTCTATGGCTTCACAAACCTCCATTCTGTGACTTCACACACCTCCATTCTGAGTTCACACACCTCCATTCTGTGACTTCACACACCTCCATTCGTTGACATCAAAAACCACCATTCTATGACTTCACACAACTCCATTTTAACTTCACACACCTCCATTCTATGAGTTCACACACCTCCATTCTTTGACCTCACACACCGCCATTCCATGACTTCACAAACCTCCATTCTATGAGTTCACACACCTCCATTCTATGAGTTTACACACCTCCAATTTGACTTTACACACCTCCATTCTATGACTTCACACACCTTCATTCTTACTTCAGAAACATCCATTCTCTGACTTCACACACATCCATTCTATGACTTCACAAACCTCCATTCTGTGCTTCACACACCTCCATTCTGCGTTCACACACCTCCTTTCTATGACTTCACACACTTCCATTCTATGACTTCACACACCTCCATTCTGTGACTTCACACACCTTCATTCTGACTTCACACACCTCCATTCTGTGACTTCACACACCTCAATTCTGTGACTTCACACCCCTCCATTCTGACTTCACACACCTCCATTCCATGACTTCACACACCTCCGTTATGACTTTACACAGCTCCATTCTGTGACTTCACAAAACTCCATTCTGTGATTTCACACACCTCCCTACTATGACTTCACACACCTCCATCTATGACTTCACACACCTCCATTCTGAGTGCACACACCTCCATTCTGTGACTTCACACACTTCCATTCTGACTTCACACACCTTCATTTTATGACTTCACAAACATCCATTCTGTGACTTCACACACCTCCTTTCTGTGACTTCACACACCTCCATTCTGACTTCACCCACCTCATTCTCTGACTTCACACACCTCAATTCTGTGACTTGACACACCTCCATTCTGACTTCACACACCTCCATTCTATGATTTCACACACCTCCATTCTATGACTTCACAGACCTCCATTCTGTGACTTCACACACCTCCATTCTGACTTCACACCCCTCCATTCTGACTTCACACACCTCCATTCTGACTTCACACAGCTCCATTCCATAAATTCACACATCTCCATTCTGTGACTTCACATACCACATTTTTGACTTCACACACATCCATTCTGTGACTTCACACACCTCCATTCTGTGACTTCACACACCTCCGTTTTGACTTCACACACTTCCAATCTGTGACTTCACACACCTCCATTCTGTGACTTCACACACCTCTATTGTTTCACTGCACACACCTCCATTCTATGACTTCACACACCTTCATTCTTACTTCAGAAACATCCATTCTCTGACTTCACACACCTCCATTCTATGGCTTAACAAACCTCCATTCTGTGACTTCACACACCTCCATTCTGAGTTCACACACCTCCATTCTGTGACTTCACACACCTCCATTCGTTGACATCAAAAACCACCATTCTATGACTTCACACAACTCCATTTTAACTTCACACACCTCCATTCTATGAGTTCACACACCTCCATTCTTTGACTTCACACAACGCCATTCCATGACTTCACAAACCTCCATTCTATGAGTTCACACACCTCCATTCTATGAGTTCACACACCTCCAATTTGACTTTACACACCTCCATTCTATGACTTCACACACCTACATTCTTACTTCAGAAACATCCATTCTCTGACTTCACACACCTCCATTCTATGACTTCACAAACCTCCATTCCGTGCTTCACACACCTGCATTGTGCGTTCACACACCTCCTTTCTATGACTTCACACACTTCCATTCTATGACTTCACACACCTCCATTCTGTGACTTCACACACCTTCATTCTGACTTCACACACCTCCATTCTGTGACTTCACACACCTCAATTTTGTGACTTCACACCCCTCCATTCTGACTTCACACACCTCCATTCTATGACTTCACACACCTCCATTCTGAGATTTCACACACCTCCATTTTGTGACATCACACACCTCCATTCTATGACTTCACACACCTCCATTGTGACTTCACACACCTCCATTCTATGAGTTCACACACCTCCATTCTGACTTCACACACCTCCATTCTATGACTTCACACACCTCCGTCTGACTTCACACAGCTCCATTCTGTGACTTCACAAAACTCCATTCTGTGATTTCACACACCTCCATACTATGACTTCACATACCTCCATCTATGACTTCACACACCTCCATTCTGAGTTCACACACCTCCATTCTGTGACTTCACACACCTCCATTCTGACTTCACACACCTTCGTTTTATGAATTCACAAACCTCCATTCTGTGACTTCTGACACCTCCATTCTATGACTTCACACACCTCCATTGTATGAGTTCACACACCTCCATTCTATGAGTTCACACATCTCCATTCTATGATTTCACACACCACCATTCTGACTTCACACACCTCCATTCTATGACATCACAGACCTCGAATCTGTGACTTCACTCACCTCCACTCTATGATTTCACACTCCTCTACACTATGATTTCCCACACCTTCTTTCTATGACTTCACCCACCTCAGTCTATGAGTTCACACACCTCCATTCTGACTTCACACACCTCCATTCTGTGACTCCACACACCTCCATTCTATGACTTCACACACCTAAATTCTATGACTTCACACACATCCATTCTATGACTTCACACCCCTCCATTCTGTGACTTCACACTCCTCCATTCGTTGACATCAAAAACCACCATTCTATGACTTCACACAAGTCCATTTTGACTTCACACACCTCCATTCTATGAGTTCACACACCTCCATTTTATGACTTCACACACCTCCATTCTATGACTTCACACACCTCAATTCTATGACTTCACACACCTCCATTCTATGACTTCACACAACTCCATTCTATGACTTCACACACCTCCATTCGTTGACATCAAAACCACCATTCTATGAGTTCACACAACTCCATTTTGACTTCACACACATCCATTCTGTGACTTCACACACCTCCATTCTGTGACTTCACACACCTCCGTTTTGACTTCACACACTTACAATCTGTGACTTCACACACCTCCATTCTGTGACTTCACACACCTCTATTGTTTCACTTCACACACCTCCATTCTTTGACTTCACACACCGCCATTCCATGACTTCACAAACCTCCATTCTATGAGTTCACACACCTCCATTCTACCAGTTCACACACCTCCAATTTGACTTTACACACCTCCATTCTATGACTTCACACACCTTCATTCTTACTTCAGAAACATCCATTCTCTGACTTCACACACCTCCATTCTATGGCTTCACAAACCTCCATTCTGTGACTTCACACACCTCCATTCTGAGTTCACACACCTCCATTCTGTGACTTCACACACCTCCATTCGTTGACATCAAAAACCACCATTCTATGACTTCACACAACTCCATTTTAACTTCACACACCTCCATTCTATGAGTTCACACACCTCCATTCTTTGACTTCACACACCGCCATTCCATGACTTCACAAACCTCCATTCTATGAGTTCACACACCTCCATTCTATGAGTTTACACACCTCCAATTTGACTTTACACACCTCCATTCTATGACTTCACACACCTTCATTCTTACTTCAGAAACATCCATTCTCTGACTTCACACACCTCCATTCTATGACTTCACAAACCTCCATTCTGTGCTTCACACACCTCCATTCTGCGTTCACACACCTCCTTTCTATGACTTCACACACTTCCATTCTATGACTTCACACACCTCCATTCTGTGATTTCACACACCTTCATTCTGACTTCACACACCTCCATTCTGTGACTTCACACACCTCAATTCTGTGACTTCACACCCCTCCATTCTGACTTCACACACCTCCATTCCATGACTTCACACACCTCCGTTATGACTTTACACAGCTCCATTCTGTGACTTCACAAAACTCCATTCTGTGATTTCACACACCTCCATACTATGACTTCACACACCTAAATTCTATGACTTCACACACATCCATTCTATGACTTCACACCCCTCCATTCTGTGACTTCACACTCCTCCATTCGTTGACATCAAAAACCACCATTCTATGACTTCACACAAGTCCATTTTGACTTCACACACCTCCATTCTATGAGTTCACACACCTCCATTTTATGACTTCACACACCTCCATTCTATGACTTCACACACCTCAATTCTATGACTTCACACACCTCCATTCTATGACTTCACACAACTCCATTCTATGACTTCACACACCTCCATTCGTTGACATCAAAACCACCATTCTATGAGTTCACACAACTCCATTTTGACTTCACACACATCCATTCTGTGACTTCACACACCTCCATTCTGTGACTTCACACACCTCCGTTTTGACTTCACACACTTACAATCTGTGACTTCACACACCTCCATTCTGTGACTTCACACACCTCTATTGTTTCACTTCACACACCTCCATTCTTTGACTTCACACACCGCCATTCCATGACTTCACAAACCTCCATTCTATGAGTTCACACACCTCCATTCTACCAGTTCACACACCTCCAATTTGACTTTACACACCTCCATTCTATGACTTCACACACCTTCATTCTTACTTCAGAAACATCCATTCTCTGACTTCACACACCTCCATTCTATGGCTTCACAAACCTCCATTCTGTGACTTCACACACCTCCATTCTGAGTTCACACACCTCCATTCTGTGACTTCACACACCTCCATTCGTTGACATCAAAAACCACCATTCTATGACTTCACACAACTCCATTTTAACTTCACACACCTCCATTCTATGAGTTCACACACCTCCATTCTTTGACTTCACACACCGCCATTCCATGACTTCACAAACCTCCATTCTATGAGTTCACACACCTCCATTCTATGAGTTTACACACCTCCAATTTGACTTTACACACCTCCATTCTATGACTTCACACACCTTCATTCTTACTTCAGAAACATCCATTCTCTGACTTCACACACCTCCATTCTATGACTTCACAAACCTCCATTCTGTGCTTCACACACCTCCATTCTGCGTTCACACACCTCCTTTCTATGACTTCACACACTTCCATTCTATGACTTCACACACCTCCATTCTGTGACTTCACACACCTTCATTCTGACTTCACACACCTCCATTCTGTGACTTCACACACCTCAATTCTGTGACTTCACACCCCTCCATTCTGACTTCACACACCTCCATTCCATGACTTCACACACCTCCGTTATGACTTTACACAGCTCCATTCTGTGACTTCACAAAACTCCATTCTGTGATTTCACACACCTCCATACTATGACTTCACACACCTCCATCTATGACTTCACACACCTCCATTCTGAGTGCACACACCTCCATTCTGTGACTTCACACACTTCCATTCTGACTTCACACACCTTCATTTTATGACTTCACAAACATCCATTCTGTGACTTCACACACCTCCTTTCTGTGACTTCACACACCTCCATTCTGACTTCACCCACCTCATTCTCTGACTTCACACACCTCAATTCTGTGACTTGACACACCTCCATTCTGACTTCACACACCTCCATTCTATGATTTCACACACCTCCATTCTATGACTTCACACACCTCCATTCTGTGACTTCACACACCTCCATTTTGACTTCACACCCCTCCATTCTGACTTCACACACCTCCATTCTGACTTCACACAGCTCCATTCCATAAATTCACACATCTCCATTCTGTGACTTCACATACCACATTTTTGACTTCACACACATCCATTCTGTGACTTCACACACCTCCATTCTGTGACTTCACACACCTCCGTTTTGACTTCACACACTTCCAATCTGTGACTTCACACACCTCCATTCTGTGACTTCACACACCTCTATTTTTTCACTGCACACACCTCCATTCTATGACTTCACACACCTTCATTCTTACTTCAGAAACATCCATTCTCTGACTTCACACACCTCCATTCTATGGCTTAACAAACCTCCATTCTGTGACTTCACACACCTCCATTCTGAGTTCACACACCTCCATTCTGTGACTTCACAAACCTCCATTCGTTGACATCAAAAACCACCATTCTATGACTTCACACAACTCCATTTTAACTTCACACACCTCCATTCTATGAGTTCACACACCTCCATTCTTTGACTTCACACACCGCCATTCCATGACTTCACAAACCTCCATTCTATGAGTTCACACACCTCCATTCTATGAGTTCACACACCTCCAATTTGACTTTACACACCTCCATTCTATGACTTCACACACCTCCATTTTATGACTTCACACACCTCCATTCTATGACTTCACACACCTCAAATCTATGACTTCGCACACCTGCATTCTATGACTTCACACACCTCCATTCTGTGACTTCACACACCTCCACTCTATGACTTCAAACACCTTCATTCTTACTTCACAAACATCCATTCTGTGACTTCACACACCTCCATTCTGTGACTATATACACTTCCATTCTAACTTCACACTCCTCCATTCTATGACTTCACACACCTCCATTCTTTGACTTCACACACCTCCATTTTGTGACTTCACACACCTAAATTCTATGACTTCACACACCTCCATTGTGACTTCACACACCTCCATTGTATGAGTTCACACACCTCCATTCTGACTTCACACACCTCCATTCTATGACTTCACACACCTCCGTTATGACTTCACACAGCTCCATTCTGTGACTTCACAAAACTCCATTCTGTGATTTCACACACCTCCATACTATGATTTCGCACACCTCCATCTATGACTTCACACACCTCCATTCTGATTTCACGCACCTCCATTCTGTGACTTCACACACCTCCATTCTGACTTCACACACCTCCATTCTGTGACTCCACACACCTCCATTCTATGACTTCACACACCTAAATTCTATGACTTCACACACATCCATTCTATGACTTCACACCCCTCCATTCTGTGACTTCACACTCCTCCATTCGTTGACATCAAAAACCACCATTCTATGACTTCACACAAGTCCATTTTGACTTCACACACCTCCATTCTATGAGTTCACACACCTCCATTTTATGACTTCACACACCTCCATTCTATGACTTCACACACCTCAATTCTATGACTTCACACACCTCCATTCTATGACTTCACACAACTCCATTCTATGACTTCACACACCTCCATTCGTTGACATCAAAACCACCATTCTATGAGTTCACACAACTCCATTTTGACTTCACACACATCCATTCTGTGACTTCACACACCTCCATTCTGTGACTTCACACACCTCCGTTTTGACTTCACACACTTACAATCTGTGACTTCACACACCTCCATTCTGTGACTTCACACACCTCTATTGTTTCACTTCACACACCTCCATTCTTTGACTTCACACACCGCCATTCCATGACTTCACAAACCTCCATTCTATGAGTTCACACACCTCCATTCTACCAGTTCACACACCTCCAATTTGACTTTACACACCTCCATTCTATGACTTCACACACCTTCATTCTTACTTCAGAAACATCCATTCTCTGACTTCACACACCTCCATTCTATGGCTTCACAAACCTCCATTCTGTGACTTCACACACCTCCATTCTGAGTTCACACACCTCCATTCTGTGACTTCACACACCTCCATTCGTTGACATCAAAAACCACCATTCTATGACTTCACACAACTCCATTTTAACTTCACACACCTCCATTCTATGAGTTCACACACCTCCATTCTTTGACTTCCCACACCGCCATTCCATGACTTCACAAACCTCCATTCTATGAGTTCACACACCTCCATTCTATGAGTTTACACACCTCCAATTTGACTTTACACACCTCCATTCTATGACTTCACACACCTTCATTCTTACTTCAGAAACATCCATTCTCTGACTTCACACACCTCCATTCTATGACTTCACAAACCTCCATTCTGTGCTTCACACACCTCCATTCTGCGTTCACACACCTCCTTTCTATGACTTCACACACTTCCATTCTATGACTTCACACACCTCCATTCTGTGATTTCACACACCTTCATTCTGACTTCACACACCTCCATTCTGTGACTTCACACACCTCAATTCTGTGACTTCACACCCCTCCATTCTGACTTCACACACCTCCATTCCATGACTTCACACACCTCCGTTATGACTTTACACAGCTCCATTCTGTGACTTCACAAAACTCCATTCTGTGATTTCACACACCTCCATACTATGACTTCACACACCTAAATTCTATGACTTCACACACATCCATTCTATGACTTCACACCCCTCCATTCTGTGACTTCACACTCCTCCATTCGTTGACATCAAAAACCACCATTCTATGACTTCACACAAGTCCATTTTGACTTCACACACCTCCATTCTATGAGTTCACACACCTCCATTTTATGACTTCACACACCTCCATTCTATGACTTCACACACCTCAATTCTATGACTTCACACACCTCCATTCTATGACTTCACACAACTCCATTCTATGACTTCACACACCTCCATTCGTTGACATCAAAACCACCATTCTATGAGTTCACACAACTCCATTTTGACTTCACACACATCCATTCTGTGACTTCACACACCTCCATTCTGTGACTTCACACACCTCCGTTTTGACTTCACACACTTACAATCTGTGACTTCACACACCTCCATTCTGTGACTTCACACACCTCTATTGTTTCACTTCACACACCTCCATTCTTTGACTTCACACACCGCCATTCCATGACTTCACAAACCTCCATTCTATGAGTTCACACACCTCCATTCTACCAGTTCACACACCTCCAATTTGACTTTACACACCTCCATTCTATGACTTCACACACCTTCATTCTTACTTCAGAAACATCCATTCTCTGACTTCACACACCTCCATTCTATGGCTTCACAAACCTGCATTCTGTGACTTCACACACCTCCATTCTGAGTTCACACACCTCCATTCTGTGACTTCACACACCTCCATTCGTTGACATCAAAAACCACCATTCTATGACTTCACACAACTCCATTTTAACTTCACACACCTCCATTCTATGAGTTCACACACCTCCATTCTTTGACTTCACACACCGCCATTCCATGACTTCACAAACCTCCATTCTATGAGTTCACACACCTCCATTCTATGAGTTTACACACCTCCAATTTGACTTTACACACCTCCATTCTATGACTTCACACACCTTCATTCTTACTTCAGAAACATCCATTCTCTGACTTCACACACCTCCATTCTATGACTTCACAAACCTCCATTCTGTGCTTCACACACCTCCATTCTGCGTTCACACACCTCCTTTCTATGACTTCACACACTTCCATTCTATGACTTCACACACCTCCATTCTGTGACTTCACACACCTTCATTCTGACTTCACACACCTCCATTCTGTGACTTCACACACCTCAATTCTGTGACTTCACACCCCTCCATTCTGACTTCACACACCTCCATTCCATGACTTCACACACCTCCGTTATGACTTTACACAGCTCCATTCTGTGACTTCACAAAACTCCATTCTGTGATTTCACACACCTCCATACTATGACTTCACACACCTCCATCTATGACTTCACACACCTCCATTCTGAGTGCACACACCTCCATTCTGTGACTTCACACACTTCCATTCTGACTTCACACACCTTCATTTTATGACTTCACAAACATCCATTCTGTGACTTCACACACCTCCTTTCTGTGACTTCACACACCTCCATTCTGACTTCACCCACCTCATTCTCTGACTTCACACACCTCAATTCTGTGACTTGACACACCTCCATTCTGACTTCACACACCTCCATTCTATGATTTCACACACCTCCATTCTATGACTTCACACACCTCCATTCTGTGACTTCACACACCTCCATTCTGACTTCACACCCCTCCATTCTGACTTCACACACCTCCATTCTGACTTCACACAGCTCCATTCCATAAATTCACACATCTCCATTCTGTGACTTCACATACCACATTTTTGACTTCACACACATCCATTCTGTGACTTCACACACCTCCATTCTGTGACTTCACACACCTCCGTTTTGACTTCACACACTTCCAATCTGTGACTTCACACACCTCCATTCTGTGACTTCACACACCTCTATTGTTTCACTGCACACACCTCCATTCTATGACTTCACACACCTTCATTCTTACTTCAGAAACATCCATTCTCTGACTTCACACACCTCCATTCTATGGCTTAACAAACCTCCATTCTGTGACTTCACACACCTCCATTCTGAGTTCACACACCTCCATTCTGTGACTTCACAAACCTCCATTCGTTGACATCAAAAACCACCATTCTATGACTTCACACAACTCCATTTTAACTTCACACACCTCCATTCTATGAGTTCACACACCTCCATTCTTTGACTTCACACACCGCCATTCCATGACTTCACAAACCTCCATTCTATGAGTTCACACACCTCCATTCTATGAGATCACACACCTCCAATTTGACTTTACACACCTCCATTCTATGACTTCACACACCTCCATTTTATGACTTCACACACCTCCATTCTATGACTTCACACACCTCAAATCTATGACTTCGCACACCTCCATTCTATGACTTCACACACCTCCATTCTGTGACTTCACACACCTCCACTCTATGACTTCAAACACCTTCATTCTTACTTCACAAACATCCATTCTGTGACTTCACACACCTCCATTCTGTGACTATATACACTTCCATTCTAACTTCACACTCCTCCATTCTATGACTTCACACACCTCCATTCTTTGACTTCACACACCTCCATTTTGTGACTTCACACACCTAAATTCTATGACTTCACACACCTCCATTGTGACTTCACACACCTCCATTGTATGAGTTCACACACCTCCATTCTGACTTCACACACCTCCATTCTATGACTTCACACACCTCCGTTATGACTTCACACAGCTCCATTCTGTGACTTCACAAAACTCCATTCTGTGATTTCACACACCTCCATACTATGATTTCGCACACCTCCATCTATGACTTCACACACCTCCATTCTGATTTCACGCACCTCCATTCTGTGACTTCACACACCTCCATTCTGACTTCACACACCTCCATTCTGTGACTCCACACACCTCCATTCTATGACTTCACACACCTAAATTCTATGACTTCACACACATCCATTCTATGACTTCACACCCCTCCATTCTGTGACTTCACACTCCTCCATTCGTTGACATCAAAAACCACCATTCTATGACTTCACACAAGTCCATTTTGACTTCACACACCTCCATTCTATGAGTTCACACACCTCCATTTTATGACTTCACACACCTCCATTCTATGACTTCACACACCTCAATTCTATGACTTCACACACCTCCATTCTATGACTTCACACAACTCCATTCTATGACTTCACACACCTCCATTCGTTGACATCAAAACCACCATTCTATGAGTTCACACAACTCCATTTTGACTTCACACACATCCATTCTGTGACTTCACACACCTCCATTCTGTGACTTCACACACCTCCGTTTTGACTTCACACACTTACAATCTGTGACTTCACACACCTCCATTCTGTGACTTCACACACCTCTATTGTTTCACTTCACACACCTCCATTCTTTGACTTCACACACCGCCATTCCATGACTTCACAAACCTCCATTCTATGAGTTCACACACCTCCATTCTACCAGTTCACACACCTCCAATTTGACTTTACACACCTCCATTCTATGACTTCACACACCTTCATTCTTACTTCAGAAACATCCATTCTCTGACTTCACACACCTCCATTCTATGGCTTCACAAACCTCCATTCTGTGACTTCACACACCTCCATTCTGAGTTCACACACCTCCATTCTGTGACTTCACACACCTCCATTCGTTGACATCAAAAACCACCATTCTATGACTTCACACAACTCCATTTTAACTTCACACACCTCCATTCTATGAGTTCACACACCTCCATTCTTTGACTTCACACACCGCCATTCCATGACTTCACAAACCTCCATTCTATGAGTTCACACACCTCCATTCTATGAGTTTACACACCTCCAATTTGACTTTACACACCTCCATTCTATGACTTCACACACCTTCATTCTTACTTCAGAAACATCCATTCTCTGACTTCACACACCTCCATTCTATGACTTCACAAACCTCCATTCTGTGCTTCACACACCTCCATTCTGCGTTCACACACCTCCTTTCTATGACTTCACACACTTCCATTCTATGACTTCACACACCTCCATTCTGTGACTTCACACACCTTCATTCTGACTTCACACACCTCCATTCTGTGACTTCACACACCTCAATTCTGTGACTTCACACCCCTCCATTCTGACTTCACACACCTCCATTCCATGACTTCACACACCTCCGTTATGACTTTACACAGCTCCATTCTGTGACTTCACAAAACTCCATTCTGTGATTTCACACACCTCCATACTATGACTTCACACACCTAAATTCTATGACTTCACACACATCCATTCTATGACTTCACACCCCTCCATTCTGTGACTTCACACTCCTCCATTCGTTGACATCAAAAACCACCATTCTATGACTTCACACAAGTCCATTTTGACTTCACACACCTCCATTCTATGAGTTCACACACCTCCATTTTATGACTTCACACACCTCCATTCTATGACTTCACACACCTCAATTCTATGACTTCACACACCTCCATTCTATGACTTCACACAACTCCATTCTATGACTTCACACACCTCCATTCGTTGACATCAAAACCACCATTCTATGAGTTCACACAACTCCATTTTGACTTCACACACATCCATTCTGTGACTTCACACACCTCCATTCTGTGACTTCACACACCTCCGTTTTGACTTCACACACTTACAATCTGTGACTTCACACACCTCCATTCTGTGACTTCACACACCTCTATTGTTTCACTTCACACACCTCCATTCTTTGACTTCACACACCGCCATTCCATGACTTCACAAACCTCCATTCTATGAGTTCACACACCTCCATTCTACCAGTTCACACACCTCCAATTTGACTTTACACACCTCCATTCTATGACTTCACACACCTTCATTCTTACTTCAGAAACATCCATTCTCTGACTTCACACACCTCCATTCTATGGCTTCACAAACCTCCATTCTGTGACTTCACACACCTCCATTCTGAGTTCACACACCTCCATTCTGTGACTTCACACACCTCCATTCGTTGACATCAAAAACCACCATTCTATGACTTCACACAACTCCATTTTAACTTCACACACCTCCATTCTATGAGTTCACACACCTCCATTCTTTGACTTCACACACCGCCATTCCATGACTTCACATACCTCCATTCTATGAGTTCACACACCTCCATTCTATGAGTTTACACACCTCCAATTTGACTTTACACACCTCCATTCTATGACTTCACACACCTTCATTCTTACTTCAGAAACATCCATTCTCTGACTTCACACACCTCCATTCTATGACTTCACAAACCTCCATTCTGTGCTTCACACACCTCCATTCTGCGTTCACACACCTCCTTTCTATGACTTCACACACTTCCATTCTATGACTTCACACACCTCCATTCTGTGACTTCACACACCTTCATTCTGACTTCACACACCTCCATTCTGTGACTTCACACACCTCAATTCTGTGACTTCACACCCCTCCATTCTGACTTCACACACCTCCATTCCATGACTTCACACACCTCCGTTATGACTTTACACAGCTCCATTCTGTGACTTCACAAAACTCCATTCTGTGATTTCACACACCTCCATACTATGACTTCACACACCTCCATCTATGACTTCACACACCTCCATTCTGAGTGCACACACCTCCATTCTGTGACTTCACACACTTCCATTCTGACTTCACACACCTTCATTTTATGACTTCACAAACATCCATTCTGTGACTTCACACACCTCCTTTCTGTGACTTCACACACCTCCATTCTGACTTCACCCACCTCATTCTCTGACTTCACACACCTCAATTCTGTGACTTGACACACCTCCATTCTGACTTCACACACCTCCATTCTATGATTTCACACACCTCCATTCTATGACTTCACACACCTCCATTCTGTGACTTCACACACCTCCATTCTGACTTCACACCCCTCCATTCTGACTTCACACACCTCCATTCTGACTTCACACAGCTCCATTCCATAAATTCACACATCTCCATTCTGTGACTTCACATACCACATTTTTGACTTCACACACATCCATTCTGTGACTTCACACACCTCCATTCTGTGACTTCACACACCTCCGTTTTGACTTCACACACTTCCAATCTGTGACTTCACACACCTCCATTCTGTGACTTCACACACCTCTATTGTTTCACTGCACACACCTCCATTCTATGACTTCACACACCTTCATTCTTACTTCAGAAACATCCATTCTCTGACTTCACACACCTCCATTCTATGGCTTAACAAACCTCCATTCTGTGACTTCACACACCTCCATTCTGAGTTCACACACCTCCATTCTGTGACTTCACAAACCTCCATTCGTTGACATCAAAAACCACCATTCTATGACTTCACACAACTCCATTTTAACTTCACACACCTCCATTCTATGAGTTCACACACCTCCATTCTTTGACTTCACACACCGCCATTCCATGACTTCACAAACCTCCATTCTATGAGTTCACACACCTCCATTCTATGAGTTCACACACCTCCAATTTGACTTTACACACCTCCATTCTATGACTTCACACACCTCCATTTTATGACTTCACACACCTCCATTCTATGACTTCACACACCTCAAATCTATGACTTCGCACACCTCCATTCTATGACTTCACACACCTCCATTCTGTGACTTCACACACCTCCACTCTATGACTTCAAACACCTTCATTCTTACTTCACAAACATCCATTCTGTGACTTCACACACCTCCATTCTGTGACTATATACACTTCCATTCTAACTTCACACTCCTCCATTCTATGACTTCACACACCTCCATTCTTTGACTTCACACACCTCCATTTTGTGACTTCACACACCTAAATTCTATGACTTCACACACCTCCATTGTGACTTCACACACCTCCATTGTATGAGTTCACACACCTCCATTCTGACTTCACACACCTCCATTCTATGACTTCACACACCTCCGTTATGACTTCACACAGCTCCATTCTGTGACTTCACAAAACTCCATTCTGTGATTTCACACACCTCCATACTATGATTTCGCACACCTCCATCTATGACTTCACACACCTCCATTCTGATTTCACGCACCTCCATTCTGTGACTTCACACACCTCCATTCTGACTTCACACACCTCCATTCTATGATTTCACACACCTCCATTCCATGACTTCACACACCTCCATTCTGTGACTTCGCACACCTCCATGCTGACTTCACACCCATCCATTCTGACTTCACACACCTCCATTCTGACTTCACACAGCTCCATTCTATAAATTCACACACCTCCATTCTGTGACTTCACACACCACCCTTTTGACTTCACACACCTCCATTCTCTGACTTCACACACCTCCATTCTGTGACTTCAAACACCTCCACTCTATTATTTCAAACACCGTCATTCTTACTTCACAAACATCCATTCTGTGACTTCACACACCTCCATTATGTGACTTCACACACCTTCATTCTCACTTCACACACATCCATTCTGTGACTTCACACACCTCAATTCTGTGACAATACACACCTCCATCCTGACTTCACACACCTCAATTCTATGACTTCACACACCTCCATTCTATGACTTCACACACATCCATTCTATGACTTCACACACCTCCATTTTGTGACTTCATACACCTAAATTCTATGACTTCACACACCTCCATTGTTACTTCACACACCTCCATTCTATGAGTTCACACACCTCCATTCTGACTTCACACACCTCCACTGTATGACTTCAAACACCTTCATTCTTACTTCACAAACATCCATTCTGTGACTTCACACACCTCCATTATGTGACTTCACACCCCTTCATTCTGACTTCACACACCTCCATTCTGACTTCACACAGCTCCATTCTATAAATTAACACATCTCCATTCTGTGACTTCACATACCACCTTTTTGACTTCACACACATCCATTCTGTGACTTCACACACCTCCATTCTGTGACTTCACACACCTCCGTTTTGACTTCACACACTTCCAATCTGTGACTTCACACACCTCCATTCTCTGACTTCACAAACCTCTATTGTTTCACTTCACACACTTCCATTCTTTGACTTCACACACCGCCATTCCAAGACTTCACAAACCTCCATTCTATGAGTTCACACACCTCCATTCTATGAATTCACACACCTCCAATTTGACTTTACACACCTCCATTCTATGACTTCACACACCTTCATTCTTACTTCAGAAACATCCATTCTCTGACTTCACACACCTCCATTCTATGACTTCACAAACCTCCGTTCTGTGCTTCACACACCTCCATTCTGCGTTCACACACCTCCTTTCTATGACTTCACACACTTCCATTCTATGACTTCACACACCTCCATTCTGTGACTTCACACACCTTCATTCTGACTTCACACACCTCCATTCTGTGACTTCACACACCTCAATTCTGTGACTTCACACACCTCCATTCTGACTTCACACACCTCCATTCTATGACTTCACACACCTCCATTCTGACTTCACTCACCTCCATTGTATGACTTCACTCAGGTCCATTCTGTGACTACACACACCTCCATTCTATGACTTCACACACTTCAATTTTGACGTCACACACCTCCATTCTATGAATTCACAAATCTCCATTCTATGACTTCACACACCTCCATTCTGACTTTACACACCTCCATTCTATGACTTCACAGACCTCGAATCTGTGTCTTCAGTCACCTCCACTGTATGAATTCACACTCCTCCATTCTATGACTTCCCACACCTCCTTTCTATGACTTCACCCACCTCCCTTCTATGACCTCACACCTCCATTCGAGACTTCACACACCTCCATAGTGTGACTTCACACACCTCCTTTCTCTGACTTCACACACCTGCATTCTGTGTTCACACACCTCAATTCTGTGACTACACACACCTCCATTCTGACTTCACACACCTCCATTCTATGACTTCACAAACCTTCATTCTATGACTTCACACACCTCTATTGTTTCACTGCACACCCCTCCATTCTGACTTCACACACCTCCATTCTGACTTCACACAGCTCCATTCCATAAATTCACACATCTCCATTCTGTGACTTCACATACCACATTTTTGACTTCACACACATCCATTCTGTGACTTCACACACCTCCATTCTGTGACTTCACACACCTCCGTTTTGACTTCACACACTTCCAATCTGTGACTTCACACACCTCCATTCTGTGACTTCACACACCTCTATTGTTTCACTGCACACACCTCCATTCTATGACTTCACACACCTTCATTCTTACTTCAGAAACATCCATTCTCTGACTTCACACACCTCCATTCTATGGCTTAACAAACCTCCATTCTGTGACTTCACACACCTCCATTCTGTGTTCACACACCTCCATTCTGTGACTTCACACACCTCCATTCGTTGACATCAAAAACCACCATTCTATGACTTCACACAACTCCATTTTAACTTCACACACCTCCATTCTATGAGTTCACACACCTCCATTCTTTGACTTCACACACCGCCATTCCATGACTTCACAAACCTCCATTCTATGAGTTCACACACCTCCATTCTATGAGTTCACACACCTCCAATTTGACTTTACACACCTCCATTCTATGACTTCACACACCTACATTCTTACTTCAGAAACATCCATTCTCTGACTTCACACACCTCCATTCTATGACTTCACAAACCTCCATTCCGTGCTTCACACACCTCCATTGTGCGTTCACACACCTCCTTTCTATGACTTCACACACTTCCATTCTATGACTTCACACACCTCCATTCTGTGACTTCACACACCTTCATTCTGACTTCACACACCTCCATTCTGTGACTTCACACACCTCAATTTTGGACTTCACACCCCTCCATTCTGACTTCACACACCTCCATTCTATGACTTCACACACCTCCATTCTGAGATTTCACACACCTCCATTTTGTGACATCACACACCTCCATTCTATGACTTCACACACCTCCATTGTGACTTCACACACCTCCATTCTATGAGTTCACACACCTCCATTCTGACTTCACACACCTCCATTCTATGACTTCACACACCTCCGTCTGACTTCACACAGCTCCATTCTGTGACTTCACAAAACTCCATTCTGTGATTTCACACACCTCCATACTATGACTTCACATACCTCCATCTATGACTTCACACACCTCCATTCTATGAGTTCACACACCTCCATTGTGACTTCACACACCTCCATTCTATGAGTTCACACACCTCCATTCTGTGACTTCACACACCTCCATTCTGACTTCACACACCTTCATTTTATGAATTCACACACCTCCATTCTGTGACTTCTGACACCTCCATTCTATGACGTCACACACATCCATTGTGACGTCACACAACTCCATTCTATGAGTTCACACATCTCCATTCTATGATTTCACACACCACCATTCTGACTTCACACACCTCCATTCTATGACATCACAGACCTCGAATCTGTGACTTCACTCACCTCCACTCTATGATTTCACACTCCTCTACACTATGATTTCCCACACCTTCTTTCTATGACTTCACCCACCTCAGTCTATGAGTTCACACACCTCCATTCTGACTTCACACACCTCCATTCTGTGACTCCACACACCTCCATTCTATGACTTCACACACCTAAATTCTATGACTTCACACACATCCATTCTATGACTTCACACCCCTCCATTCTGTGACTTCACACTCCTCCATTCGTTGACATCAAAAACCACCATTCTATGACTTCACACAAGTCCATTTTGACTTCACACACCTCCATTCTATGAGTTCACACACCTCCATTTTATGACTTCACACACCTCCATTCTATGACTTCACACACCTCAATTCTATGACTTCACACACCTCCATTCTATGACTTCACACAACTCCATTCTATGACTTCACACACCTCCATTCGTTGACATCAAAACCACCATTCTATGAGTTCACACAACTCCATTTTGACTTCACACACCTCCATTCTATGAGTTCACACACCTCCATTTTATGACTTCACACACCTCCATTCTATGACTTCACACACCTCAAATCTATGACTTCGCACACCTCCATTCTATGACTTCACACACCTCCATTCTGTGACTTCACACACCTCCACTCTATGACTTCAAACACCTTCATTCTTACTTCACAAACATCCATTCTGTGACTTCACACACCTCCATTCTGTGACTTCACACACCTTCATTCTGACTTCACACACATCCATTCTGTGACTTCACACACCTCAATTCTGTGACTATATACACTTCCATTCTGACTTCACACTCCTCCATTCTATGACTTCACACACCTCCATTCTTTGACTTCACACACCTCCATTTTGTGACTTCACACACCTAAATTCTATGACTTCACACACCTCCATTGTGACTTCACACACCTCCATTGTATGAGTTCACACACCTCCTTTCTGACTTCACACACCTCCATTCTATGACTTCACACACCTCCGTTATGACTTCACACAGCTCCATTCTGTGACTTCACAAAACTCCATTCTGTGATTTCACACACCTCCATACTATGATTTCGCACACCTCCATCTATGACTTCACACACCTCCATTCTGATTTCACGCACCTCCATTCTGTGACTTCACACACCTCCATTCTGACTTCACACACCTTCATTTTATGACTTCACAAACATCCATTCTGTGACTTCACACACCTCCTTTCTGTGACTTCACACACCTCCATTCTGATTTCACGCACCTCCATTCTGTGACTTCACACACCTCCATTCTGACTTCACACACCTCCATTCTATGATTTCACACACCTCCATTCCATGACTTCACACACCTCCATTCTGTGACTTCGCACACCTCCATGCTGACTTCACACCCATCCATTCTGACTTCACACACCTCCATTCTGACTTCACACAGCTCCATTCTATAAATTCACACACCTCCACTCTGTGACTTCACACACCACCCTTTTGACTTCACACACCTCCATTCTCTGACTTCACACACCTCCATTCTGTGACTTCAAACACCTCCACTCTATGATTTCAAACACCGTCATTCTTACTTCACAAACATCCATTCTGTGACTTCACACACCTCCATTATGTGACTTCACACACCTTCATTCTCACTTCACACACATCCATTCTGTGACTTCACACACCTCAATTCTGTGACTATACACACCTCCATCCTGACTTCACACACCTCAATTCTATGACTTCACACACCTCCATTCTATGACTTCACACACATCCATTCTATGACTTCACACACCTCCATTTTGTGACTTCATACACCTAAATTCTATGACTTCACACACCTCCATTGTGACTTCACACACCTCCATTCTATGAGTTCACACACCTCCATTCTGACTTCACACACCTCCACTCTATGACTTCAAACACCTTCATTCTTACTTCACAAACATCCATTCTGTGACTTCACACACCTCCATTATGTGACTTCACACCCCTTCATTCTGACTTCACACACCTCCATTCTGACTTCACACAGCTCCATTCTATAAATTAACACATCTCCATTCTGTGACTTCACATACCACCTTTTTGACTTCACACACATCCATTCTGTGACTTCACACACCTCCATTCTGTGACTTCACACACCTCCGTTTTGACTTCACACACTTCCAATCTGTGACTTCACACACCTCCATTCTCTGACTTCACACACCTCTATTGTTTCACTTCACACACTTCCATTCTTTGACTTCACACACCGCCATTCCAAGACTTCACAAACCTCCATTCTATGAGTTCACACACCTCCATTCTATGAGTTCACACACCTCCAATTTGACTTTACACACCTCCATTCTATGACTTCACACACCTTCATTCTTACTTCAGAAACATCCATTCTCTGACTTCACACACATCCATTCTATGACTTCACAAACCTCCATTCTGTGCTTCACACACCTCCATTCTGCGTTCACACACCTCCTTTCTATGACTTCACACACTTCCATTCTATGACTTCACACACCTCCATTCTGTGACTTCACACACCTTCATTCTGACTTCACACACCTCCATTCTGTGACTTCACACACCTCAATTCTGTGACTTCACACACCTCCATTCTGACTTCACACACCTCCATTCTATGACTTCACACACCTCCATTCTGAGATTTCACACACCTCCATTTTGTGACTTCACACACCTCCATTCTATGACTTCACACACCTCCATTGTGACTTCACACACCTCCATTCTATGAGTTCACACACCTACATTCTGACTTCACACACCTCCATTCTATGACTTCATACACCTCCATTCTGACTTCACACAGCTCCATTCTGTGACTTCACAAAACTCCATTCTGTGATTTCCCACACCTCCATACTATGACTTCACACACCTCCATCTATGACTTCACACACCTCCATTCTGAGTTCACACACCTCCATTCTGTGACTTCACACACCTCCATTCTGACTTCACACACCTTCATTTTATGACTTCACAAACCTCCATTCTGTGACTTCTGACACCTCCATTCTATGACTTCACACACATCCATTGTGACGTCACACAACTCCATTCTATGAGTTCACACATCTCCATTCTATGATTTCACACACCACCATTCTGACTTCACACACCTCCATTCTATGACATCACAGACCTCGAATCTGTGACTTCACTCACCTCCACTCTATGACTTCACACTCCTCTATTCTATGATTTCCCACACCTCCTTTCCATGACTTCTCCCACCTCAGTCTATGAGTTCACACACCTCCATTCTGACTTCACACACCTCCATTCTGTGACTCCACACACCTCCATTCTATGACTTCACACACCTCAATTCTATGACTTCACACACCTCCATTCTATGACTTCACACACCTGCATTCTGTGACTTCACACACCTCCATTCGTTGACATCAAAAACCACCATTTTATGACTTCACACAAGTCCATTCTGACTTCACACACCTCCATTCTATGAGTTCACACACCTCCATTTTATGACTTCACACACCTCCATTCTATGACTTCACACACCTAAATTCTATGACTTCACACACCTCCATTCTATGACTTCACACAACTATATTCTTTGACTTCACACACCTCCATTCATTGACATCAAAAACAACCATTCTATGAGTTTACACAACTCCATTTTGACTTCACACTCCTCCATTCTATGAGTTCGCACACCTCCATTTTATGACTTCACACACCTCCATTCTATGAGTTCACACACCACCATTCTGACTTCACACACCTCCATTCTATGACTTCACAAACCTCCGTTATGACTTCACACAGCTCCATTCTGTGACTTCACAAAACTCCATTCTGTGATTTCACACACCTCCATACTATGACTTCACACAGCTCCATCTATGACTTCACACACCTCCATTGTGAGTTCACACACCTCCATTCTGTGACTTCACACACCTCCATTCTGACTTCACAGACCTTCATTTTATGAATTCACAAACATCCATTCTGTGACTTCACACACCTCCTTTCTGTGACTTCACACACCTCCATTCTGATTTCACACACCTCCATTCTCTGACTTCAAACACCTCAATTCTGTGACTTGACACACCTCCATTCTGACTTCACACACCTCCATTCTATGATTTCACACACCTCCATTCTATGACTTCACACACCTCCATTCTGTGACTTCACACACCTCCATTCTGACTTCACACCCCTCCATTCTGACTTCACACACCTCCATTCTGACTTCACACAGCTCCATTCTATAAATTCACACATGTCCATTCTGTGACTTCACACACCTCCATTCTGTGACTTCACACACCTCCGTTTTGACTTCACACACTTCCAATCTGTGACTTCACACACCTCCATTCTGTGACTTCACTCACCTCTTTTGTTTCATTTCACACACCTCCATTCTTTGACTTCACACACTGCCATTCCATGACTTCACAAACCTCCATTCTATGACTTCACACACCTCCATTCTGTGACTTCACACACCTCCATTCTGACTTCACACCACTCCATTCTGACTTCACACACCTGCATTCTGACTTCACACAGCTCCATTCTATAAATTCACACATCTCCATTCTGTGACTTCACACACCACCTTTTTGACTTCACACACATCCATTCTGTGACTTCACACACCTCCATTCTGTGACTTCACACACCTCCAATCTGACCTCACACACCTCCATTCTGTGACTCCACACACCTCCATTCTATGACTTCACACACCTCAAGTCTATTACTTCACACACCTCCATTCTATGACTTCTCACAACTCCATTCTATGACTTCACACACTTCCATTCGTTGACATCAAAAACCACCATTCTATGACTTCACACAAGTCCATTTTGACTTTACACACCTCCATTCTATGAGTTCACACACCTCCATTTTATGACTTCACACACCTCAATTCTATGACGTCACACACCTCCATTCTATGACTTCACACAACTCCATTCTATGACTTCACACACCTCCATTCGTTGACATCAAAAACCACCATTCTATGAGTTCACACAACTCCATTTTGACTTCACACACCTCCATTCTATGAGTTCACACACCTCCATTATATGAATTCACACACCTCCATTCTATGACTTCACACACCTCAATTCTATGACTTCACACACCTCCATTCTATGACTTCACACACCTCCATTCTGTGACTTCACACACCTCCACTCTATGACTTCAAACACCTTCATTCTTACTTCACAAACATCCATTCTGTGACTTCACACACCTCCATTCTGTGACTTCACACACCTTCATTCTGACTTCACACACATCCATTCTGTGACTTCACACACCTCAATTCTGTGACTATATACACCTCCATTCTGACTTCTCACACCTCCATTCTATGACTTCACACACCTCCATTCTATGACTTCACACACCTCCATTTTGTGACTTCACACACCTAAATTCTATGACTTCACACACCTCCATTGTGACTTCACACACCTCCATTCTATGAGTTCACACACCTCCATTCTGACTTCACACACCTCCATTCTATGACTTCACACACCTCCGTTATGACTTCACACAGCTCCATTCTGTGACTTCACAAAACTCCATTCTGTGATTTCACACACCTCCATACTATGACTTCACACACCTCCATCTATGACTTCACACACCTCCATTCTGAGTTCACACACCTCCATTCTGTGACTTCACACACCTCCATTCTGACTTCACACACCTTCATTTTATGAATTCACAAACATCCATTCTGTGACTTCACACACCTCCTTTCTGTGACTTCACACACCTCCATTCTGATTTCACACACCTCCATTCTCTGACTTCAAACACCTCAATTCTGTGACTTGACACACCTCCATTCTGACTTCACACACCTCCATTCTATGATTTCACACACCTCCATTCTATGACTTCACACACCTCCATTCTGTGACTTCACACACCTCCATTCTGACTTCACACCCCTCCATTCTGACTTCACACACCTCCATTCTGACTTCACACAGCTCCATTCTATAAATTCACACATGTCCATTCTGTGACTTCACACACCTCCATTCTGTGACTTCACACACCTCCGTTTTGACTTCACACACTTCCAATCTGTGACTTCACACACCTCCATTCTGTGACTTCACTCACCTCTTTTGTTTCATTTCACACACCTCCATTCTTTGACTTCACACACTGCCATTCCATGACTTCACAAACCTCCATTCTATGACTTCACACACCTCCATTCTGTGACTTCACACACCTCCATTCTGACTTCACACCACTCCATTCTGACTTCACACACCTGCATTCTGACTTCACACAGCTCCATTCTATAAATTCACACATCTCCATTCTGTGACTTCACACACCACCTTTTTGACTTCACACACATCCATTCTGTGACTTCACACACCTCCATTCTGTGACTTCACACACCTCCAATCTGACCTCACACACCTCCATTCTGTGACTCCACACACCTCCATTCTATGACTTCACACACCTCAAGTCTATTACTTCACACACCTCCATTCTATGACTTCTCACAACTCCATTCTATGACTTCACACACTTCCATTCGTTGACATCAAAAACCACCATTCTATGACTTCACACAAGTCCATTTTGACTTTACACACCTCCATTCTATGAGTTCACACACCTCCATTTTATGACTTCACACACCTCAATTCTATGACGTCACACACCTCCATTCTATGACTTCACACAACTCCATTCTATGACTTCACACACCTCCATTCGTTGACATCAAAAACCACCATTCTATGAGTTCACACAACTCCATTTTGACTTCACACACCTCCATTCTATGAGTTCACACACCTCCATTATATGAATTCACACACCTCCATTCTATGACTTCACACACCTCAATTCTATGACTTCACACACCTCCATTCTATGACTTCACACACCTCCATTCTGTGACTATACACACCTCCACTCTATGACTTCAAACACCTTCATTCTTACTTCACAAACATCCATTCTGTGACTTCACACACCTCCATTCTGTGACTTCACACACCTTCATTCTGACTTCACACACATCCATTCTGTGACTTCACACACCTCAATTCTGTGACTATATACACCTCCATTCTGACTTCTCACACCTCCATTCTATGACTTCACACACCTCCATTCTATGACTTCACACACCTCCATTTTGTGACTTCACACACCTAAATTCTATGACTTCACACACCTCCATTGTGACTTCACACACCTCCATTCTATGAGTTCACACACCTCCATTCTGACTTCACACACCTCCATTCTATGACTTCACACACCTCCGTTATGACTTCACACAGCTCCATTCTGTGACTTCACAAAACTCCATTCTGTGATTTCACACACCTCCATACTATGACTTCACACACCTCCATCTATGACTTCACACACCTCCATTCTGAGTTCACACACCTCCATTCTGTGACTTCACACACCTCCATTCTGACTTCACACACCTTCATTTTATGACTTCACAAACATCCATTCTGTGGCTTCACACACCTCCTTTCTGTGACCTCACACACCTTCATTCTGACTTCACACACCTCCATTCTCTGACTTCACACACCTCAATTCTGTGACTCGACACACCTCCATTCTGACTTCACACACCTCCATTCTATGATTTCACACACCTCCATTCTATGACTTCACACACCTCCATTCTGTGACTTCACACACCTCCATGCTGACTTCACACCCCTCCATTCTGACTTCACACACCTCCATTCTGACTTCACACAGCTCCATTCTATAAATTCACACACCTCCAATCTGTGACTTCACACACCTCCGTTTGGACTTCACACACTTCCAATCTGTGACTTCACACACCTCCATTCTGTGACTTCACAAACCTCTATTGTTTCACTTCACACACCTCCATTCTTTGACTTCACACACCGCCATTCCATGACTTCACAAACCTCCATTCTATGAGTTCACACACCTCCATTCTATGAGTTCACACACCTCCAATTTGACTTCACACACCTCCATTCTATGACTTCACACACCTTCATTCTTACTTCAGAAACATCCATTCTCTGACTTCACACACCTCCATTCTATGACTTCACAAACCTCCATTCTGTGACTTCACACACCTCCATTCTGAGTTCACACACCTCCTTTCTATGACTTCACACACTTCCATTCTATGACTTCACACACCTCCATTCTGTGGCTTCACACACCTACATTCTGAGTTCACACACCTCCATTCTGTGACTTCACACACCTCCCTTCTGTGACTTCACACACCTCGATCCTATGATTTCACACACCTCCATTCTATGAATTAACACACCTCCATTCTGTGATTTCACAAACCTCCATTCTATGACTTCACACACCTCCATTCTGTGACTTCACACACCTCCATTCTGAGGTCACACACCTCCTTTCTATGACTTCACACACTTCCATTCTATGACTTCACACACCTCCATTCTGTGGCTTCACACACCTACATTCTGAGTTCACACACCTCCATTCTGTGACTTCACACACCTCCATTCTGTGACTTCACACACCTCGATCCTATGACTTCACACACCTCCATTCTATGAATTAACACACCTCCTTTCTGTGATTTCACACACCTCCATTCTGTGACTTCACACACCTCCATACTGAGTTCACACACCTCCATTCTATGACTTCACAAACCTCCATTCTGAGTTCAGAGACCTCCATTCTATGACTTCACACACCTCCACTCTATGACTTCAAACACCTTCATTCTTACTTCACAAACATCCATTCTGTGACTTCACACACCTCCATTCTGTGACTTCACACACCTTCATTCTGACTTCACACACATCCATTCTGTGACTTCACACACCTCAATTCTGTGACTATATACACCTCCATTCTGACTTCTCACACCTCCATTCTATGACTTCACACACCTCCATTCTATGACTTCACACACCTCCATTTTGTGACTTCACACACCTAAATTCTATGACTTCACACACCTCCATTGTGACTTCACACACTTCCATTCTATGAGTTCACACACCTCCATTCTGACTTCACACACCTCCATTCTATGACTTCACACACCTCCGTTATGACTTCACACAGCTCCATTCTGTGACTTCACAAAACTCCATTCTGTGATTTCACACACCTCCATACTATGACTTCACACACCTCCATCTATGACTTCACACACCTCCATTCTGAGTTCACACACCTCCATTCTGTGACTTCACACACCTCCATTCTGACTTCACACACCTTCATTTTATGACTTCACAAACATCCATTCTGTGGCTTCACACACCTCCTTTCTGTGACCTCACACACCTTCATTCTGACTTCACACACCTCCATTCTCTGACTTCACACACCTCAATTCTGTGACTCGACACACCTCCATTCTGACTTCACACACCTCCATTCTATGATTTCACACACCTCCATTCTATGACTTCACACACCTCCATTCTGTGACTTCACACACCTCCATGCTGACTTCACACCCCTCCATTCTGACTTCACACACCTCCATTCTGACTTCACACAGCTCCATTCTATAAATTCACACACCTCCAATCTGTGACTTCACACACCTCCGTTTGGACTTCACACACTTCCAATCTGTGACTTCACACACCTCCATTCTGTGACTTCACAAACCTCTATTGTTTCACTTCACACACCTCCATTCTTTGACTTCACACACCGCCATTCCATGACTTCACAAACCTCCATTCTATGAGTTCACACACCTCCATTCTATGAGTTCACACACCTCCAATTTGACTTCACACACCTCCATTCTATGACTTCACACACCTTCATTCTTACTTCAGAAACATCCATTCTCTGACTTCACACACCTCCATTCTATGACTTCACAAACCTCCATTCTGTGACTTCACACACCTCCATTCTGAGTTCACACACCTCCTTTCTATGACTTCACACACTTCCATTCTATGACTTCACACACCTCCATTCTGTGGCTTCACACACCTACATTCTGAGTTCACACACCTCCATTCTGTGACTTCACACACCTCCCTTCTGTGACTTCACACACCTCGATCCTATGATTTCACACACCTCCATTCTATGAATTAACACACCTCCATTCTGTGATTTCACAAACCTCCATTCTATGACTTCACACACCTCCATTCTGTGACTTCACACACCTCCATTCTGAGGTCACACACCTCCTTTCTATGACTTCACACACTTCCATTCTATGACTTCACACACCTCCATTCTGTGGCTTCACACACCTACATTCTGAGTTCACACACCTCCATTCTGTGACTTCACACACCTCCATTCTGTGACTTCACACACCTCGATCCTATGACTTCACACACCTCCATTCTATGAATTAACACACCTCCTTTCTGTGATTTCACACACCTCCATTCTGTGACTTCACACACCTCCATACTGAGTTCACACACCTCCATTCTATGACTTCACAAACCTCCATTCTGAGTTCAGAGACCTCCATTCTATGACTTCACACACCTCCATTCTATGACTTCACTCACCTCCATTCTGATTTCACACACCTCCATTCTGACTTCACACACCTCAATTCTGTGACTTCACACACCTCCGTTCTATGATTTCACACACTTCCATTCTATGACTTCACACACCTCCATTCTGTGATTCACACGCCTCATTTCTGAGTTGACACACCTCCATTCTATGACTTCCCACACCTCCATTCGTTGACATCAAAAACCACCATTCTATGACTTCACACAACTCCATTTTGACTTCACACACCTCCATTCTATGAGTTCACAAACCTCCATTTTATGACTTCACACACCTCCATTCTATGACTTCACACAACTGAATTCTATGACTTCACACACCTCCACTCCATGACTTCACACACCTCAATTCTGTGTCTTCACAGACCTCCATTCTGTGACTTCACACACCTCCATTTTGACTTCACACACTTCAATTCTGTGACTTCACACACCCCCTGTTGTGAGCCAGAGTGGAATCAATCTGTACCTTGGTTTGCATCAGACGATGGCTTTATTGTCTTATTGCTTTCTGGCCCTATTCTATGTAAATGACCTGAGAATTACCATATGAATGTAACACCTGGAGGTTCCTGGGTCAGGAGGAGGGAAGAAGGGGGAGTGGAAAATAAACAGGCAGTCTCGGCAGTCTTTACCTGGACTGCGGACATCCCGGACCCTCTGTGTCTGTCTCTCTTCTCTTTCTTGCTAGTCCTTGCCCCTGATATCAGGAACCCCAATCTGCGAACCCTGGTTTGCCGCCGGTTGGCCCCGGCAACCTCCATTCTGTGACTTCACACACCTCCATTCTTTGACTTCACACACCTCCATTCTTGGACTTCACATACCTCCATTCCATGACTTCACACACCTCAATTCTATGAGTTCACACACCTCCATTCTATGAGTTCACACACCTCCATTTTGACTTCACACACCTCCATTCTATGACTTCACACACCTTCATTCTTACTTTAGAAACATCCATTCTATGACTTCACACACCTCCATTGTATGACTTCACAAACCTCCATTCTGTGACTTCACACACCTCCATTCTGTGTTCACACACCTCAATTCTGTGACTTCACACATGTCCATTCTGACTTCACACACCTCCATTCTATGACTTCACACACCTCCATTCTTTGACTTCAAACACCTCAATTTTGAGTACACAAACCTCCATTAAGTGACTTCACACACCTCCATTCTATGAATTCACACACCTCCATTCTATGACTTCACACACCTCCATTCTATGATTTCACACACCTCCATTCTATGAATTCACAGTCCTCCATTCTGTGACTTCACACACCTCCATTCTATGACTTCACACACCTCCATTCTGTGACTTCACCCACCTCCTTTCTGAGTTCACATACCTCCATTCTGTGATTCACACACCTTCATTCTGTGACTTCACACACCTCCATTCTGTGACTTCACACACCTCCATTCTATGACTTCACACACCTCCCTTCTGTGACTTCACCCACCTCCATTCTGAGTTCACACACCTCCATTCTATGACTTCACACACCTCCATTCTATGAATTCACACACCTACATTCTGTGACTTCACACACCTCCATTCTATGATTTCACACACCTCCATTCTATGACTTCACACACCTCCATTGTGACTTCACACACCTTGATTCTATGATATCACATACCTCCATTCTTACTTCACACACCTCCATTCTATGACTTCACACACCTCCATTCTATGACTTCACACAGCTCCATTGTGTGACTTCACAAAACTCCATTCTATGATTTCACACACCTCCATACTATGACTTCACACACCTCCATCTATGACTTCACACACCTCCATTCTGAGTTCACACACCTCCATTCTGTGACTTCACACACCTCCATTCTGACTTCACTCACCTCCATTGTATGACTTCACTCAGGTCCATTCTGTGACTACACACACCTCCATTCTATGACTTCACACACTTCAATTTTGACGTCACACACCTCCATTCTATGAATTCACAAATCTCCATTCTATGACTTCACACACCTCCATTCTGACTTTACACACCTCCATTCTATGACTTCACAGACCTCGAATCTGTGTCTTCAGTCACCTCCACTGTATGAATTCACACTCCTCCATTCTATGACTTCCCACACCTCCTTTTTATGACTTCACCCACCTCCCTTCTATGACCTCACACCTCCATTCGAGACTTCACACACCTCCATAGTGTGACTTCACACACCTCCTTTCTCTGACTTCACACACCTGCATTCTGTGTTCACACACCTCAATTCTGTGACTACACACACCTCCATTCTGACTTCACACACCTCCATTCTATGACTTCACAAACCTTCATTCTATGACTTCACACACATCCATTCTGTGACTTCACACACCTCCATTCTGAGTTGACACACCTCCATTCTGTGACTTCACACACCTCCATTCTGACTCCACACAGCTCCATTCTATGACTTCACACAACTCCATTCTGTGACGTCACACACCTCCATTCTATGACTTCACACACCTTCATTCTTATTTCACAAAAATCCATTCTATGACTTCACACACCTCCATTCTATGATTTCACACACCTCCATTTTTTGACTTCACACACCTCCATTCTAAGATTTCACACACCTCCATTGTGACTTCACACATCTCCATTCTAAGAGTTCACACACCTCCATTCTGACTTCACACAGCTCCATTCTGTGACTTCACAAAACTCCATTCTATGATTCCACACACCTCCATACTATGACTTCACACACCTCCATCTATGACTTCACACACCTCCATTCTGAGTTCACACACCTCCATTCTGTGACTTCACACACCTCAATTCTGACTTCACACACCTTCATTGTATGACTTCAAACAACTCAATTCTATGACTTCACACACCTCCATTCTATAACTTCACACACCTCCATTCTGTGACGTCACACACCTCCATCCTATGATTTCAAACACCTTCATTCTTACTTCACAAACATCCATTCTGTGACTTCACACACCTCCCTTCTGTGACTTCACACATGTATTCTGTCTTCACACACCTCTATTCTGTGAATTCACACACCTCAATTCTGTGACTTCACACACCTCCATTCTGACTTCACACACCTACATTCTATGTTTTCACACACCTCCATTCTATGACTTCACACACCTCCATTCTGTGACTTCACAGACTTCCATTCTGACTTCACACACCTCCATTCTGACTTCACACAGCTCCATTCTATGACTTCACACACCTCCATTCTGTGACTTCACACACCTCCATTCTATGACTTCACACACCTCCACTGTGATTTCACACACCTCCATTCTATGAGTTCACGCACCTCCATTGTGACTTCACACACCTCAATTCTATGACTTCACACACCTCCATTCTGACTTCACACACCTCCATTCTGTGACTTCAAACACTTCCATTTTATGATTTCACACACCTCCATTCTATGAATTCACACACCTCCATTCTGTGACTTCACACACCTCCATTCTATGACTTCACACACCTCCATTCTGTGACTTCACCCACCTCAATTCTGAGTTCACAAACCTCCATTCTGTGACTTCACACACCTTCATTCTGTGACTTCACACACCTCCATTCTATGACTTCCCACACCTCCATTCTGTGACTTCATACACCACTATTCTGTGACTTCACACACCTCCATTCTATGACTTCACACAACTCCATTGTGACTTCACACACCTCAATTCTATGATTTCACACACCTCCATTCTGACTTCACACACCTCCATTCTATGACTTCACACACCTCCCTTCTGACTTCACACAGCTCCATTCTGTGACTTCACAAAACTCCATTCTATGATTTGACACACCTCCATACTATGACTTCACACACCTCCATCTATGACTTCACACACCTCCATTCTGAGTTCACACACCTCCTTTCTGTGACTTCACACACCTCCATTCTGTGACTTCACACACCTCCACTCTATGACTTCAAACACCTTCATTCTTACTTCACAAACATCCATTTTGTGACTTCACACACCTCCATTCTGTGACTTCACACACCTTCATTCTGACTTCACACACATCCATTCTGTTACTTCACACACCTCAATTCTGTGACTATATACACCTCCATTCTGACTTCACACACCTAGATTCTATGACTTCACACACCTCCATTCTATGACTTCACACACCTCCATTTTGTGACTTCACACACCTAAATTCTATGACTTCACACACCTCTATTGTGACTTCACACACGTCCATTTTATGAGTTCACACACCTCCATTCTGACTTCACACACCTCCATTCTATGACTTCACACACCTCCGTTATGACTTCACACAGCTCCATTCTGTGACTTCACAAAACTCCATTCTGTGATTTCACACACCTCCATACTATGACTTCACACACCTGTATCTATGACTTCACACACCTCCATTCTGAGTTCACACACCTCCATTCTGTGACTTCACACACCTCCATTCTGACTTCACTCACCTCCATTGTATGACTTCACTCACCTCCATTCTGTGACTTCACACACCTCAATTCTATGACTTCACACACTTCAATTTTGACGTCACACACCTCCATTCTATGAATTCACAAATCTCCATTCTATGACTTCACACACCTCCATTCTGACTTTACACACCTCCATTCTATGACTTCACAGACCTCGAATCTGTGTCTTCAGTCACCTCCACTGTATGACTTCACACTCCTCCATTCTATGACTTCCCACACCTCCTTTCTATGACTTCACCCACCTCCCTTCTATGACCGCACACCTCCATTCGAGACTTCACACACCTCCATAGTGTGACTTCACACACCTCCATTCTGTGACTTCACACACCTCCATTCTTTGACTTCACACACCTCTATTCTATGACTTCACACACCTTCATTCTTACTTCACAAACATCCATTCTATGACTTCACACACCTCCATTCGATGATTTCACACACCTCCATTCTGTAATTCACACACCTGCATTCTGTGTTCACACACCTCAATTCTGTGACTTCACACACCTCCATTCTGACTTCACACACCTCCATTCTATGACTTCACACACCTCCATTCTATGACTTCACACACATCCATTCTGTGACTTCACACACCTCCATTCTGAGTTGACACACCTCCATTCTGTGACTTCACACACCTCCATTCTGACTTCACACAGCTCCATTCTATGACTTCACACAACTCCATTCTGTGACGTCACACACCTCCATTCTATGACTTCACACACCTTCATACTTATTTCACAAAAATCCATTCTATGACTTCACAAACCTCCATTCTATGACTTCACACACCTCCATTTTTTGACTTCACACACCTCCATTCTAAGATTTCACACACCTCCATTGTGACTTCACACATCTCCATTCTAAGAGTTCTCACACCTCCATTCTGACTTCACACAGCTCCATTCTGTGACTTCACAAAACTCCATTCTATGATTCCACACACCTCCATACTATGTCTTCACACACCTCCATCTATGACTTCACACACCTCCATTCTGAATTCACACACCTCCATTCTGTGACTTCACACACCTCCATTCTGACTTCACACACCTTCATTGTATGACTTCACACACCTCAATTATATGACTTCACACACCTTCATTCTATAACTTCACACACCTCCATTCTGTGACGTCACACACCTCCATTCTATGATTTCAAACACCTTCATTTTACTTCACAAACATCCATTCTGTGACTTCACACACCTCCCTTCTGTGACTTCACACCTGTATTCTGACTTCACACACCTCTATTCTGTGAATTCACACACCTCAATTCTGTGACTTCACACACCTCAATTCTGAATTCACACACCTCCATTCTATGTTTTCACACACCTCCATTCTATGACTTCACACACCTCCATTCTGTGACTTCACACACTTCCATTCTGACTTCACACACCTCCATTCTGACTTCACACAGCTCCATTCTACGACTTCACACACCTCCATTCTGTGACTTCACACACCTCCATTCTATGACTTCACACACCTCCACTGTGATATCACACACCTCCCTTCTATGAGTCCGCACACCTCCATTGTGACTTCACACACCTCAATTCTATGACTTCACACACCTCCATTCTTACTTCACGCACCTCCATTCTGTGACTTCAAACACTTCCATTTTATGATTTCACACACCTCCATTCTATGAATTCACACACCTCCATTCTGTGACTTCACACACCTCCATTCGATGACTTCACACACCTCCATTCTGTGACTTCACCCACCTCCATTCTGAGTTCACACACCTCCATTCTGTGACTTCACACACCTCCATTCTGTGACTTCACACACCTCCATTCTATGACTTCACACACCTCCATTCTGTGACTTCACACAACTCCATTCTGACTTCACACCCCTCCATTCTGACTTCACACACCTCCATTCTGACTTCACACAGCTCCATTCTGTGACTTCACAAAACTCCATTCTATGATTTGACACACCTCCATACTATGACTTCACACACCTCCATCTATGACTTCACACACCTCCATTCTGAGTTCACACACCTCCATTCTGTGACTTCACACACCTCCATTCTGACTTCACACACCTCCATTGTATGATTTCACACACCTCCATTCTGTGACTTCACACACTTCCATTATGACGTCACACACCTCCATTCTATGATTTCACACATCTCCATTCTATGACTTCACACACCTGCATTCTGACTTCACTCACCTCCACTCTATGACTTCACACTCCTCCATTCTCTAACTTCCCACACCTCCTTTCTATGACTTCAACCAACCCCATTCTATGACTTCACACCTCCATTCTGACTTCACACACCTCCATTCTGTGACTTCACACACCTTCATTCTTACTTCAGAAACATCCATTCTCTGACTTCACACACCTCCATTCTATGACTTCACAAACCTCCATTCTGTGACTTCACACACCTCCATTCTGAGTTCACACACCTCCTTTCTATGACTTCACACACTTCCATTCTGTGACTTCACACACCTCCATTCTGTGGCTTCACACACCTCCATTCTGAGTTCACACACCTCCATTCTGTGACTTCACACACCTCAAATCTGTGACTTCACACACCTCCATTCTGTGACTTCACACACCTCGATCCTATGATATCACACATCCATTCTATGAATTCACACACCTCCATTCTGTGATTTCACACACCTCCATTCTGAGTTCACACACCTCCATTCTATGACTTCACAAACCTCCATTCTGAGTTCACAGACCTCCATTCTATGACTTCACACATCTCCATTCTATGACTTCACTCACCTCCATTCTGATTTCACACACCTCCATTCTGACTTCACACACCTCAATTCTGTGACTTCCCACACCTCCATTCTATCATTTCACACACTTCCATTCTATGACTTCACACACCTCCATTCTATGACTTCACACACCTCATTTCTGAGTTGACACACCTCCATTCTGTGATTTCACACACCTCCAATTTGACTTCACACACCTCCATTCTGTGACTTCAAACACTTCAATTTTATGATTTCACACACCTCCACTCTATGACTTCACACACCTCCATTCTGTGACTTCACCCACCTCCATTCTGAGTTCACACACCTCCATTCTGTGACTTCACACACCTTCATTCTGTGACTTCACACACCTCCATTCTATGACTTCACACACCTCCATTCTGTGACTTCATACACCTCCATTCTGTGACTTCACACACCTCCATTGTGACTTCACTCACCTCAATTCTATGATTTCACACACCTCCATTCTGACTTCACACACCTCCATTCTATGACTTCACACACCTCCCTTCTGACTTCACACAGCTCCATTCTGGGACTTCACAAAACTCCATTCTATGATTTGACACACCTCCATACTATGACTTCACACACCTCCATCTATGACTTCACACACCTCCATTCTGTGACTTCATACACCTCCATTCTGTGACTTCACACACCTCCATTGTGACTTCACACACCTCAATTCTTTGATTTCACACACCTCCATTCTGACTTCACACACCTCCATTCTATGACTTCACACACCTCCATTGTGAGTTCACACACCTCCATTCTGTGACTTCACACACCTCCATTCTGACTTCACACACCTCCATTGTATGACTTCACACACCTCCATTCTGTGACTTCACACACTTCCATTATGACGTCACACCCCTCCATTCTATGTGTTCACACATCTCCATTCTATGACTTCAAACACCTGCATTCTGACTTCACACATCTCCATTCTATGACTTCACAGACCTCGAATCCGTGACTTCACTCACCTCCACTCTATGACTTCACACTCCTCCATTCTATAACTTCCCACACCTCCTTTCTATGACTTCACCCAACCCCATTCTATGACTTCACACATCCTTTCTGACTTCACACACCTCCATTCTGTGACTTCACACAACTCCATTCTGTGACTGAACACACCTCGATCCTATGACTTCACACCTCCATTCTATGAATTCACACACCTCCATTCTGTGATTTCACAAACCTCCATTCTATGACTTCACACACCTCCATTCTGTGACTTCACACACCTCCATTCTGAGTTCACACACCTCCATTCTATGACTTCACAGACGTCCATTTTGTGACTTCACACACCTCCATTCTGAGTTCTCACACCTCCTTTCTATGACTTCACACACTTCCATTCTATGACTTCACACACCTCCATTCAGTGGCTTCACACACCTCCATTCTGAGTTCACACATCTCCATTCTGTGACTTCACACACCTCCCTTCTGTGACTTAACACACCTCGATCCTATGACTTCACACCTCCATTCTATGAATTCACACACCTCCATTCTGTGATTTCACAAACCTCCATTCTATGACTTCACACACCTCCATTCTGTGACTTCACACACCTCCATTCTGAGTTCACACACCTCCATTCTATGACTTCACAAACCTCCATTCTCAGTTCGAAGTCCTCCATTCTATGACTTCACACATCTCCATTCTGTGACTTCGCACACCTCCATTCTGACTTCACACACCTCCATTCTGACTTCACACACCTCAATTCTATGCCTTCCCAAACCTCCATTCTATGATTTCACACACTTCCATTCTATGACTTCACACACCTCCATTCTATGACTTCACACACCTCATTTCTGAGTTGACACACCTTCATTCTGTGATTTCACACACCTCCAATCTGACTTCACACACCTCCATTCTATGACTTCACACACCTCCATTCGTTGACATCAAAAACCACCATTCTAGGACTTCACACAACTCCATTTTGACTTCACACACCTCAATTCTATGACTTCACACACCTCCATTCTATGACTCCACACACCTCCATTCTGTGACTTCACACACCTCCACTCTATGACTTCAAACACCTTCATTCCTACTTCACAAACATCCATTCTGTGACTTCACACACCTCCCTTCTGTGACTTCAAACCTGCATTCTGACTTCACACACGTCTATTCTGTGAATTCACACACCTCAATTCTGTGACTTCACACACCTCCATTCTGACTTCACACACCTCCATTCTATGTTTTCACACAACTCTATTCTATGACTTCACACACCTCCATTCTGTGACTTCACACACCTCCGTTTTGACTTCACACACTTCCATTCTGTGACTTCACACACCTCCATTCTGTGACTTCACACACCTCTATTGTTTCACTTCACACACCTCCATTCTTTGACTTCACTTACCTCCATTCCATGACTTCACACACCTCCATTCTATGAATTCACACACCTCCATTGTGACTTCACACACCTCAGTTCTATGACTTCACACACCTTCATTCTGACTTCACACCCCTCCCTTCTGTGACTTCAAACACTTCCATTTTATGATTTCACACACCTCCATTCTATGACTTCACACACCTCCATTCTGTGACTTCACCCACCTCCATTCTGAGTTCACACACTTCCATTCTGTGACTTCACACACCTTCATTCTGTGACTTCACACACCTCCATTTTATGACTTCACACACCTCTATTCTGTGACTTCACACACCTCCATCCTATGATTTCACACAACTCCATTGTGACTTCACACACTTCAATTCTATGATTTCACACACCTCCATTCTGACTTCACACACATCCATTATAAGACTTCACACACCTCCCTTCTGACTTCACACAACTCCATTCTGTGACTTCACAAAACTCCATTCTATGATTTGACACACCTCCATACTATGACTTCACACACCTCCATCTATGACTTCGCACACCTCCATTCGGAGTTCACACACCTCCATTCTATAACTTCACACACCTGCATTCTGACTTCACACACCTCCATTCTATGACTTTACAGACCTCGAATCTGTGACTTCACTCACCTCCACTCTATGATTTCACACTGCTCCATTCTATGACTTCCCACACCTCCTTTCTATGACTTCACCCAACCCCATTCTATGACTTCACACCTCCATTCTGACTTCACACACCTCCATTCTGTGACTTCACACACCTTCATTCTTACTTCAGAAACATCCATTCTCTGACTTCACACACCTCCATTCTATGACTTCACAAACCTCCATTCTGTGACTTCACACACCTCCATTCTGAGTTCTCACACCTCCTTTCTATGACTTCACACACCTCCATTTTGTGGCTTCACACACCTCCATTCTGTGACTTAACACACCTCGATCCTATGACTTCACACCTCCATTCTATGAATTCACACACCTCCATTCTGTGATTTCACAAACCTCCATTCTATGACTTCACACACCTCCATTCTGTGACTTCACACACCTCCATTCTGAGTTCACACACCTACATTCTATGACTTCACACATCTCCATTCTATGACTTCACTCACCTCCATTCTGACTTCACACACCTCCATTCTGTGGCTTCACACACCTCCATTCTGTGACTTCACACACGTCCATTCTGTGACTTAACACACCTCGATCCTATGACTTCACACCTCCATTCTGTGACTTCACACACCTCCATTCTATGACTTCACACACCTCCACTTTGATATCACACACCTCCCTTCTATGAGTCCACACCTCCATTGTGACTTCACACACCTCAATTCTATGACTTCACACACCTCCATTCTTACTTCACGCACCTCCATTCTGTGACTTCAAACACTTCCATTTTATGATTTCACACACCTCCATTCTATGAATTCACACTCCTCCATTCTGTGACTTCACACACCTCCATTCGATGACTTCACACACCTCCATTCTGTGACTTCACCCACCTCCATTCTGAGTTCACACACCTCCATTCTGTGACTTCACACACCTTCATTCTGTGAATTCACACACCTCCATTCTATGACTTCACACACCTCCATTCTGTGACTTCATACACCTCCATTCTGTGACTTCACACACCTCCATTCTATGACTTCAAACAACTCCATTGTGACTTCACACACCTCAATTCTATGATTTCACACACCTCCATTCTGACTTCACACACCTCCTTTCTATGACTTCACACACCTCCATTCTGACTTCACACAGCTCCATTCTGTGACTTCACAAAACTCCATTCTATGATTTGACACACCTCCATACTATGACTTCACACACCTCCATCTATGACTTCACACACCTCCATTCTGAGTTCACACACCTCCATTCTGTGACTTCACTCACCTCCATTCTGACTTCACACACCTCCATTGTATGACTTCACACACCTCCATTCTGTGACTTCACACACTTCCATTATGACGTCACACACCTCCATTCTATGATTTCACACATCTCCATTCTATGACTTCACACACCTGCATTCTGACTTCACTCACCTCCACTCTATGACTTCACACTCCTCCATTCTATCACTTCCCACACCTCCTTTCTATGACTTCACCCAACCCCATTCTATGACTTCACACCTCCACTCTGACTTCACACACCTCCATTCTGTGACTTCACACACCTTCATTCTTACTTCAGAAACATCCATTCTCTGACTTCACACACCTCCATTCTATGACTTCACAAACCTCCATTCTGTGACTTCACACACCTCCATTCTGAGTTCACACACCTCCTTTCTATGACTTCACACACTTCCATTCTATGACTTCACACACCTCCATTCTGTGGCTTCACACACCTCCATTCTGAGTTCACAAACCTCCATTCTGTGACTTCACACACCTCAATTCTGTGACTTCACACACCTCCATTCTGTGACTTCACACACCTCGATCCTATGATTTCACACATCCATTCTATGAATTCACACACCTCCATTCTGTGATTTCACAAACCTCCATTCTATGACTTCACACACCTCCATTCTGTGACTTCACACACCTCCATTCTTAGTTCACACACCTCCATTCTATGACTTCACAAACCTCCATTCTGAGTTCACAGACCTCCATTCTATGACTTCACAAATCTCCATTCTATGACTTCACTCACCTCCATTCTGATTTCACACACCTCCATTCTGACTTCACACACCTCAATTCTGTAACTTCCCACACCTCCATTCTATCATTTCACACACTTCCATTCTATGACTTCACACACTTCCATTCTATGACTTCACACACCTCATTTCTGAGTTGACACACCCCAATTCTGTGATTTCACACACCTCCAATTTGACTTCACACACCTCCATTCTGTGACTTCAAACACTTCAATTCTGTGACTTCACACACCTCCACTCTATGACTTCACACACCTCCATTCTGTGACTTCACCCACCTCCATTCTGAGTTCACACACCTCCACTCTGTGACTTCACACACCTTCATTCTGTGAATTCACACACCTCCATTCTATGACTTCACACACCTCCATGCTGTGACTTCATACACCTCCATTCTGTGACTTCACACACCTCAATTGTGACTTCACACACCTCAATTCTCTGATTTCACACACCTCCATTCTGACTTCACACACCTCCATTCTATGACTTCACACACCACCCTTCTGACTTCACACAGCTCCATTCTGGGACTGCACAAAACTCCATTCTATGATTTGACACACCTCCATACTATGACTTCACACACCTCCATCTATGACTTCACACACCTCCATTCTGAGTTCACACACCTCCATTCTGTGACTTCACACACCTCCATTCTGACTTCACACACCTCCATTGTATGACTTCACACACCTCCATTCTGTGACTTCACACACTTCCATTATGACGTCACACCCCTCCATTCTATGTGTTCACACATCTCCATTCTATGACTTCAAACACCTGCATTCTGACTTCACACATCTCCATTCTATGACTTCACAGACCTCGAATCCGTGACTTCACTCACCTCCACTCTATGACTTCACACTCCTCCATTCTATAACTTCCCACACCTCCTTTCTATGACTTCACCCAACCCCATTCTATGACTTCACACATCCATTCTGACTTCACACACCTCCATTCTGTGACTTCACACACCTCCATTCTGTGACTGAACACACCTCGATCCTATGACTTCACACCTCCATTCTATGAATTCACACACCTCCATTCTGTGATTTCAGAAACCTCCATTCTATGACTTCACACACCTCCATTCTGTGACTTCACACACATCCATTCTGAGTTCACACACCTCCATTCTATGACTTCACAGACGTCCATTTTGTGACTTCACACACCTCCATTCTGAGTTCTCACACCTCCTTTCTATGACTTCACACACTTCCATTCTATGACTTCACACACCTCCATTCAGTGGCTTCACACACCTCCATTCTGAGTTCACACACCTCCATTCTGTGACTTCACACACCTCCATTCTGTGACTTAACACACCTCGATCCTATGACTTCACACCTCCATTCTATGAATTCACACACCTCCATTCTGTGATTTCACAAAACTCCATTCTATGACTTCACACACCTCCATTCTGTGACTTCATACACCTCCATTCTGTGTTTACACACCTCCATTCTATGACTTCACAAACCTCCATTCTGAGTTCGAAGTCCTCCATTCTATGACTTCACACATCTCCATTCTGTGACTTCGCACACCTCCATTCTGACTTCACACACCTCCATTGTGACTTCACACACCTCAATTCTATGCCTTCCCAAACATCCATTCTATGATTTCACACACTTCCATTCTATGACTTCACACACCTCCATTCTATGACTTCACACACCTCATTTCTGAGTTGACACACCGCCATTCTGTGATTTCACACACCTCCAATCTGACTTCACACACTTCCATTCTATGACTTCACACACCTCCATTCGTTGACATCAAAAACCACCATTCTAGGACTTCACACAACTCCATTTTGACTTCACACACCTCAATTCTATGACTTCACACACCTCCATTCTATGACTCCACACACCTCCATTCTGTGACTTCACACACCTCCACTCTATGACTTCAAACACCTTCATTCCTACTTCACAAACATCCATTCTGTGACTTCACACACCTCCCTTCTGTGACTTCAAAACTGCATTCTGACTTCACACACGTCTATTCTGTGAATTCACACACCTCAATTCTGTAACTTCACACACCTCCATTCTGACTTCACACACCTCCATTCTATGTTTTCACACAACTCTATTCTATGACTTCACACACCTCCATTCTGAGACTTCACACACCTCCGTTTTGACTTCACACACTTCCATTCTGTGACTTCACACACCTCCATTCTGTGACTTCACACACCTCTATTTTATCACTTCACACACCTCCATTCTTTGACTTCACTTACCTCCATTCCATGACTTCACACACCTCCATTCTATGAGTTCACACACCTCCATTGTGACTTCACACACCTCAGTTCTATGACTTCACACACCTTCATTCTGACTTCACACCCCTCCCTTCTGTGACTTCAAACACTTCCATTTTATGATTTCACACACCTCCATTCTATGACTTCACACACCTCCATTCTGTGACTTCACCCACCTCCATTCTGAGTTCACACACCTCCATTCTGTGACTTCACACACCTTCATTCTGTGACTTCACACACCTCCATTCTATGACTTCACACACCTCTATTCTGTGACTTCATACACCTCCATTCTGTGACTTCACACACCTCCATTCTATGATTTCACACAACTCCATTGTGACTTCACACACTTCAATTCTATGATTTCACACACCTCCATTCTGACTTCACACACATCCATTATAAGACTTCACACACCTCCCTTATGACTTCACACAGCTCCATTCTGTGACTTCACAAAACTCCATTCTATGATTTGTCACACCTCCATACTATGACTTCACACACCTCCATCTATGACTTCACACACCTCCATTCGGAGTTCACACACCTCCATTCTATGACTTCACACACCTGCATTCTGACTTCACACACCTCCATTCTATGACTTCACAGACCTCCTTTCTATGACTTCACCCAACCGCATTCTATGACTTCACACCTCCATTCTGACTTCACACACCTCCATTCTGTGACTTCACACACCTTCATTCTTACTTCAGAAACATCCATTCTCTGACTTCACACACCTCCATTCTATGACTTCACAAACCTCCATTCTGTGACTTCACACACCTCCATTCTGAGTTCACACACCTCCTTTCTATGACTTTACACACCTCCATTCTCTGGCTTCACACACCTCCATTCTGTGACTTCACACACCTCCATTCTGTGACTTAACACACCTCGATCCTATGACTTCACACCTCCATTCTATGAATTCACACACCTCCTTTCTGTGATTTCACAAACCTCCATTCTATGACTTCACACACCTCCATTCTGTGACTTTACACACCTCCATTCTGAGTTCACACACCTACATTCTATGACTTCACACATCTCCATTCTATGACTTCACTCACCTCCATTCTGACTTCACACACCTCCATTCTGACTTCACACACCTCAATTCTGTGACTTCACACACCTCCATTCTATGATTTCACACACTTCCATTCTATGACTTCACACACCTCCATTCTATGACTTCACACACCTCATTTCTGATTTGACACACCTCCATTCTGTGATTTCACACACCTCCAATCTGACTTCACACACCTCCATTCTATGACTTCACACACCTCCATTCTATGACTTCACACACCTCAATTCTATGACTTCACACACCTCCATTCTATGACTTCACACACCTCCATTCTGTGACTTCACACACCTCCATTCTGTGACTTCAAACACCTTAATTCTTACTTCACAAACATCCATTCTGTGACTTCACAAACATCCATTCTGTGACTTCACACACCTCCTTTCTGTGACTTCACACACCTTCATTCTGACTTCACACACCTCCATTCTCTGACTTCACACACCTCAATTCTGTGACGTGACACACCTCCATTCTGACTTCACACACCTTCATTCTATGATTTCACACACCTCCATTCTATGACTTCACACACCTCCATTCTGTGACTTCACACACCTCCATTCTGACTTCACAAACATCCATTCTGACTTCACACACCTCCATTCTGACTTCACACAGCTCCATTCTATGAATTCACACACCTCCAATCTGTGACTTCACACACCACCTTTTTGACTTCACACACCTCCATTCTCTGACTTCACACACCCCCATTCTGTGACATCACACACCTCCGTTTTGACTTCACACACTTCCCATCTGTGACTTCAAACACCTCCATTCTGTGACTTCACACACCTCTATTGTTTCACTTCACACACCACCATTCTTAGACTTCACACACCGCCATTCCATGACTTCACAAACCTCCATTCTATGAGTTCACACACCTCCATTCTATGAGTTCACACACCTCCTATTTGACTTCACACATCTCCATTCTATGACTTCACACACCTTCATTCTTACTTCAGAAACATCCATTCTCTGACTTCACACACCTCCATTCTATGACTTCACAAACCTCCATTCTGTGACTTCACAGACCTCCATTCTGAGTTCACACACCTACTTTCTATGACTTCACACACTTCCATTCTATAACTTCACACACCTCCATTCTGTGGCTTCACACACCTCCATTCTGATCTCACAAACCTTCATTCTGTGACTTCACACACCTCCATTCGGTGACTTCACACACCTCCATTCTGTGACTTCACACACCTCCATTCTGAGTTCACACACCTCCATTCTATGACTTCACACATCTCCATTCTATGACTTCACTCACCTCCATTCTGACTTCACACACCTCCATTCTGACTGCACATACCTCAATCCTTTGACTTCACACACCTCCATTCTATGATTTCACACACTTCCATTCTATGTCTTCACACACCTCCATTCTATGACTTCACACACCTCATTTCTGAGTTGACACACCTCCATTCTGTGATTTCACACACCTCCAATCTGACTTCACACACCTCCATTCTATGACTTCACACACCTCCATTCGTTGACATCAAAAACAACCATTCTGTGACTTCACACAACTCCATTGTGACTTCAAACACCTCCATTCTATGAATTCACACACCTCCATTTTATGACTTCACACACCTCAATTCTATGACTTCACACACCTCCATTCTGTGACTTCACACACCTCCATTCTATGATTTCACAAACCTCCATTCTGAGTTCACAGACCTCGATTCTATGACTTCATACACCTCCATTCTATGACTTCACTCACCTCCATTTTGACTTCACACACCTCCATTCTGACTTCACACACCTCCATTCTTTGACTTCACACACCTCAATTCTGTGACTTCACACACCTCCATTCTGACTTCACATACCTCCATTCTATGATTTCACACACCTCCATTCTGTGACTTCACACACCTCCATTCTGTGACTTCACACACCTCCGTTTTGACTTCACACACTTCCATTCTGTGACTTCACACACCTCTATTGTTTCACTTCACACACCTCCATTCTTTGACTTCACACACCTCCATTCCATGACTTCACACACCTCCATTCTATGAGTTCACACACCTCCATTCTATGAGTTCACACACATCCAATTTGACTTCAAACACCTCCATTCTATGACTTCACACACCTTCATTCTTACTTCAGAAACATCCATTCTCTGACTTCAAACACCTCCATTCTATGACTTCACAAACCTCCATTCTGTGACTTCACACACCTCCATTCTGAGTTCACACACCTACATTCTGTGCCTTCACACACCACCTTTCGTTGAAATTAAAAACCACCATTCTATGACTTCACACAACTCCATTTTAACTTCACACACCTCCATTCTATGAGTTCACACACCTCCATTTTATGACTTCACACACCTCCATTCCATGACTTCACACACCTCAATTATATGACTTCACACACCTCCATTCTATGACTTCACACACCTCCATTCTGTGATTTCACACACCTTCACTCTATGACTTCAAACACCTTCATTCTTAATTCACAAACATCCCTTCTGTGACTTCACACACCTCCATTCTGTGATTTCACACACCTTCATTCTGACTTCACACAGCTCCATTTTGTGACTTCACACACCTCAATTCTGTGACTTCACACACCTCCATTCTGACTTCACACACCTCCATTCTATGACTTCACACACCTCCATTCTATGACTTCACACACCTCCATTTTGTGACTTCACACACCTAAATTCTATGACTTCACACACCTCCATTGTGACTTCACACACCTCCATTCTATGAGTTCGCACACCTCCATTCTGACTTCACACACCTCCATTCTATGCCTTCACACACCTCCGTTCTGACTTCACACAGCTCCATTCTGTGACTTCACAAAACTCCATTCTGTGATTTCACACACCTCCATACTATGACTTCACCCTCCTCCATCTATGACTTCACACACCTCCATTCTGAGTTCACACACCTCCATTCTGTGACTTCACACACCTCCATTCTGACTTCACACACCTTCATTTTATGACTTCACACACCTCCATTCTGTGACTTCTCACACCTCCATTCTATGACTTCACACTCTTCCATTGTGACGTCACACAACTCCATTCCCTGAGTTCACACATCTCCATTCTATGATTTCACACACCTCCATTCTAACTTCACACACCTCCATTCTATGACATCACAGACCTCGAATCTGTGACTTCACTCACCTCCACTCTATGACTTCACACTCCTCCATTCCATGACTTCCCACACCTCCTTTCTATGACTTCACCCACCTCAGTCTATGACTTCACACACCTCCATTCTGACTTCACACACCTCCATTCTGTGACTTCAGACACCTCCATTCTATGACTTCACACACCTCAATTCTATGACTTCACAAACCTCCATTCTATGACTTCACACACCTCCATTTTGTGACTTCACACACCTCCATTCTATGACTTCAAACACCTTCATTCTTACTTCACAAACATCCATTCTGTGACTTCACACACCTCCTTTCTGTGACTTCACACACCTGCATTCTGACTTCACTCACCTCCATTCTCTGACATCACACACCTCAATTCTGTGACGTGACACACCACCATTCTGAGTTCACACACCTTCATTCTGTGATTTCACACACCTCCATTCTATGACTTCACACACCTCCATTCTGTGCCTTCACACACCTCCGTTTTGACTTCACGCACTTTCAATCTTTGACTTCACACACCTCCATTCTGTGACTTCACACACCTCTATTGTTTCACTTCACAAACCTCCATTCTTTGACTTCACACACCGCCATTCCATGACTTCACAAACCTCCATTCTATGAGTTCACACACCTCCATTCTATGAGTTCACACACCTCCATTCTATGACTTCACACACCTCCATTTTGTGACTTCACACACCTCCATTCTATGACTTCACACACCTTCATTCTTACTTCAGAAACATCCATTCTCTGACTTCACACACCTCCATTCTATGACTTCACAAACCTCCATTCTGTGATTTCACACACCTCCATTCTGAGTTCACACACCTACTTTCTATGACTTCACACACTTCCATTCTATAACTTCACATACCTCCATTCTGTGGCTTCACACACCTACATTCTGAGTTCATACACCTCCATTCTGTGACTTCACCACCTCCATTCTGTGACTTCACACACCTCAATTCTGTGACTTCACACACCTCGCTCCTATGACTTCACACACCTCCATTCAATGAATTAACACACCTCCATTCTGTGATTTCACAAACCTCCATTCTATGACTTCACACACCTCCATTCTGTGATTTCACACACCTCCATTCTGAATTCACACACCTCCATTCTATGACTTCACAAACCTCCATTCTGAGTTCACAGACCTCCATTCTATGACTTCACACATCTCCATTCTATGACTTCACTCACCTCCATTCTGACTTCACACACCTCCATTCTGACTTCACACACCTTAATTCTGTGACTTCACACACCTCCATTCTATGCTTTCACACACTTCCATTCTATGACTTCACACACCTCCATTCTGTGGATTCACACACCTACATTCTGAGTTAACACACCTCCATTCTGTGACTTCACAGACCTCCATTCTGTGATTTCACACACCTCCAATCTGACTTCACACACCTCCATTGTATGACTTCACACACCTCCATTCGTTGACATCAAAAAACACCATTCTATGACTTCACACAACTCCATTTTGACTTCACACACCTCCATTCTATGACTTCACACAACTCCATTTTAACTTCACACACCTCAATTCTATGAGTTCACACACCTCCATTTTATGACTTCACACACCTCCATTCCATGACTTCACACACCTCAATTATATGACTTCACACACCTCCATTCTATGACTTCACACACCTCCATTCTGTGATTTCACACACCTCCAATCTATGACTTCAAACACCTTCATTCTTACTTCACAAACATCCATTCTGTGACTTCACACACCTCCATTCTGTGATTTCACACACCTTCATTCTGACTTCACACACCTCCATTCTGTGACTTCACACACCTAAATTCTGTGACTTCACACACCTCCATTCTGACTTCACACACCTCCATTCTATGACTTCACACACCTCCATTCTATGACTTCACACACCTCATTTTATGACTTCACACACCTAAATTCTATGACTTCACACACCTCCATTGTGACTTCACACACCTCCATTCTATGATTTCACAAAGCTCCATTCTGAGTGCACAGACCTCGATTCTATGACTTCATACACCTCCATTCTATGACTTCACTCACCTCCATTTTGACTTCACACACCTCCATTCTGACTTCACACACCTCAATTCTGTGACTTCACACACCTTCATTCGGACTTCACACACCTCCATTCTGTGACTTCACACACCTCAATTCTGTGACTTGTCACACCTCCATTCTGACTTCACATACCTCCATTCTATGATTTCACACACCTCCATTCTGTGACTTCACACACCTCCATTCTGTGACTTCACACACCTCCGTTTTGACTTCACACACTTCCATTCTGTGACTTCACACACCTCCATTCTGTGACTTCACACACCTCTATTGTTTCACTTCACACACCTCCATTCTTTGACTTCACACACCTCCATTCCATGACTTCACAAACCTCCATTCTATGAGTTCACACACCTCCATTCTATGACTTCACACACCTTCATTCTTACTTCAGAAACATCCATTCTCTGACTTCAAACACCTCCATTCTATGACTTCACAAACCTCCATTCTGTGACTTCACACACCTCCATTCTGAGTTCACGCACCTACATTCTGTGCCTTCACACACCTCCATTCGTTGACATTAAAAACAACCATTCTATGACTTCACACAACTCCATTTTAACTTCACACACCTCCATTCTATGAGTTCACACACCTCCATTCTATGACTTCACACACCTCCATTCTGTGATTTCACACACCTCCACTCTATGACTTCAAACACCTTCATTCTTACTTCACAAACATCCATTCTGTGACTTCACACACCTCCATTCTGTGATTTCACACACCTTAATTCTGAGTTCACACAGCTCCATTCTGTGACTTCACACACCTCAATTCTGTGACTTCACACACCTCCATTCTGACTTCACACACCTCCATTCTATGACTTCACACACCTCCATTCTATGACTTCACACACCTCCATTTTGTGACTTCACACACCTAAATTCTATGACTTCACACACCTCCATTGTGACTTCACACACCTCCATTCTATGAGTTCGCACAACTCCATTCTGACTTCACACACCTCCATTCTATGCCTTCACACACCTCCGTTCTGACTTCACACAGCTCCATTCTGTGACTTCACAAAACTCCATTCTGTGATTTCACACACCTCCATTCTATGACTTCACCCACCTCCATCTATGACTTCACACACCTCCATTCTGAGTTCACACACCTCCATTCTGTGACTTCACACACCTCCATTCTGACTTCACACACCTTCATTTTATGACTTCACACACCTCCATTCTGTGACTTCTCACACCTCCATTCTATGACTTCACACTCTTCCATTGTGACGTCACACATCTCCATTCTCTGAGTTCACACATCTCCATTCTATGATTTCACACACCTCCATTCTAACTTCACACACCTCCATTCTATGACATCACAGACCTCGAATCTGTGACTTCACTCACCTCCACTCTATGACTTCACACTCCTCCATTCTATGACTTCCCACACCTCCTTTCTATGACTTCACCCACCTCAGTCTATGACTTCACACACCTCCATTCTGACTTCACACACCTCCATTCTGTGACTTCAGACACCTCCATTCTATGACTTCACACACCTCCATTCTATGACTTCAAACACCTTCATTCTTACTTCACAAACATCCATTCTGTGACTTCACACACCTCCTTTCTGTGACTTCACACACCTTCATTCTGACTTCACTCACCTCCATTCTCTGACTTCACACACCTCAATTCTGTGACGTGACACACCTCCATTCTGACTTCACACACCTTCATTCTATGATTTCACACACCTCCATTCTATGACTTCACACACCTCCATTCTGTGACTTCACACACCTCCATTCTGACTTCACACACCTCCATTCTGACTCCACACACCTCCATTCTGACTTCACACAGCTCCATTCTATGAATTCACACGCCTCCATTCTGTGACTTCACACACCACCTTTTTGACTTCACACACCTCCATTCTCTGACTTCACACACCTCCATTCTGTGCCTTCACACACCTTCGTTTTGACTTCACACACTTTCAATCTTTGACTTCACACACCTCCATTCTGTGACTTCACACACCTCTATTGTTTCACTTCACAAACCTCCATTCTTTGACTTCACACACCGCCATTCCATGACTTCACAAACCTCCATTCTATGAGTTCACACACCTCCATTCTATGAGTTCACACACCTCCAATTTGACTTCACACATCTCCATTCTATGACTTCACACACCTTCATTCTTACTTCAGAAACATCCATTCTCTGACTTCACACACCTCCATTCTATGACTTCACAAACCTCCATTCTGTGATTTCACACACCTCCATTCTGAGTTCACACACCTACTTTCTATGACTTCACACACTTCCATTCTATAACTTCACATACCTCCATTCTGTGGCTTCACACACCTACATTCTGAGTTCATACACCTCCATTCTGTGACTTCACCACCTCCATTCTGTGACTTCACACACGTCCATTCTGTGACTTCACACACCTCGCTCCTATGACTTCACACACCTCCATTCAATGAATTAACACACCTCCATTCTGTGATTTCACAGACCTCCATTCTATGACTTCACACACCTCCATTCTGTGATTTCACTCACCTCCATTCTGAGTTCACACACCTCCATTCTATGACTTCACAAACCTCCATTCTGAGTTCACAGACCTCCATTCTATGACTTCACACACCTCCATTCTATGACTTCACTCACCTCCATTCTGACTTCACACACCTCCATTCTGACTTCACACACCTTAATTCTGTGACTTCACACACCTCCATTCTATGATTTCACACACTTCCATTCTATGACTTCACACACCTCCATTCTGTGGATTCACCCACCTACATTCTGAGTTTACACACCTCCATTCTGTGACTTCACACACCTCCATTCTGTGATTTCGCACACCTCCAATCTGACTTCACAAACCTCCATTCTATGACTTCACACACCTCCATTCGTTGACATCAAAAAACACCATTCTATGACTTCACACAACTCCATTTTGACTTCACACACCTCCATTCTATGACTTCACACAACTCCATTTTAACTTCACACACCTCCATTCTATGACTTCACACACCTCCACTGTGATATCACACACCTCCCTTCTATGAGTCAACACACCTCCATTGTGACTTCACACACCTCAATTCTATGACTTCACACACCTCCATTCTTACTTCACGCACCTCCATTCTGTGACTTCAAACACTTCCATTTTATGATTTCACACACCTCCATTCTATGAATTCACACACCTCCATTCTGTGACTTCACACACCTCCATTCGATGACTTCACACACCTCCATTCTGTGACTTCACCCACCTCCATTCTGAGTTCACACACCTCCATTCTGTGACTTCACACACCTTCATTCTGTGAATTCACACACCTCCATTCTATGACTTCACACACCTCCATTCTGTGACTTTATACACCTCCATTCTGTGACTTCACACACCTCCATTCTATGACTTCAAACAACTCCATTGTGACTTCACACACCTCAATTCTATGATTTCACACACCTCCATTCTATGACTTCACACACCTCCATTCTGACTTCACACAGCTCCATTCTGTGACTTCACAAAACTCCATTCTATGATTTGACACACCTCCATACTATGACTTCACACACCTCCATCTATGACTTCATATACCTCCATTCTGAGTTCACACACCTCCATTCTGTGACTTCACACACCTCCATTCTGACTTCACACACCTCCATTGTATGACTTCACACACCTCCATTCTGTGACTTCACACACTTCCATTATGACGTCACACACCTCCATTCTATGATTTCACACATCTCCATTCTATGACTTCACACACCTGCATTCTGACTTCACTCAACTCCACTCTATGACTTCACACTCCTCCATTCTATAACTTCCCACACCTCCTTTCTATGACTTCACCCAACCCCATTCTATGACTTCACACCTCCATTCTGACTTCACACACCTCCATTCTGTGACTTCACACACCTTCATTCTTACTTCAGAAACATCCATTCTCTGACTTCACACACCTCCATTCTATAACTTCACAAACCTCAATTCTGTGACTTCACACACCTCCATTCTGAGTTCACACACCTCCTTTCTATGACTTCACACACTTCCATTCTATGACTTCACACACCTCCATTCTGTGGCTTCACACACCTCCATTCTGAGTTCACACACCTCCATTCTGTGACTTCACACACCTCAATTCTGTGACTTCACACACCTCCATTCTGTGACTTCACACACCTCGATCCTATGATTTCACACATCCATTCTATGAATTCACACACCTCCATTCTGTGATTTCACAAACCTCCATTCTATGACTTCACACACCTCCATTCTGTGACTTCACACACCTCCATTCTGAGTTCACACACCTCCATTCTATGACTTCACAAACCTCCATTCTGAGTTCACAGACCTCCATTCTATGACTTCACACATCTCCATTCTATGACTTCATTCACCTCCATTCTGATTTCACACACCTCCATTCTGACTTCACACACCTCAATTCTGTGACTTCCCACACCTCCATTCTATCATTTCACACACTTCCATTCTATGAATTCACACAATTCCATTCTTTGACTTCACACACCTCATTTCTGAGTTGACACACCTCCATTCTGTGATTTCACACACCTCCAATTTGACTTCACACACCTCCATTCTGTGACTTCAAACACTTCAATTTTATGATTTCACACACCTCCAATCTATGACTTCACACACCTCCATTCTGTGACTTCACCCACCTCCATTCTGAGTTCACACACCTCCATTCTGTGACTTCACACACCTTCATTCTGTGACTTCACACACCTCCATTCTATGACTTCACACACCTCCATTCTGTGACTTCATACACCTCCATTCTGTGACTTCACACACCTCCATTGTGACTTCACACACCTCAATACTATGATTTCACACACCTCCATTCTGACTTCACACACCTCCATTCTATGACTTCACACACCTCCCTTCTGACTTCACACAGCTCCATTCTGGGACTTCACAAAACTCCATTCTATGATTTGACACACCTCCATACTATGACTTCACACACCTCCATCTACGACTTCACACACCTCCATTCTGAGTTCACACACCTCCATTCTGTGACTTCACACACCTCCATTCTGACTTCACACACCTCCATTGTATGACTTCACACACCTCCATTCTGTGACTTCACACACTTCCATTATGACGTCACACCCCTCCATTCTATGTGTTCACACATCTCCATTCTATGACTTCAAACACCTGCATTCTGACTTCACACATCTCCATTCTATGACTTCACAGACCTCGAATCCGTGACTTCACTCACCTCCACTCTATGACTTCACACTCCTCCATTCTATAACTTCCCACACCTCCTTTCTATGACTTCACCCAACCCCATTCTATGACTTCACACCTCCATTCTAACTTCACACACCTCCATTCTATGACATCACAGACCTCGAATCTGTGACTTCACTCACCTCCACTCTATGACTTCACACTCCTCCATTCCATGACTTCCCACACCTCCTTTCTATGACTTCACCCACCTCAGTCTATGACTTCACACACCTCCATTCTGACTTCACACACCTCCATTCTGTGACTTCAGACACCTCCATTCTATGACTTCACACACCTCAATTCTATGACTTCACAAACCTCCATTCTATGACTTCACACACCTCCATTTTGTGACTTCACACACCTCCATTCTATGACTTCAAACACCTTCATTCTTACTTCACAAACATCCATTCTGTGACTTCACACACCTCCTTTCTGTGACTTCACACACCTGCATTCTGACTTCACTCACCTCCATTCTCTGACATCACACACCTCAATTCTGTGACGTGACACACCACCATTCTGAGTTCACACACCTTCATTCTGTGATTTCACACACCTCCATTCTATGACTTCACACACCTCCATTCTGTGCCTTCACACACCTCCGTTTTGACTTCACGCACTTTCAATCTTTGACTTCACACACCTCCATTCTGTGACTTCACACACCTCTATTGTTTCACTTCACAAACCTCCATTCTTTGACTTCACACACCGCCATTCCATGACTTCACAAACCTCCATTCTATGAGTTCACACACCTCCATTCTATGAGTTCACACACCTCCATTCTATGACTTCACACACCTCCATTTTGTGACTTCACACACCTCCATTCTATGACTTCACACACCTTCATTCTTACTTCAGAAACATCCATTCTCTGACTTCACACACCTCCATTCTATGACTTCACAAACCTCCATTCTGTGATTTCACACACCTCCATTCTGAGTTCACACACCTACTTTCTATGACTTCACACACTTCCATTCTATAACTTCACATACCTCCATTCTGTGGCTTCACACACCTACATTCTGAGTTCATACACCTCCATTCTGTGACTTCACCACCTCCATTCTGTGACTTCACACACCTCAATTCTGTGACTTCACACACCTCGCTCCTATGACTTCACACACCTCCATTCAATGAATTAACACACCTCCATTCTGTGATTTCACAAACCTCCATTCTATGACTTCACACACCTCCATTCTGTGATTTCACACACCTCCATTCTGAATTCACACACCTCCATTCTATGACTTCACAAACCTCCATTCTGAGTTCACAGACCTCCATTCTATGACTTCACACATCTCCATTCTATGACTTCACTCACCTCCATTCTGACTTCACACACCTCCATTCTGACTTCACACACCTTAATTCTGTGACTTCACACACCTCCATTCTATGCTTTCACACACTTCCATTCTATGACTTCACACACCTCCATTCTGTGGATTCACACACCTACATTCTGAGTTAACACACCTCCATTCTGTGACTTCACAGACCTCCATTCTGTGATTTCACACACCTCCAATCTGACTTCACACACCTCCATTGTATGACTTCACACACCTCCATTCGTTGACATCAAAAAACACCATTCTATGACTTCACACAACTCCATTTTGACTTCACACACCTCCATTCTATGACTTCACACAACTCCATTTTAACTTCACACACCTCAATTCTATGAGTTCACACACCTCCATTTTATGACTTCACACACCTCCATTCCATGACTTCACACACCTCAATTATATGACTTCACACACCTCCATTCTATGACTTCACACACCTCCATTCTGTGATTTCACACACCTCCAATCTATGACTTCAAACACCTTCATTCTTACTTCACAAACATCCATTCTGTGACTTCACACACCTCCATTCTGTGATTTCACACACCTTCATTCTGACTTCACACACCTCCATTCTGTGACTTCACACACCTAAATTCTGTGACTTCACACACCTCCATTCTGACTTCACACACCTCCATTCTATGACTTCACACACCTCCATTCTATGACTTCACACACCTCATTTTATGACTTCACACACCTAAATTCTATGACTTCACACACCTCCATTGTGACTTCACACACCTCCATTCTATGATTTCACAAAGCTCCATTCTGAGTGCACAGACCTCGATTCTATGACTTCATACACCTCCATTCTATGACTTCACTCACCTCCATTTTGACTTCACACACCTCCATTCTGACTTCACACACCTCAATTCTGTGACTTCACACACCTTCATTCGGACTTCACACACCTCCATTCTGTGACTTCACACACCTCAATTCTGTGACTTGTCACACCTCCATTCTGACTTCACATACCTCCATTCTATGATTTCACACACCTCCATTCTGTGACTTCACACACCTCCATTCTGTGACTTCACACACCTCCGTTTTGACTTCACACACTTCCATTCTGTGACTTCACACACCTCCATTCTGTGACTTCACACACCTCTATTGTTTCACTTCACACACCTCCATTCTTTGACTTCACACACCTCCATTCCATGACTTCACAAACCTCCATTCTATGAGTTCACACACCTCCATTCTATGAGTTCACACACATCCAATTTGACTTCAAACACCTCCATTCTATGACTTCACACACCTTCATTCTTACTTCAGAAACATCCATTCTCTGACTTCAAACACCTCCATTCTATGACTTCACAAACCTCCATTCTGTGACTTCACACACCTCCATTCTGAGTTCACGCACCTACATTCTGTGCCTTCACACACCTCCATTCGTTGACATTAAAAACAACCATTCTATGACTTCACACAACTCCATTTTAACTTCACACACCTCCATTCTATGAGTTCACACACCTCCATTCTATGACTTCACACACCTCCATTCTGTGATTTCACACACCTCCACTCTATGACTTCAAACACCTTCATTCTTACTTCACAAACATCCATTCTGTGACTTCACACACCTCCATTCTGTGATTTCACACACCTTAATTCTGAGTTCACACAGCTCCATTCTGTGACTTCACACACCTCAATTCTGTGACTTCACACACCTCCATTCTGACTTCACACACCTCCATTCTATGACTTCACACACCTCCATTCTATGACTTCACACACCTCCATTTTGTGACTTCACACACCTAAATTCTATGACTTCACACACCTCCATTGTGACTTCACACACCTCCATTCTATGAGTTCGCACAACTCCATTCTGACTTCACACACCTCCATTCTATGCCTTCACACACCTCCGTTCTGACTTCACACAGCTCCATTCTGTGACTTCACAAAACTCCATTCTGTGATTTCACACACCTCCATTCTATGACTTCACCCACCTCCATCTATGACTTCACACACCTCCATTCTGAGTTCACACACCTCCATTCTGTGACTTCACACACCTCCATTCTGACTTCACACACCTTCATTTTATGACTTCACACACCTCCATTCTGTGACTTCTCACACCTCCATTCTATGACTTCACACTCTTCCATTGTGACGTCACACATCTCCATTCTCTGAGTTCACACATCTCCATTCTATGATTTCACACACCTCCATTCTAACTTCACACACCTCCATTCTATGACATCACAGACCTCGAATCTGTGACTTCACTCACCTCCACTCTATGACTTCACACTCCTCCATTCTATGACTTCCCACACCTCCTTTCTATGACTTCACCCACCTCAGTCTATGACTTCACACACCTCCATTCTGACTTCACACACCTCCATTCTGTGACTTCAGACACCTCCATTCTATGACTTCACACACCTCCATTCTATGACTTCAAACACCTTCATTCTTACTTCACAAACATCCATTCTGTGACTTCACACACCTCCTTTCTGTGACTTCACACACCTTCATTCTGACTTCACTCACCTCCATTCTCTGACTTCACACACCTCAATTCTGTGACGTGACACACCTCCATTCTGACTTCACACACCTTCATTCTATGATTTCACACACCTCCATTCTATGACTTCACACACCTCCATTCTGTGACTTCACACACCTCCATTCTGACTTCACACACCTCCATTCTGACTCCACACACCTCCATTCTGACTTCACACAGCTCCATTCTATGAATTCACACGCCTCCATTCTGTGACTTCACACACCACCTTTTTGACTTCACACACCTCCATTCTCTGACTTCACACACCTCCATTCTGTGCCTTCACACACCTTCGTTTTGACTTCACACACTTTCAATCTTTGACTTCACACACCTCCATTCTGTGACTTCACACACCTCTATTGTTTCACTTCACAAACCTCCATTCTTTGACTTCACACACCGCCATTCCATGACTTCACAAACCTCCATTCTATGAGTTCACACACCTCCATTCTATGAGTTCACACACCTCCAATTTGACTTCACACATCTCCATTCTATGACTTCACACACCTTCATTCTTACTTCAGAAACATCCATTCTCTGACTTCACACACCTCCATTCTATGACTTCACAAACCTCCATTCTGTGATTTCACACACCTCCATTCTGAGTTCACACACCTACTTTCTATGACTTCACACACTTCCATTCTATAACTTCACATACCTCCATTCTGTGGCTTCACACACCTACATTCTGAGTTCATACACCTCCATTCTGTGACTTCACCACCTCCATTCTGTGACTTCACACACGTCCATTCTGTGACTTCACACACCTCGCTCCTATGACTTCACACACCTCCATTCAATGAATTAACACACCTCCATTCTGTGATTTCACAGACCTCCATTCTATGACTTCACACACCTCCATTCTGTGATTTCACTCACCTCCATTCTGAGTTCACACACCTCCATTCTATGACTTCACAAACCTCCATTCTGAGTTCACAGACCTCCATTCTATGACTTCACACACCTCCATTCTATGACTTCACTCACCTCCATTCTGACTTCACACACCTCCATTCTGACTTCACACACCTTAATTCTGTGACTTCACACACCTCCATTCTATGATTTCACACACTTCCATTCTATGACTTCACACACCTCCATTCTGTGGATTCACCCACCTACATTCTGAGTTTACACACCTCCATTCTGTGACTTCACACACCTCCATTCTGTGATTTCGCACACCTCCAATCTGACTTCACAAACCTCCATTCTATGACTTCACACACCTCCATTCGTTGACATCAAAAAACACCATTCTATGACTTCACACAACTCCATTTTGACTTCACACACCTCCATTCTATGACTTCACACAACTCCATTTTAACTTCACACACCTCCATTCTATGACTTCACACACCTCCACTGTGATATCACACACCTCCCTTCTATGAGTCAACACACCTCCATTGTGACTTCACACACCTCAATTCTATGACTTCACACACCTCCATTCTTACTTCACGCACCTCCATTCTGTGACTTCAAACACTTCCATTTTATGATTTCACACACCTCCATTCTATGAATTCACACACCTCCATTCTGTGACTTCACACACCTCCATTCGATGACTTCACACACCTCCATTCTGTGACTTCACCCACCTCCATTCTGAGTTCACACACCTCCATTCTGTGACTTCACACACCTTCATTCTGTGAATTCACACACCTCCATTCTATGACTTCACACACCTCCATTCTGTGACTTTATACACCTCCATTCTGTGACTTCACACACCTCCATTCTATGACTTCAAACAACTCCATTGTGACTTCACACACCTCAATTCTATGATTTCACACACCTCCATTCTATGACTTCACACACCTCCATTCTGACTTCACACAGCTCCATTCTGTGACTTCACAAAACTCCATTCTATGATTTGACACACCTCCATACTATGACTTCACACACCTCCATCTATGACTTCATATACCTCCATTCTGAGTTCACACACCTCCATTCTGTGACTTCACACACCTCCATTCTGACTTCACACACCTCCATTGTATGACTTCACACACCTCCATTCTGTGACTTCACACACTTCCATTATGACGTCACACACCTCCATTCTATGATTTCACACATCTCCATTCTATGACTTCACACACCTGCATTCTGACTTCACTCAACTCCACTCTATGACTTCACACTCCTCCATTCTATAACTTCCCACACCTCCTTTCTATGACTTCACCCAACCCCATTCTATGACTTCACACCTCCATTCTGACTTCACACACCTCCATTCTGTGACTTCACACACCTTCATTCTTACTTCAGAAACATCCATTCTCTGACTTCACACACCTCCATTCTATAACTTCACAAACCTCAATTCTGTGACTTCACACACCTCCATTCTGAGTTCACACACCTCCTTTCTATGACTTCACACACTTCCATTCTATGACTTCACACACCTCCATTCTGTGGCTTCACACACCTCCATTCTGAGTTCACACACCTCCATTCTGTGACTTCACACACCTCAATTCTGTGACTTCACACACCTCCATTCTGTGACTTCACACACCTCGATCCTATGATTTCACACATCCATTCTATGAATTCACACACCTCCATTCTGTGATTTCACAAACCTCCATTCTATGACTTCACACACCTCCATTCTGTGACTTCACACACCTCCATTCTGAGTTCACACACCTCCATTCTATGACTTCACAAACCTCCATTCTGAGTTCACAGACCTCCATTCTATGACTTCACACATCTCCATTCTATGACTTCATTCACCTCCATTCTGATTTCACACACCTCCATTCTGACTTCACACACCTCAATTCTGTGACTTCCCACACCTCCATTCTATCATTTCACACACTTCCATTCTATGAATTCACACAATTCCATTCTTTGACTTCACACACCTCATTTCTGAGTTGACACACCTCCATTCTGTGATTTCACACACCTCCAATTTGACTTCACACACCTCCATTCTGTGACTTCAAACACTTCAATTTTATGATTTCACACACCTCCAATCTATGACTTCACACACCTCCATTCTGTGACTTCACCCACCTCCATTCTGAGTTCACACACCTCCATTCTGTGACTTCACACACCTTCATTCTGTGACTTCACACACCTCCATTCTATGACTTCACACACCTCCATTCTGTGACTTCATACACCTCCATTCTGTGACTTCACACACCTCCATTGTGACTTCACACACCTCAATACTATGATTTCACACACCTCCATTCTGACTTCACACACCTCCATTCTATGACTTCACACACCTCCCTTCTGACTTCACACAGCTCCATTCTGGGACTTCACAAAACTCCATTCTATGATTTGACACACCTCCATACTATGACTTCACACACCTCCATCTACGACTTCACACACCTCCATTCTGAGTTCACACACCTCCATTCTGTGACTTCACACACCTCCATTCTGACTTCACACACCTCCATTGTATGACTTCACACACCTCCATTCTGTGACTTCACACACTTCCATTATGACGTCACACCCCTCCATTCTATGTGTTCACACATCTCCATTCTATGACTTCAAACACCTGCATTCTGACTTCACACATCTCCATTCTATGACTTCACAGACCTCGAATCCGTGACTTCACTCACCTCCACTCTATGACTTCACACTCCTCCATTCTATAACTTCCCACACCTCCTTTCTATGACTTCACCCAACCCCATTCTATGACTTCACACCTCCATTCTGACTTCACACACCTCCATTCTGTGACTTCACACACCTCCATTCTGTGACTGAACACACCTTGATCCTATGACTTCACACCTCCATTCTATGAATTCACACACCTCCATTCTGTGATTTCAGAAACCTCCATTCTATGACTTCACACACCTCCATTCTGTGACTTCACACACATCCATTCTGAGTTCACACACCTCCATTCTATGACTTCACAGACGTCCATTTTTTGACTTCACACACCTCCATTCTGAGTTCTCACACCTCCTTTCTATGACTTCACACACTTCCATTCTATGACTTCACACACCTCCATTCAGTGGCTTCACACACCTCCATTCTGAGTTCACACACCTCCATTCTGTGACTTCACACACCTCCATTCTGTGACTTAACACACCTCGATCCTATGACTTCACACCTCCATTCTATGAATTCACACACCTCCATTCTGTGATTTCACAAACCTCCATTCTATGACTTCACACACCTCCATTCTGTGACTTCACACACCTCCATTCTGAGTTCACACACCTCCATTCTATGACTTCACAAACCTCCATTCTGAGTTCGAAGTCCTCCATTCTATGACTTCACACACCTCCACTGTGATATCACACACCTCCCTTCTATGAGTCAACACACCTCCATTGTGACTTCACACACCTCAATTCTATGACTTCACACACCTCCATTCTTACTTCACGCACCTCCATTCTGTGACTTCAAACACTTCCATTTTATGATTTCACACACCTCCATTCTATGAATTCACACACCTCCATTCTGTGACTTCACACACCTCCATTCGATGACTTCACACACCTCCATTCTGTGACTTCACCCACCTCCATTCTGAGTTCACACACCTCCATTCTGTGACTTCACACACCTTCATTCTGTGAATTCACACACCTCCATTCTATGACTTCACACACCTCCATTCTGTGACTTTATACACCTCCATTCTGTGACTTCACACACCTCCATTCTATGACTTCAAACAACTCCATTGTGACTTCACACACCTCAATTCTATGATTTCACACACCTCCATTCTATGACTTCACACACCTCCATTCTGACTTCACACAGCTCCATTCTGTGACTTCACAAAACTCCATTCTATGATTTGACACACCTCCATACTATGACTTCACACACCTCCATCTATGACTTCATATACCTCCATTCTGAGTTCACACACCTCCATTCTGTGACTTCACACACCTCCATTCTGACTTCACACACCTCCATTGTATGACTTCACACACCTCCATTCTGTGACTTCACACACTTCCATTATGACGTCACACACCTCCATTCTATGATTTCACACATCTCCATTCTATGACTTCACACACCTGCATTCTGACTTCACTCAACTCCACTCTATGACTTCACACTCCTCCATTCTATAACTTCCCACACCTCCTTTCTATGACTTCACCCAACCCCATTCTATGACTTCACACCTCCATTCTGACTTCACACACCTCCATTCTGTGACTTCACACACCTTCATTCTTACTTCAGAAACATCCATTCTCTGACTTCACACACCTCCATTCTATAACTTCACAAACCTCAATTCTGTGACTTCACACACCTCCATTCTGAGTTCACACACCTCCTTTCTATGACTTCACACACTTCCATTCTATGACTTCACACACCTCCATTCTGTGGCTTCACACACCTCCATTCTGAGTTCACACACCTCCATTCTGTGACTTCACACACCTCAATTCTGTGACTTCACACACCTCCATTCTGTGACTTCACACACCTCGATCCTATGATTTCACACATCCATTCTATGAATTCACACACCTCCATTCTGTGATTTCACAAACCTCCATTCTATGACTTCACACACCTCCATTCTGTGACTTCACACACCTCCATTCTGAGTTCACACACCTCCATTCTATGACTTCACAAACCTCCATTCTGAGTTCACAGACCTCCATTCTATGACTTCACACATCTCCATTCTATGACTTCATTCACCTCCATTCTGATTTCACACACCTCCATTCTGACTTCACACACCTCAATTCTGTGACTTCCCACACCTCCATTCTATCATTTCACACACTTCCATTCTATGAATTCACACAATTCCATTCTTTGACTTCACACACCTCATTTCTGAGTTGACACACCTCCATTCTGTGATTTCACACACCTCCAATTTGACTTCACACACCTCCATTCTGTGACTTCAAACACTTCAATTTTATGATTTCACACACCTCCAATCTATGACTTCACACACCTCCATTCTGTGACTTCACCCACCTCCATTCTGAGTTCACACACCTCCATTCTGTGACTTCACACACCTTCATTCTGTGACTTCACACACCTCCATTCTATGACTTCACACACCTCCATTCTGTGACTTCATACACCTCCATTCTGTGACTTCACACACCTCCATTGTGACTTCACACACCTCAATACTATGATTTCACACACCTCCATTCTGACTTCACACACCTCCATTCTATGACTTCACACACCTCCCTTCTGACTTCACACAGCTCCATTCTGGGACTTCACAAAACTCCATTCTATGATTTGACACACCTCCATACTATGACTTCACACACCTCCATCTACGACTTCACACACCTCCATTCTGAGTTCACACACCTCCATTCTGTGACTTCACACACCTCCATTCTGACTTCACACACCTCCATTGTATGACTTCACACACCTCCATTCTGTGACTTCACACACTTCCATTATGACGTCACACCCCTCCATTCTATGTGTTCACACATCTCCATTCTATGACTTCAAACACCTGCATTCTGACTTCACACATCTCCATTCTATGACTTCACAGACCTCGAATCCGTGACTTCACTCACCTCCACTCTATGACTTCACACTCCTCCATTCTATAACTTCCCACACCTCCTTTCTATGACTTCACCCAACCCCATTCTATGACTTCACACCTCCATTCTGACTTCACACACCTCCATTCTGTGACTTCACACACCTCCATTCTGTGACTGAACACACCTTGATCCTATGACTTCACACCTCCATTCTATGAATTCACACACCTCCATTCTGTGATTTCAGAAACCTCCATTCTATGACTTCACACACCTCCATTCTGTGACTTCACACACATCCATTCTGAGTTCACACACCTCCATTCTATGACTTCACAGACGTCCATTTTTTGACTTCACACACCTCCATTCTGAGTTCTCACACCTCCTTTCTATGACTTCACACACTTCCATTCTATGACTTCACACACCTCCATTCAGTGGCTTCACACACCTCCATTCTGAGTTCACACACCTCCATTCTGTGACTTCACACACCTCCATTCTGTGACTTAACACACCTCGATCCTATGACTTCACACCTCCATTCTATGAATTCACACACCTCCATTCTGTGATTTCACAAACCTCCATTCTATGACTTCACACACCTCCATTCTGTGACTTCACACACCTCCATTCTGAGTTCACACACCTCCATTCTATGACTTCACAAACCTCCATTCTGAGTTCGAAGTCCTCCATTCTATGACTTCACACACCTCCACTGTGATATCACACACCTCCCTTCTATGAGTCAACACACCTCCATTGTGACTTCACACACCTCAATTCTATGACTTCACACACCTCCATTCTTACTTCACGCACCTCCATTCTGTGACTTCAAACACTTCCATTTTATGATTTCACACACCTCCATTCTATGAATTCACACACCTCCATTCTGTGACTTCACACACCTCCATTCGATGACTTCACACACCTCCATTCTGTGACTTCACCCACCTCCATTCTGAGTTCACACACCTCCATTCTGTGACTTCACACACCTTCATTCTGTGAATTCACACACCTCCATTCTATGACTTCACACACCTCCATTCTGTGACTTTATACACCTCCATTCTGTGACTTCACACACCTCCATTCTATGACTTCAAACAACTCCATTGTGACTTCACACACCTCAATTCTATGATTTCACACACCTCCATTCTATGACTTCACACACCTCCATTCTGACTTCACACAGCTCCATTCTGTGACTTCACAAAACTCCATTCTATGATTTGACACACCTCCATACTATGACTTCACACACCTCCATCTATGACTTCATATACCTCCATTCTGAGTTCACACACCTCCATTCTGTGACTTCACACACCTCCATTCTGACTTCACACACCTCCATTGTATGACTTCACACACCTCCATTCTGTGACTTCACACACTTCCATTATGACGTCACACACCTCCATTCTATGATTTCACACATCTCCATTCTATGACTTCACACACCTGCATTCTGACTTCACTCAACTCCACTCTATGACTTCACACTCCTCCATTCTATAACTTCCCACACCTCCTTTCTATGACTTCACCCAACCCCATTCTATGACTTCACACCTCCATTCTGACTTCACACACCTCCATTCTGTGACTTCACACACCTTCATTCTTACTTCAGAAACATCCATTCTCTGACTTCACACACCTCCATTCTATAACTTCACAAACCTCAATTCTGTGACTTCACACACCTCCATTCTGAGTTCACACACCTCCTTTCTATGACTTCACACACTTCCATTCTATGACTTCACACACCTCCATTCTGTGGCTTCACACACCTCCATTCTGAGTTCACACACCTCCATTCTGTGACTTCACACACCTCAATTCTGTGACTTCACACACCTCCATTCTGTGACTTCACACACCTCGATCCTATGATTTCACACATCCATTCTATGAATTCACACACCTCCATTCTGTGATTTCACAAACCTCCATTCTATGACTTCACACACCTCCATTCTGTGACTTCACACACCTCCATTCTATGACTTCACAAACCTCCATTCTGAGTTCACAGACCTCCATTGAATGACTTCACACATCTCCATTCTATGACTTCATTCACCTCCATTCTGATTTCACACACCTCCATTCTGACTTCACACACCTCAATTCTGTGACTTCCCCACCTCCATTCTATCATTTCACACACTTCCATTCTATGAATTCACACAATTCCATTCTTTGACTTCACACACCTCATTTCTGAGTTGACACACCTCCATTCTGTGATTTCACACACCTCCAATTTGACTTCACACACCTCCATTCTGTGACTTCAAACACTTCAATTTTATGATTTCACACACCTCCAATCTATGACTTCACACACCTCCATTCTGTGACTTCACCCACCTCCATTCTGAGTTCACACACCTCCATTCTGTGACTTCACACACCTTCATTCTGTGACTTCACACACCTCCATTCTATGACTTCACACACCTCCATTCTGTGACTTCATACACCTCCATTCTGTGACTTCACACACCTCCATTTTGACTTCACACACCTCAATACTATGATTTCACACACCTCCATTCTGACTTCACACACCTCCATTCTATGACTTCACACACCTCCCTTCTGACTTCACACAGCTCCATTCTGGGACTTCACAAAACTCCATTCTATGATTTGACACACCTCCATACTATGACTTCACACACCTCCATCTACGACTTCACACACCTCCATTCTGAGTTCACACACCTCCATTCTGTGACTTCACACACCTCCATTCTGACTTCACACACCTCCATTGTATGACTTCACACACCTCCATTCTGTGACTTCACACACTTCCATTATGACGTCACACCCCTCCATTCTATGTGTTCACACATCTCCATTCTATGACTTCAAACACCTGCATTCTGACTTCACACATCTCCATTCTATGACTTCACAGACCTCGAATCCGTGACTTCACTCACCTCCACTCTATGACTTCACACTCCTCCATTCTATAACTTCCCACACCTCCTTTCTATGACTTCACCCAACCCCATTCTATGACTTCACACCTCCATTCTGACTTCACACAGCTCCATTCTGTGACTTCACACACCTCCATTCTGTGACTGAACACACCTTGATCCTATGACTTCACACCTCCATTCTATGAATTCACACACCTCCATTCTGTGATTTCAGAAACCTCCATTCTATGACTTCACACACCTCCATTCTGTGACTTCACACACATCCATTCTGAGTTCACACACCTCCATTCTATGACTTCACAGACGTCCATTTTTTGACTTCACACACCTCCATTCTGAGTTCTCACACCTCCTTTCTATGACTTCACACACTTCCATTCTATGACTTCACACACCTCCATTCAGTGGCTTCACACACCTCCATTCTGAGTTCACACACCTCCATTCTGTGACTTCACACACCTCCATTCTGTGACTTAACACACCTCGATCCTATGACTTCACACCTCCATTCTATGAATTCACACACCTCCATTCTGTGATTTCACAAACCTCCATTCTATGACTTCACACACCTCCATTCTGTGACTTCACACACCTCCATTCTGAGTTCACACACCTCCATTCTATGACTTCACAAACCTCCATTCTGAGTTCGAAGTCCTCCATTCTATGACTTCACACATCTCCATTCTGTGACTTCGCACACCTCCATTCTGACTTCACACACCTCCATTCTGACTTCACACACCTCAATTCTATGCCTTCCCAAACCTCCATTCTATGATTTCACACACTTCCATTCTATGACTTCACACACCTCCATTCTATGACTTCACACACCTCATTTCTGAGTTGACACACCGCCATTCTGTGATTTCACACACCTCCAATCTGACTTCACACACCTCCATTGTATGACTTCACACACCTCCATTCGTTGACATCAAAAACCACCATTCAAGGACTTCACACAACTCCATTTTGACTTCACACACCTCAATTCTATGACTTCACACACCTCCATTCTATGACTCCACACACCTCCATTCTGTGACTTCACACACCTCCACTCTATGACTTCAAACACCTTCATTCCTACTTCACAAACATCCATTCTGTGACTTCACACACCTCCCTTCTGTGACTTCAAACCTGCATTCTGACTTCACACACGTCTATTCTGTGAATTCACACACCTCAATTCTGTAACTTCACACACCTCCATTCTGACTTCACACACCTCCATTCTATGTTTTCACACAACTCTATTCTATGACTTCACACACCTTCATTCTGGGACTTCACACACCTCCGTTTTGACTTCACACACTTCCATTCTGTGACTTCACACACCTCCATTCTGTGACTTCACACACCTCTATTGTTTCATTTCACACACCTCCATTCTTTGACTTCACTTACCTCCATTCCATGACTTCACACACCTCCATTCTATGAGTTCACACACCTCCATTGTGACTTCACACACCTCAGTTCTATGACTTCACACACCTTCATTCTGACTTCACACACCTCCCTTCTGTGACTTCAAACACTTCCATTTTATGATTTCACACACCTCCATTCTATGATTTCACACACCTCCATTCTGTGACTTCACCCACCTCCATTCTGAGTTCACACACCTCCATTCTGTGACTTCACACACCTTCATTCTGTGACTTCACACACCTCCATTCTATGATTTCACACACCTCTATTCTGTGACTTCATACACCTCCATTCTGTGACTTCACACACCTACATTCTATGATTTCACACAACTCCATTGTGACTTCACACACTTCAATTCTATGATTTCCCACACCTCCATTCTGACTTCACACACCTCCATTATAAGACTTCACACACCTCCCTTCTGACTTCACACAGCTCCATTCTGGGACTTCACAAAACTCCATTCTATGATTTGACACACCTCCATACTATGACTTCACACACCTCCATCTATGACTTCACACACCTCCATTCGGAGTTCACACACCTCCATTCTATGACTTCACACACCTGCATTCTGACTTCACACACCTCCATTCTATGACTTCACAGACCTCGAATCTGTGACTTCACTCACCTCCACTCTATGATTTCACACTGCTCCATTCTATGACTTCCCACACCTCCTTTCTATGACTTCACCCAACCCCATTCTATGACTTCACACCTCCATTCTGACTTCACACACTTCCATTCTGTGACTTCACACACCTTCATTCTTACTTCAGAAACATCCATTCTCTGACTTCACACATCTCCATTCTATGACTTCACAAACCTCCATTCTGTGACTTCACACACCACCATTCTGAGTTCACACACCTCCTTTCTATGACTTCACACACCTCCATTCTGTGGCTTCACACACCTCCATTCTGTGACTTCACACACCTCCATTCTGTGACTTAACACACCTCGATCCTATGACTTCACACCTCCATTCTATGAATTCACACACCTCCATTCTGTGATTTCACAAACCTCCATTCTATGACTTCACACACCTCCATTCTGTGACTTCACACACCTCCATTCTGAGTTCACACACCTACATTCTATGACTTCACACATCTCCATTCTATGACTTCACTCACCTCCATTCTGACTTCACACACCTCCATTCTGCCTTCACACACCTCAATTCTGTGACTTCACACACCTCCATTCTATGATTTCACACACTTCCATTCTATGACTTCACACACCTCCATTCTATGACTTCACACACCTCATTTCTGAGTTGACACACCTCCATTCTGTGATTTCACACACCTCCAATCTGACTTCACACACCTCCATTCTATGACTTCACACACCTCCATTCTATGACTTCACACACCTCAATTCTATGACTTCACACACCTCCATTCTATGACTTCACACACCTCCATTCTGTGACTTCACACACCTCCACTCTATGACTTCAAACACCTTAATTCTTACTTCACAAACATCCATTCTGTGACTTCACAAACATCCATTCTGTGACTTCACACACCTCCTTTCTGTGACTTCACACACCTTCATTCTGACTTCACACATCTCCATTCTCTGACTTCACACACCTCAATTCTGTGACGTGACACACCTCCATTCTGACTTCACACACCTTCATTCTATGATTTCCCACACCTCCATTCTATGACTTCACACACCTCCATTCTGTGACTTCACACACCTCCATTCTGACTTCACACCCCTCCATTCTGACTTCACACACCTCCATTCTGACTTCACACAGCTCCATTCTATGAATTCACACGCCTCCATTCTGTGACTTCACACACCACCTTTTTGACTTCACACACCTCCATTCTCTGACTTTACACACCTCCATTCTGTGACATCACACACCTCCGTTTTGACTTCACACACTTCCCATCTGTGACTTCACACACCTCCATTCTGTGACTTCACACACCTCTATTGTTTCACTTCACACACCACCATTCTTTGACTTCACACACCGCCATTCCATGACTTCACAAACCTCCATTCTATGAGTTCACACACCTCCATTCTATGAGTTCACACACCTCCAATTTGACTTCACACATCTCCATTCTATGACTTCACACACCTTCATTCTTACTTCAGAAACATCCATTCTCTGACTTCACACACCTCCATTCTATGACTTCACAAACCTCCATTCTGTGACTTCACAGACCTCCATTCTGAGTTCACACACCTACTTTCTATGACTTCGCACACTTCCATTCTATAACTTCACACACCTCCATTCTGTGGCTTCACACACCTCCATTCTGATCTCACAAACCTTCATTCTGTGACTTCACACACCTCCATTCGGTGACTTCACACACCTCCATTCTATCACTTCACACATCTCCATTCTATGACTTCACTCACCTCCATTCTGACTTCACACACCTCCATTCTGACTGCACATACCTCAATCCTTTGACTTCACACACCTCCATTCTATGATTTCACACACTTCCATTCTATGTCTTCACACACCTCCATTCTATGACTTCACACACCTCATTTCTGAGTTGACACACCTCCATTCTGTGATTTCACACACCTCCAATCTGACTTCACACACCTCCATTCTATTACTTCACACACCTCCATTCGTTGACATCAAAAACAACCATTCTGTGACTTCACACAACTCCATTGTGGCTTCAAACACCTCCATTCTATGAATTCACACACCTCCATTTTATGACTTCACACACCTCAATTCTATGACTTCACACACCTCCATTCTGTGACTTCACACACCTCCATTCTATGATTTCACAAACCTCCATTCTGAGTTCACAGACCTCGATTCTATGACTTCATACACCTCCATTCTATGACTTCACTCACCTCCATTTTGACTTCACACACCTCCATTCTGACTTCACACACCTCCATTCTTTGACTTCACACACCTCAATTCTGTGACTTCACACACCTCCATTCTGACTTCACATACCTCCATTCTATGATTTCACACACCTCCATTCTGTGACTTCACACACCTCCATTCTGTGACTTCACACACCTCCGTTTTCACTTCACACATTTCCATTCTGTGACTTCACACACCTCGATTGTTTCACTTCACACACCTCCATTCTTCGACTTCACACACCTCCATTCCATGACTTCACACACCTCCATTCTATGAGTTCACACACCTCCATTCTATGAGTTCACACACATCCAATTTGACTTCAAACACCTCCATTATATGACTTCACACACCTTCATTCTTACTTCAGAAACATCCATTCTCTGACTTCAAACACCTCCATTCCATGACTTTACAAACCTCCATTCTGTGACTTCACACACCTCCATTCTGAGTTCACACACCTACATTCTGTGCCTTCACACACCTCCATTCGTTGACATTAAAAACCACCGTTCTATGACTTCACACAACTCCATTTTAACTTCACACACCTCCATTCTATGAGTTCACACACCTCCATTTTATGACTTCACACACCTCCATACCATGACTTCACACACCTCAATTATATGACTTCACACACCTCCATTCTATGACTTCACACACCTCCATTCTGTGATTTCACACACCTCCACTCTATGACTTCAAACACCTTCATTCTTACTTCACAAACATCCCTTCTGTGACTTCACACACCTCCATTCTGTGATTTCACACACCTTCATTCTGACTTTACACAGCTCCATTCTGTGACTTCACACAACTCAATTCTGTGACTTCACACACCTCCATTCTGACTTCACACACCTCCATTCTATGACTTCACACACCTCCATTCTATGACTTCACACACCTCCATTTTGTGACTTCACACACCTAAATTCTATGACTTCACACACCTCCATTGTGACTTCACACACCTCCATTCTATGAGTTCGCACACCTCCATTCTGACTTCACACACCTCCATTCTATGCCTTCACACACCTCCGTTCTGACTTCACACAGCTCCATTCTGTGAATTCACAAAACTCCATTCTGTGACTTCTCACACCTCCATTCTATGACTTCACACTCTTCCATTGTGACGTCACACAACTCCATTCTCTGAGTTCACACATCTCCATTCTATGATTTCACACACCTCCATTCTAACTTCACACACCTCCATTCTATGACATCACAGACCTCGAATCTGTGACTTCACTCACCTCCACTCTATGACTTCACACTCCTCCATTCTATGACTTCCCACACCTCCTTTCTATGACTTCACCCACCTCAGTCTATGACTTCACACACCTCCATTCTGACTTCACACACCTCCATTCTGTGACTTCAGACACCTCCATTCTATGACTTCACACACCTCAATTCTATGACTTCACACACCTCCATTCTATGACTTCACACACCTCCATTTTGTGACTTCACACACCTCCATTCTATGACTTCAAACACCTTCATTCTTACTTCACAAACATCCATTCTGTGACTACACACACCTCCTTTCTGTGACTTCACACACCTTCATTCTGACTTCACTCACCTCCATTCTCTGACATCACACACCTCAATTCTGTGACGTGACACACCTCCATTCTGACTTCACACACCTTCATTCTGTGATTTCACACACCTCCATTCTATGACTTCACACACCTCCATTCTGTGACTTCACACACCTCCATTCTGACTTCACACCCCTCCATTCTGACTTCACACAACTCCATTCTGACTTCACACAGCTCCATTCTATGAATTCACACGCCTCCATACTGTGACTTCACACACCACCTTTTTGACTTCACACACCTCCATTCTCTGACTTCACACACCTCCATTCTGTGCCCTCACACAACTCCGTTTTGACTTCACACACTTTCAATCTTTGACTTCACACATCTCCATTCTGTGACTTCACACACCTCTATTGTTTCACTTCACAAACCTCCATTCTTTGACTTCACACACCGCCATTCCATGACTTCACAAACCTCCATTCTATGAGTTCACACACCTCCATTCTATGAGTTCACACACCTCCAATTTGACTTCACACATCTCCATTCTATGACTTCACACACCTTCATTCTTACTTCAGAAACATCCATTCTCTGACTTCACACACCTCCATTCTATGACTTCACAAACCTCCATTCTGTGATTTCACACCACTCCATTCTGTGTTCACACACCTACTTTCTATGACTTCACACACTTCCATTCTATAACTTCACATACCTCCATTCTGTGGCTTCACACACCTACATTCTGAGTTCATACACCTCCATTCTGTGACTTCACCACCTCCATTCTGTGACTTCACACACCTCAATTCTGTGACTTCACACACCTCGCTCCTATGATTTCACACACCTCCATTCAATGAATTAACACACCTCCATTCTGTGATTTCACAAACCTCCATTCTATGACTTCACACACCTCCATTCTGTGATTTCACACACCTCCATTCTGAATTCACACACCTCCATTCTATGACATCACAAACCTCCATTCTGAGTTCACAGACCTCCATTCTATGACTTCACACACCTCCATTCTATGACTTCACTCACCTCCATTCTGACTTCACACACCTCCATTCTGACTTCACACACCTTAATTCTGTGACTTCACACACCTCCATTCTATGATTTCACACACTTCCATTCTATGACTTCACACACCTCCATTCTGTGGATTCACACACCTACATTCTGAGTTTACACACCTCCATTCTGTGACTTCACACACCTCCATTCTGTGATTTCACACACCTCCAATCTGACTTCACACACCTCCATTCTATGACTTCACACACCTCCATTCGTTGACATCAAAAAACACCATTCTATGACTTCACACAACTCCATTTTGACTTCACACACCTCCATTCTATGACTTCACACAACTCCATTTTAACTTCACACACCTCAATTCTATGAGTTCACACACCTCCATTTTATGACTTCACACACCTCCATTCCATGACTTCACACACCTCAATTATATGACTTCACACACCTCCATTCTATGACTTCACAAACCTCCATTCTGTGATTTCACACACCTCCAATCTATGACTTCAAACACCTTCATTCTTACTTCACAAACATCCATTCTGTGACTTCACACACCTCCATTCTGTGATTTCACACACCTTCATTCTGACTTCACACACCTCCATTCTGTGACTTCACACACCTAAATTCTGTGACTTCACACACCTCCATTCTGACTTCACACACCTCCATTCTATGACTTCACACACCTCCATTCTACGACTTCACACACCTCCATTTTATGACTTCACACACCTAAATTCTATGACTTCACACACCTCCATTGTGACTTCACACACCTCCATTCTATGATTTCACAAACCTCCATTTTGAGTTCACAGACCTCGATTCTATGACTTCATACACCTCCATTCTATGACTTCACTCACCTCCATTTTGACTTCACACACCTCCATTCTGACTTCACACACCTCAATTCTGTGACTTCACACACCTTCATTCGGACTTCACACACCTCCATTCTGTGACTACACACACCTCAATTCTGTGACTTGTCACACCTCCATTCTGACTTCACATACCTCCATTCTATGATTTCACACACCTCCATTCTGTGACTTCACACACCTCCATTCTGTGACTTCACACACCTCCGTTTTGACTTCACACACTTCCTTTCTATGACTTCACACACCTCCATTCTGTGGCTTCACACACCTCCATTCTGTGACTTCACACACCTCCATTCTGTGACTTAACACACCTCGATCCTATGACTTCACACCTCCATTCTATGAATTCACACACCTCCATTCTGTGATTTCACAAACCTCCATTCTATGACTTCACACACCTCCATTCTGTGACTTCACACACCTCCATTCTGAGTTCACACACCTACATTCTATGACTTCACACATCTCCATTCTATGACTTCACTCACCTCCATTCTGACTTCACACACCTCCATTCTGCCTTCACACACCTCAATTCTGTGACTTCACACACCTCCATTCTATGATTTCACACACTTCCATTCTATGACTTCACACACCTCCATTCTATGACTTCACACACCTCATTTCTGAGTTGACACACCTCCATTCTGTGATTTCACACACCTCCAATCTGACTTCACTCACCTCCATTCTATGACTTCACACACCTCCATTCTATGACTTCACACACCTCAATTCTATGACTTCACACACCTCCATTCTATGACTTCACACACCTCCATTCTGTGACTTCACACACCTCCACTCTATGACTTCAAACACCTTAATTCTTACTTCACAAACATCCATTCTGTGACTTCACAAACATCCATTCTGTGACTTCACACACCTCCTTTCTGTGACTTCACACACCTTCATTCTGACTTCACACACCTCCATTCTCTGACTTCACACACCTCAATTCTGTGACGTGACACACCTCCATTCTGACTTCACACACCTTCATTCTATGATTTCCCACACCTCCATTCTATGACTTCACACACCTCCATTCTGTGACTTCACACACCTCCATTCTGACTTCACACCCCTCCATTCTGACTTCACACACCTCCATTCTGACTTCACACAGCTCCATTCTATGAATTCACACGCCTCCATTCTGTGACTTCACACACCACCTTTTTGACTTCACACACCTCCATTCTCTGACTTCACACACCTCCATTCTGTGACATCACACACCTCCGTTTTGACTTCACACACTTCCCATCTGTGACTTCACACACCTCCATTCTGTGACTTCACACACCTCTATTGTTTCACTTCACACACCACCATTCTTTGACTTCACACACCGCCATTCCATGACTTCACAAACCTCCATTCTATGAGTTCACACACCTCCAATTTGACTTCACACATCTCCATTCTATGACTTCACACACCTTCATTCTTACTTCAGAAACATCCATTCTCTGACTTCACACACCTCCATTCTATGACTTCACAAACCTCCATTCTGTGACTTCACAGACCTCCATTCTGAGTTCACACACCTACTTTCTATGACTTCGCACACTTCCATTCTATAACTTCACACACCTCCATTCTGTGGCTTCACACACCTCCATTCTGATCTCACAAACCTTCATTCTGTGACTTCACACACCTCCATTCGGTGACTTCACACACCTCCATTCTATCACTTCACACATCTCCATTCTATGACTTCACTCACCTCCATTCTGACTTCACACACCTCCATTCTGACTGCACATACCTCAATCCTTTGACTTCACACACCTCCATTCTATGATTTCACACACTTCCATTCTATGTCTTCACACACCTCCATTCTATGACTTCACACACCTCATTTCTGAGTTGACACACCTCCATTCTGTGATTTCACACACCTCCAATCTGACTTCACACACCTCCATTCTATGACTTCACACACCTCCATTCGTTGACATCAAAAACAACCATTCTGTGACTTCACACAACTCCATTGTGACTTCAAACACCTCCATTCTATGAATTCACACACCTCCATTTTATGACTTCACACACCTCAATTCTGTGACTTCACACACCTCCATTCTGTGACTTCACACACCTCCATTCTATGATTTCACAAACCTCCATTCTGAGTTCACAGACCTCGATTCTATGACTTCATACACCTCCATTCTATGACTTCACTCACCTCCATTTTGACTTCACACACCTCCATTCTGACTTCACACACCTCCATTCTTTGACTTCACACACCTCAATTCTGTGACTTCACACACCTCCATTCTGACTTCACATACCTCCATTCTATGATTTCACACACCTCCATTCTGTGACTTCACACACCTCCATTCTGTGACTTCACACACCTCCGTTTTCACTTCACACATTTCCATTCTTTGACTTCACACACCTCGATTGTTTCACTTCACACACCTCCATTCTTCGACTTCACACACCTCCATTCCATGACTTCACACACCTCCATTCTATGAGTTCACACACCTCCATTCTATGAGTTCACACACATCCAATTTGACTTCAAACACCTCCATTATATGACTTCATACACCTTCATTCTTACTTCAGAAACATCCATTCTCTGACTTCAAACACCTCCATTCTATGACTTCACAAACCTCCATTCTGTGACTTCACACACCTCCATTCTGAGTTCACACCTACATTCTGTGCCTTCACACACCTCCATTCGTTGACATTAAAAACCACCGTTCTATGACTTCACACAACTCCATTTTAACTTCACACACCTCCATTCTATGAGTTCACACACCTCCATTTTATGACTTCACACACCTCCATTCCATGACTTCACACACCTCAATTATATGACTTCACACACCTCCATTCTATGACTTCACACACCTCCATTCTTACTTCACAAACATCCCTTCTGTGACTTCACACACCTCCATTCTGTGATTTCACACACCTTCATTCTGACTTCACACAGCTCCATTCTGTGACTTCACACAACTCAATTCTGTGACTTCACACACCTCCATTCTGACTTCACACACCTCCATTCTATGACTTCACACACCTCCATTCTATGACTTCACACACCTCCATTTTGTGACTTCACACACCTAAATTCTATGACTTCACACACCTCCATTGTGACTTCACACACCTCCATTCTATGAGTTCGCACACCTCCATTCTGACTTCACACACCTCCATTCTATGCCTTCACACACCTCCGTTCTGACTTCACACAGCTCCATTCTGTGACTTCACAAAACTCCATTCTGTGATTTCACACACTTCCATACTATGACTTCACCCACCTCCATCTATGACTTCACACACCTCCATTCTGAGTTCACACACCTCCATTCTGTGACTTCACACACCTCCATTCTGACTTCACACACATTCATTTTATGACTTCACACACCTCCATTCTGTGACTTCTCACACCTCCATTCTATGACTTCACACTCTTCCATTGTGACGTCACACAACTCCATTCTCTGAGTTCACACATCTCCATTCTATGATTTCACACACCTCCATTCTAACTTCACACACCTCCATTCTATGACATCACAGACCTCGAATCTGTGACTTCACTCACCTCCACTCTATGACTTCACACTCCTCCATTCTATGACTTCCCACACCTCCTTTCTATGACTTCACCCACCTCAGTCTATGACTTCACACACCTCCATTCTGACTTCACACACCTCCATTCTGTGACTTCAGACACCTCCATTCTATGACTTCACACACCTCAATTCTATGACTTCACACACCTCCATTCTATGACTTCACACACCTCCATTTTGTGACTTCACACACCTCCATTCTATGACTTCAAACACCTTCATTCTTACTTCACAATCATCCATTCTGTGACTACACACACCTCCTTTCTGTGACTTCACACACCTTCATTCTGACTTCACTCACCTCCATTCTCTGACATCACACACCTCAATTCTGTGACGTGACACACCTCCATTCTGACTTCACACACCTTCATTCTGTGATTTCACACACCTCCATTCTATGACTTCACACACCTCCATTCTGTGACTTCACACACCTCCATTCTGACTTCACACCCCTCCATTCTGACTTCACACACCTCCATTCTGACTTCACACAGCTCCATTCTATGAATTCACACGCCTCCATACTGTGACTTCACACACCACCTTTTTGACTTCACACACCTCCATTCTCTGACTTCACACACCTCCATTCTGTGCCCTCACACAACTCCGTGTTGACTTCACACACTTTCAATCTTTGACTTCACACACCTCCATTCTGTGACTTCACACACCTCTATTGTTTCACTTCACAAACTTCCATTCTTTGACTTCACACACCGCCATTCCATGACTTCACAAACCTCCATTCTATGAGTTCACACACCTCCATTCTATGAGTTCACACACCTCCAATTTGACTTCACACATCTCCATTCTATGACTTCACACACCTTCATTCTTACTTCAGAAACATCCATTCTCTGACTTCACACACCTCCATTCTATGACTTCACAAACCTCCATTCTGTGATTTCACACCACTCCATTCTGTGTTCACACACCTACTTTCTATGACTTCACACACTTCCATTCTATAACTTCACATACCTCCATTCTGTGGCTTCACACACCTACATTCTGAGTTCATACACCTCCATTCTGTGACTTCACCACCTCCATTCTGTGACTTCACACACCTCAATTCTGTGACTTCACACACCTCGCTCCTATGACTTCACACACCTCCATTCAATGAATTAACACACCTCCATTCTGTGATTTCACAAACCTCCATTCTATGACTTCACACACCTCCATTCTGTGATTTCACACACCTCCATTCTGAATTCACACACCTCCATTCTATGACATCACAAACCTCCATTCAGAGTTCACAGACCTCCATTCTATGACTTCACACACCTCCATTCTATGACTTCACTCACCTCCATTCTGACTTCACACACCTCCATTCTGACTTCACACACCTTAATTCTGTGACTTCACACACCTCCATTCTATGATTTCACACACTTCCATTCTATGACTTCACACACCTCCATTCTGTGGATTCACACACCTACATTCTGAGTTTACACACCTCCATTCTGTGACTTCACACACCTCCATTCTGTGATTTCACACACCTCCAATCTGACTTCACACACCTCCATTCTATGACTTCACACACCTCCATTCGTTGACATCAAAAAACACCATTCTATGACTTCACACAACTCCATTTTGACTTCACACACCTCCATTCTATGACTTCACACAACTCCATTTTAACTTCACACACCTCAATTCTATGAGTTCACACACCTCCATTTTATGACTTCACACACCTCCATTCCATGACTTCACACACCTCAATTATATGACTTCACACACCTCCATTCTATGACTTCACAAACCTCCATTCTGTGATTTCACACACCTCCAATCTATGACTTCAAACACCTTCATTCTTACTTCACAAACATCCATTCTGTGACTTCACACACCTCCATTCTGTGATTTCACACACCTTCATTCTGACTTCACACACCTCCATTCTGTGACTTCACACACCTAAATTCTGTGACTTCACACACCTCCATTCTGACTTCACACACCTCCATTCTATGACTTCACACACCTCCATTCTACGACTTCACACACCTCCATTTTATGACTTCACACACCTAAATTCTATGACTTCACACACCTCCATTGTGACTTCACACACCTCCATTCTATGATTTCACAAACCTCCATTTTGAGTTCACAGACCTCGATTCTATGACTTCATACACCTCCATTCTATGACTTCACTCACCTCCATTTTGACTTCACACACCTCCATTCTACTTCACACACCTCAATTCTGTGACTTCACACACCTTCATTCGGACTTCACACACCTCCATTCTGTGACTTCACACACCTCAATTCTGTGACTTGTCACACCTCCATTCTGACTTCACATACCTCCATTCTATGATTTCACACACGTCCATTCTGTGACTTCACACACCTCCATTCTGTGACTTCACACACCTCCGTTTTGACTTCACACACTTCCTTTCTGTGACTTCACACACCTCCATTCAGTGACTTCACACACCTCTAGTGTTTCACTTCACACACCTCCATTCTTTGACTTCACACACCTCCATTCCATGACTTCCCACACCTCCATTCTATGAGTTCACACACCTCCATTCTATGAGTTCACACACATCCAATTTGACTTCAAACACCTCCATTCTATGACTTCACACACCTTCATTCTTACTTCAGAAACATCCATTCTCTGACTTCAAACACATCCATTCTATGACTTCACAAACATCCATTCTGTGACTTCACACACCTCCATTTTGAGTTCACACACCTACATTCTGTGCCTTCACACACCTCCATTCGTTGACATTAAAAACCACCATTCTATGACTTCACACAACTCCATTTTAACTTCACACACCTCCATTCTATGAGTTCACACACCTCCATTCTATGACTTCACACACCTCCATTCTGTGATTTCACACACCTCCACTCTTTGACTTCAAACACCTTCATTCTTACTTCACAAACATCCATTCTGTGACTTCACACACCTCCATTCTGTGAATTCACACACGTCCATTCTGTGACTTCACACACCTCGCTCCTATGACTTCACACACCTCCATTCAATGAATTAACACACCTCCATTCTGTGATTTCACAAACCTCCATTCTATGACTTCACACACCTCCATTCTGTGATTTCACTCACCTCCATTCTGAGTTCACACACCTCCATTCTATGACTTCACAAACCTTCATTCTGAGTTCACAGACCTCCATTCTATGACTTCACACACCTCCATTCTATGACTTCACTCACCTCCATTCTGACTTCACACACCTCCATTCTGACTTCACACACCTTAATTCTGTGACTTCACACACCTCCATTCTATGATTTCACACACTTCCATTCTATGACTTCACACACCTCCATTCTGTGGATTCACACACCTACATTCTGAGTTTACACACCTCCATTCTGTGACTTCACACACCTCCATTCTGTGATTTCACACACCTCCAATCTGACTTCACACACCTCCATTCTATGACTTCACACACCTCCATTCGTTGACATCAAAAAACACCATTCTATGACTTCACACAACTCCATTTTGACTTCACACACCTCCATTCTATGACTTCACACAACTCCATTTTAACTTCACACACCTCAATTCTATGAGTTCACACACCTCCATTTTATGACTTCACACACCTCCATTCCATGACTTCACACACCTCAATTATATGACTTCACACACCTCCATTCTATGACTTCACACACCTCCATTCTGTGATTTCACACACCTCCAATCTATGACTTCAAACACCTTCATTCTTACTTCACAAACATCCATTCTGTGACTTCACACACCTCCATTCTGTGATTTCACACACCTTCATTCTGACTTCACACACCTCCATTCTGTGACTTCACACACCTCAATTCTGTGACTTCACACACCTCCATTCTGACTTCACACACCTCCATTCTATGACTTCACACACCTCCATTCTATGACTTCACACACCTCCATTTTATGACTTCACACACCTAAATTCTATGACTTCACACACCTCCATTGTGACTTCACACACCTCCATTCTATGAGTTCGCACACCTCCATTCTGACTTCACACACCTCCATTCTATGCCTTCATACACCTCCGTTCTGACTTCACGCAGCTCCATTCTGTGACTTTAAAAACTCCATTCTGTGATTTCACACACCTCCATACTATGACTTCACACACGTCCATCTATGACTTCACACACCTCCATTCTGAGTTCACTCCCCTCCATTCTGTGACTTCACACACCTCCATTCTGTCTTCACACACCTTCATTTTATGACTTCACACACCTCCATTCTGTGACTTCTCACACCTCCATTCTATGACTTCACACTCTTCCATTGTGACGTCACACAACTCCATTCTCTGAGTTCACACATCTCCATTCTATGATTTCACACACCTCCATTCTAACTTCACACACCTCCATTCTATGACATCACAGACCTCGAATCTGTGACTTCACTCACCTCCACTCTATGACTTCACACTCCTCCATTCTATGACTTCCCACACCTCCTTTCTATGACTTCACCCACCTCAGTCTATGACTTCACACACCTCCATTCTGACTTCACACACCTCCATTTTGTGACTTCACACACCTCCATTCTATGACATCACACACCTCAATTCTATGACTTCACACACCTCCATTCTATGACTTCACACACCTCCATTCTGTGACTTCACACACCTCCATTCTATGACTTCAAACACCTTCATTCTTACTTCACAAACATACATTCTGTGACTTCACACACCTCCTTTCTGTGACTTCACACACCTTCATTCTGACTTCACACACCTCCATTCTCTGACTTCCCACATCTCAATTCTGTGACGTGACACACCTCCATTTTGACTTCACACACCTTCATTCTATGATTTCACACACCTCCATTCTATGACTTCACACACCTCCATTCTGTGACTTCACACACCTCCATTCTGACTTCACACCCCTCCATTCTGACTTCACACACCTCCATTCTGACTTCACACAGCTCCATTCTATGAATTCACACGCCTCCATTCTGTGATTTCACACACCACATTTATGACTTCACACACCTCCATTCTCTGACTTCACACACCTCCATTCTGTGCCTTCACACACCTCCGTTTTGACTTCACACACTTTCAATCTTTGACTTCACACACCTCCATTCTGTGACTTCACACACCTCTATTGTTTCACTTCACAAACCTCCATTCTTTGACTTCACACACCGCCATTCCATGACTTCACTAACCTCCATTCTATGAGTTCACACACCTCCATTCTATGAGTTCACACACCTCCAATTTGACTTCACACATCTCCATTCTATGACTTCACACACCTTCATTCTTACTTCAGAACCATCCATTCTCTGACTTCACACACCTCCATTCTATGACTTCACAAACCTCCATTCTGTGATTTCACACACCTCCATTCTGAGTTCACACACCTACTTTCTATGACTTCACACACTTCCATTCTATAACTTCACACACCTCCATTCTGTGGCTTCACACACCTACATTCTGAGTTCACACGCCTCCATTCTGTGACTTCACCACCTCCATTGTGTGACTTCACACACCTCCATTCTGTGACTTCACACACCTCGCTCCTATGACTTCACACACCTCCATTCAATGAATTAACACACCTCCATTCTGTGATTTCACAAACCTCCATTCTATGACTTCACACACCTCCATTCTGTGATTTCACACACCTCCATTCTGAGTTCACACACCTCCATTCTATGACTTCACACACCTTCATTCTTACTTCAGAAACATCCATTCTCTGACTTCAAACACATCCATTCTATGACTTCACAAACATCCATTCTGTGACTTCACACACCTCCATTTTGAGTTCACACACCTACATTCTGTGCCTTCACACACCTCCATTCGTTGACATTAAAAACCACCATTCTATGACTTCACACAACTCCATTTTAACTTCACACACCTCCATTCTATGAGTTCACACACCTCCATTCTATGACTTCACACACCTCCATTCTGTGATTTCACACACCTCCACTCTTTGACTTCAAACACCTTCATTCTTACTTCACAAACATCCATTCTGTGACTTCACACACCTCCATTCTGTGAATTCACACACGTCCATTCTGTGACTTCACACACCTCGCTCCTATGACTTCACACACCTCCATTCAATGAATTAACACACCTCCATTCTGTGATTTCACAAACCTCCATTCTATGACTTCACACACCTCCATTCTGTGATTTCACTCACCTCCATTCTGAGTTCACACACCTCCATTCTATGACTTCACAAACCTTCATTCTGAGTTCACAGACCTCCATTCTATGACTTCACACACCTCCATTCTATGACTTCACTCACCTCCATTCTGACTTCACACACCTCCATTCTGACTTCACACACCTTAATTCTGTGACTTCACACACCTCCATTCTATGATTTCACACACTTCCATTCTATGACTTCACACACCTCCATTCTGTGGATTCACACACCTACATTCTGAGTTTACACACCTCCATTCTGTGACTTCACACACCTCCATTCTGTGATTTCACACACCTCCAATCTGACTTCACACACCTCCATTCTATGACTTCACACACCTCCATTCGTTGACATCAAAAAACACCATTCTATGACTTCACACAACTCCATTTTGACTTCACACACCTCCATTCTATGACTTCACACAACTCCATTTTAACTTCACACACCTCAATTCTATGAGTTCACACACCTCCATTTTATGACTTCACACACCTCCATTCCATGACTTCACACACCTCAATTATATGACTTCACACACCTCCATTCTATGACTTCACACACCTCCATTCTGTGATTTCACACACCTCCAATCTATGACTTCAAACACCTTCATTCTTACTTCACAAACATCCATTCTGTGACTTCACACACCTCCATTCTGTGATTTCACACACCTTCATTCTGACTTCACACACCTCCATTCTGTGACTTCACACACCTCAATTCTGTGACTTCACACACCTCCATTCTGACTTCACACACCTCCATTCTATGACTTCACACACCTCCATTCTATGACTTCACACACCTCCATTTTATGACTTCACACACCTAAATTCTATGACTTCACACACCTCCATTGTGACTTCACACACCTCCATTCTATGAGTTCGCACACCTCCATTCTGACTTCACACACCTCCATTCTATGCCTTCATACACCTCCGTTCTGACTTCACGCAGCTCCATTCTGTGACTTTAAAAACTCCATTCTGTGATTTCACACACCTCCATACTATGACTTCACACACGTCCATCTATGACTTCACACACCTCCATTCTGAGTTCACTCCCCTCCATTCTGTGACTTCACACACCTCCATTCTGTCTTCACACACCTTCATTTTATGACTTCACACACCTCCATTCTGTGACTTCTCACACCTCCATTCTATGACTTCACACTCTTCCATTGTGACGTCACACAACTCCATTCTCTGAGTTCACACATCTCCATTCTATGATTTCACACACCTCCATTCTAACTTCACACACCTCCATTCTATGACATCACAGACCTCGAATCTGTGACTTCACTCACCTCCACTCTATGACTTCACACTCCTCCATTCTATGACTTCCCACACCTCCTTTCTATGACTTCACCCACCTCAGTCTATGACTTCACACACCTCCATTCTGACTTCACACACCTCCATTTTGTGACTTCACACACCTCCATTCTATGACATCACACACCTCAATTCTATGACTTCACACACCTCCATTCTATGACTTCACACACCTCCATTCTGTGACTTCACACACCTCCATTCTATGACTTCAAACACCTTCATTCTTACTTCACAAACATACATTCTGTGACTTCACACACCTCCTTTCTGTGACTTCACACACCTTCATTCTGACTTCACACACCTCCATTCTCTGACTTCCCACATCTCAATTCTGTGACGTGACACACCTCCATTTTGACTTCACACACCTTCATTCTATGATTTCACACACCTCCATTCTATGACTTCACACACCTCCATTCTGTGACTTCACACACCTCCATTCTGACTTCACACCCCTCCATTCTGACTTCACACACCTCCATTCTGACTTCACACAGCTCCATTCTATGAATTCACACGCCTCCATTCTGTGATTTCACACACCACATTTATGACTTCACACACCTCCATTCTCTGACTTCACACACCTCCATTCTGTGCCTTCACACACCTCCGTTTTGACTTCACACACTTTCAATCTTTGACTTCACACACCTCCATTCTGTGACTTCACACACCTCTATTGTTTCACTTCACAAACCTCCATTCTTTGACTTCACACACCGCCATTCCATGACTTCACTAACCTCCATTCTATGAGTTCACACACCTCCATTCTATGAGTTCACACACCTCCAATTTGACTTCACACATCTCCATTCTATGACTTCACACACCTTCATTCTTACTTCAGAACCATCCATTCTCTGACTTCACACACCTCCATTCTATGACTTCACAAACCTCCATTCTGTGATTTCACACACCTCCATTCTGAGTTCACACACCTACTTTCTATGACTTCACACACTTCCATTCTATAACTTCACACACCTCCATTCTGTGGCTTCACACACCTACATTCTGAGTTCACACGCCTCCATTCTGTGACTTCACCACCTCCATTGTGTGACTTCACACACCTCCATTCTGTGACTTCACACACCTCGCTCCTATGACTTCACACACCTCCATTCAATGAATTAACACACCTCCATTCTGTGATTTCACAAACCTCCATTCTATGACTTCACACACCTCCATTCTGTGATTTCACACACCTCCATTCTGAGTTCACACACCTCCATTCTATGACTTCACAAACCTCCATTCTGAGTTCACAGACCTCCATTCTATGACTTCACACACCTCCATTCTATGACTTCACTCACCTCCATTCTGACTTCACACACCTCCATTCTGTGACTTCACACACCTCCATTCTGTGATTTCACACACCTCCAATCTGACTTCACACACCTCCATTCTGTGATTTCACACACCTCCATTCTGAGTTCACACACCTCAATTCTGTGACTTCACACACCTCCATTCTATGATTTCACACACTTCCATTCTATGACTTCACACACCTCCATTCTGTGTCTTCACACACCTACATTCTGAGTTTACACACCTCCATTCTGTGACTTCACACACCTCCATTCTGTGATTTCACACACCTCCAATCTGACTTCACACACCTCCATTCTATGACTTCACAGACCTCCATTCGTTGACATCAAAAAACACCATTCTATGACTTCACACACCTCCATTCTGTGACTTCACTCACCTCCATTCTGACTTCACACACCTCCATTCTGATTCACACACCTCAATTCTTTGACTTCACACACATCCATTCTATGATTTCACACGCTTCCATTCTATGACTTCACACAACTCCATTCTATGACTTCACACACCTCATTTCTGAGTTGACACAACTCCATTCTGTGATTTCACACACCTCCAATCTGACTTCACACACCTCCATTCAATGACTTTACACACCTCCATTAGTTGACATCAAAAACAACCATTCTATGCCTTAACACAACTCCATTGTGAGTTCACACACCTCCATTCTATGAATTCACACACCTCCATTTTATGACTTCACACACCTCAATTCTATGACTTCACACACCTCCATTCTGTGACTTCACACACCTCCATTCTATGACTTCACACACCTCCATTGGTTGACATCAAAAAACACCATTCTGTGACTTCACACAACTCCATTTTGACTTCACACACCTCCATTCTATGAGTTCACACTCCTCCATTTTATGACTTCACACACTTCCATTCTATGACTTCAACACCTCCATTCTGTGGCTTCACACACCTACATTCTGAGTTTACACACCTCCATTCTGTGACTTCACACACCTCCATTCTGTGATTTCACACACCTCCAATCTGACTTCACACACCTCCATTCTATGACTTCACACACCTCCATTCGTTGACATCAAAAAACACCATTTTATGACTTCACACAACTCCATTTTGACTTCACACACCTCCATTCTATGACTCCACACACCTCAACTCTATGACTTCACACACCTCCATTCTATGACTTCACACACCTCCATTCTGTGACTTCACACACCTCCACTCTATGATTTCAAACACCTTAATTCTTACTTCACAAACATCCATTCTGTGACTTCACACACCTCCATTCTGTGAATTCACACACCTTCATTCTGACCTCACACACCTTCATTCTGTGACTCCACACACCTCAATTCTGTGACTTCACACACCTCCATTCTGACTTCACATACCAACATTATATGATTTCACACACCTCCATTCTGTGACTTCACACACCTCCATTCTGTGACTTCACACACCTCCGTTTTGACTTCACACAATTCCAGTCTGTGACTTCACACACCTCCATTCTGTGACTTCACACACCTCTATTGTTTCACTTCACACACCTCCATTCTTTGACTTCACACACCTCCATTCCATGACTTCTCACACCTCCATTCTATGAGTTCACACACCTCCATTCTATGAGTTCACACACATCCAATTTGACTTCAAACACCTCCATTCTATGACTTCACACACCTTCATTCTTACTTCAGAAACATCCATTCTCTGACTTCACACACCTCCATTCTATGACTTCACAAACCTCCATTCTGTGACTTCACACACCTCCATTCTGAGTTCACACACCTACATTCTGTGCCCTCACACACCTCCATTCGTTGACATCGAAAACCACCATTCTATGACTTCACACAACTCCATTTTAACTTCACACACCTCCATTCTATGAGTTCACACACCTCCATTTTATGACTTCACACACCTTCATTCTGTGACTTCACACACCTCAATTCTGTGACTTCACACACCTCCATTCTATGACTTCACACACCTCCATTCTATGACTTCACACACCTCCATTTTGTGACTTCACACACCTAAATTCTATGACTTCACACACCTCCATTGTGACTTCACACACCTCCATTCTATGAGTTCACACACCTCCATTCTGACTTCACACACCTCCATTCTATGCCTTCACACACCTCCGTTCTGACTTCACACAGCTCCATTCTGTGACTTCACAAAACTCCATTCTGTGATTTCACACACCTCCTTTCTATGACTTCACCCACCTCAGTCTATGACTTCACACACCTCCATTCTGACTTCACACACCTCCATTCTGTGACTTCACACACCTCCATTCTGTGACTTCACACACCTCCATTCTATGACTTCACACACCTCAATTCTGTGACTTCACACACCTCCATTCTGTGACTTCACACACCTCCTTTCTGTGACTTCACACACCTTCATTCTGACTTCACACACCTCCATTCTCTGACTTCACACACCTCAATTCTGTGACGTGACACACCTCCATTCTGACTTCACACACCTTCATTCTATGATTTCACACACCTCCATTCTATGACTTCACACACCTCCATTCTGTGACTTCACACACCTCCATTCTGACTTCACACCCTTCCATTCTGACTTCACACACCTCCATTCTGACTTCACACAGATCCATTCTATGAATTCACACACCTCCATTCTGTGACTTCACACACCACCTTTTTGACTTCACACACCTCCATTCTCTGACTTCACACACCTCCATTCTGTGACTTCACACACCTCCGTTTTGACTTCACACACTTTCAATCTTTGACTTCACACACCTCCATTCTGTGACTTTACACACCTCTATTGTTTCACTTCACAAACCTCCATTCTTTGACTTCACACACCGCCATTCCATGACTTCACAAACCTCCATTCTATGAGTTCACACACCTCCATTCTATGAGTTCACACACCTCCAATTTGACTTCACACATCTCCATTCTATGACTTCACACACCTTCACTCTTACTTCAGAAACATCCATTCTCTGACTTCACACACCTCCATTCTATGACTTCACAAACCTCCATTCTGTGACTTCAAACACCTCCATTCTCAGTTCACACACCTACTTTCTATGACTTCACACACTTCCATTCTATAACTTCACACACCTCCATTCTGTGGCTTCCCACACCTACATTCTGAGTTCACACACCTCCATTCTGTGACTTCACCACCTCCATTCTGTGACTTCACACACCTCCATTCTGTGACTTCACACACCTCGCTCCTATGACTTCACACACCTCCATTCAATGAATTAACACACCTCCATTCTGTGATTTCACAGAACTCCATTCTATGACTTCACACACCTCCATTTTGTGACTTCACACATCCCCATTCTGAGTTCACACACCTCCATTCTATGACTTCACAAACCTCCATTCTGAGTTCACAGACCTCCATTCTATGACTTCACACACCTCCATTATATGACTTCACTCACCTCCATTCTGACTTCACACACCTGCATTCTGACTTCACACACCTTAATTCTGTGACTTCACACACCTCCATTCTATCATTTCACACACTTCTATTCTATGACTTCACACACCTCCATTCTGTGGCTTCACACACCTACATTCTGAGTTTACACACCTCCATTCTGTGACTTCACACACCTCCATTCTGTGATTTCACACGCCTCCAATCTAACTTCACACACCTCCATTCTATGACTTCACACACCTCCATTCGTTGACATCAGAAAACACCATTCTATGACTTCACACAACTCCATTTTGACTTCACACACCTCCATTCTATGACTTCACACACCTCAACTCTATGACTTCACACACCTCCATTCTATGACTTCACACACCTCCATTCTGTGACTTCACACATCTCCACTCTATGATTTCAAACACCTTAATTCTTACTTCACAAACATCCATTCTGTGACTTCACACACCTCCATTCTGTGAATTCACACACCTTCATTCTGACTTCACACACCAACATTCTGTGACTGCACACACCTCAATTCTGTGACTTCACACACCTCCATTCTGTCTTCACATACCTCCATTCTATGATTTCACACACCTCCATTCTGTGACTTCACACACCTCCATTCTGTGACTTCACACACCTCCGTTTTGACTTCACACACTTCCATTCTGTGACTTCACACACCTCCATTCTGTGACTTCACACACCTCTATTGTTTCACTTCACACACCTCCATTCTTTGACTTCACACACCTCCATTCCATGACTTCACACACCTCCATTCTATGAGTTCACACACATCCAATTTGACTTCAAACACCTCCATTCTATGACTTCACACACCTTCATTCTTACTTCAGAAACATCCATTCTCTGACTTCACACACCTCCATTCTATGACTTCACAAACCTCCATTCTGTGACTTCACACACCTCCATTCTGAGTTCACACACCTACATTCTGTGCCCTCACACACCTCCATTCGTTGACATCAAAAACCACCATTCTATGACTTCACACAACTCCATTTTAACTTCACACACCTCCATTCTATGAGTTCACACACCTCCATTTTATGACTTCACACACCTCCATTCTATGACTTCACACACCTCCATTCTGTGACTTCACACGCCTCCACTCTATGACTTCAAACACCTTCATTCTTTCTTCACAAACATCCATTCTGTGACTTCACACAACTCCATTCTGTGATTTCACACACCTTCATTCTGACTTCACACACCTCCATTCTGTGACTTCACACACCTCAATTCTGTGACTTCACACACCTCCATTCTGACTTCACACACCTCCATTCTATGACTTCACACACCTCCATTCTATGACTTCACACACCTCCATTTTGTGACTTCACACACCTAAATTCTATGACTTCACACACCTCCATTGTGACTTCACACACCTCCATTCTGTGACTTCACACACCTCGCTCCTATGACTTCACACACCTCCATTCAATGAATTAACACACCTCCATTCTGTGATTTCACAAACCTCCATTCTATGACTTCACACACCTCCATGCTGTGATTTCACACACCTCCATTCTGAGTTCACACACCTCCATTCTATGACTTCACAAACCTCCATTCTGAGTTCACAGACCTCCATTCTATGACTTCACACACCTCCATTCTATGACTTCACTCACCTCCATTCTGACTTCACACACCTCCATTCTGAGTTCACACACCTCAATTCTGTGACTTCACACACCTCCATTCTATGATTTCACACACTTCCATTCTATGACTTCACACACCTCCATTCTGTGTCTTCACACACCTACATTCTGAGTTTACACACCTCCATTCTGTGACTTCACACACCTCCATTCTGTGATTTCACACACCTCCAATCTGACTTCACACACCTCCATTCTATGACTTCACACACCTCCATTCGTTGACATCAAAAAACACCACTCTATGACTTCACACACCTCCATTCTGTGACTTCACTCACCTCCATTCTGACTTCACACACCTCCATTCTGATTCACACACCTCAATTCTTTGACTTCACACACATCCATTCTATGATTTCACACGCTTCCATTCTATGACTTCACACACCTCCATTCTATGACTTCACACACCTCATTTCTGAGTTGACACAACTCCATTCTGTGATTTCACACACCTCCAATCTGACTTCACACACCTCCATTCAGTGACTTCACACACCTCCATTAGTTGACATCAAAAACAACCATTCTATGCCTTAACACAACTCCATTGTGAGTTCACACACCTCCATTCTATGAATTCACACACCTCCATTTTATGACTTCACACACCTCAATTCTATGACTTCACACACCTCCATTCTGTGACTTCACACACCTCCATTCTATGACTTCACAAACTTCCATTCTGATTTCACAGACCTCCATTCTATGACTTCACACACCTCCATTCTATGAATTCACTCACTTCCATTCTGACTTCACACACCCCCATTCTGACTTCACACACCTCAATTCTGTGACTTCACACACCTCCATTCAATGATTTCACACACTTATATTCTATGACTTCACACACCTCCATTCTGTGGCTTCACACACCAACATTCTGTGTTCACACACCTCCATTCTGTGACTTCACACACCTCCATTCTGTGATTTCACACACTTCCAATCTGACTTCACACACCTCCATTCTATCACTTCACACACCTCCATTCGTTGACATCAAAAAACACCATTCTATGACTTCACACAACTCCATTTTGACTTCACACACCTCCATTCTATGAGTTCACACACCTCCATTTTATGACTTCACACACTTCCATTCTATGACTTCAACACCTCCATTCTGTGGCTTCACACACGTACATTCTGAGTTTACACACCTCCATTCTGTGACTTCACACACCACCATTCTGTGATTTCACACACCTCCAATCTGACTTCACACACCTCCATTCTATGACTTCACACACCTCCATTCGTTGACATCAAAAAACACCATTCTATGACTTCACACAATTCCATTTTGACTTCACACACCTCCATTCTATGACTTCACACAACTCCATTTTAACTTCACACACCTCCATTCTATGAGTTCACACACCTCCATTTTATGACTTCACACACCTTCATTCTGTGACTTCACACACCTCAATTCTGTGACTTCACACACCTCCATTCTATGACTTCACACACCTCCATTTTGTGACTTCACACACCTAAATTCTATGACTTCACACACCTCCATTGTGACTTCACACACCTCCATTTTATGAGTTCACACACCTCCATTCTGACTTCACACACCTCCATTCTATGCCTTCACCCACCTCAGTCTATGACTTCACACACCTCCATTCTGACTTCACACACCTCCATTCTGTGACTTCACACACCTCCATTCTGTGACTTCACACACCTCCATTCTATGACTTCACACACCTGAATTCTGTGACTTCACACACCTCCATTCTGTGACTTCACACACCTCCTTTCTGTGACTTCACACACCTTCATTCTGACTTCACACACCTCCATTCTCTGACTTCACACACCTCCATTCGTTGACATCAAAAAACACCATTCTATGACTTCACACAACTCCATTCTGTGACTTCACACACCTCCGTTTTGACTTCACACACTTTCAATCTTTGACTTCACACACCTCCATTCTGTGACTTCACACACCTCCATTCTATGACTTCACACACCTCCATTCTATGACTTCACACACCTCCATTTTGTGACTTCACACACCTAAATTCTATGACTTCACACACCTCCATTGTGACTTCACACACCTCCATTCTATGAGTTCACACACCTCCATTCTGACTTCACACACCTCCATTCTATGCCTTCACACACCTCCGTTCTGACTTCACACAGCTCCATTCTGTGACTTCACAAAACTCCATTCTGTGATTTCACACACCTCCTTTCTATGACTTCACCCACCTCAGTCTATGACTTCACACACCTCCATTCTGACTTCACACACCTCCATTCTGTGACTTCACACACCTCCATTCTGTGACTTCACACACCTCCATTCTATGACTTCACACACCTCAATTCTGTGACTTCACACACCTCCATTCTGTGACTTCACACACCTCCTTTCTGTGACTTCACACACCTTCATTCTGACTTCACACACCTCCATTCTCTGACTTCACACACCTCAATTCTGTGACGTGACACACCTCCATTCTGACTTCACACACCTTCATTCTATGATTTCACACACCTCCATTCTATGACTTCACACACCTCCATTCTGTGACTTCACACACCTCCATTCTGACTTCACACCCTTCCATTCTGACTTCACACACCTCCATTCTGACTTCACACAGATCCATTCTATGAATTCACACACCTCCATTCTGTGACTTCACACACCACCTTTTTGACTTCACACACCTCCATTCTCTGACTTCACACACCTCCATTCTGTGACTTCACACACCTCCGTTTTGACTTCACACACTTTCAATCTTTGACTTCACACACCTCCATTCTGTGACTTTACACACCTCTATTGTTTCACTTCACAAACCTCCATTCTTTGACTTCACACACCGCCATTCCATGACTTCACAAACCTCCATTCTATGAGTTCACACACCTCCATTCTATGAGTTCACACACCTCCAATTTGACTTCACACATCTCCATTCTATGACTTCACACACCTTCACTCTTACTTCAGAAACATCCATTCTCTGACTTCACACACCTCCATTCTATGACTTCACAAACCTCCATTCTGTGACTTCAAACACCTCCATTCTCAGTTCACACACCTACTTTCTATGACTTCACACACTTCCATTCTATAACTTCACACACCTCCATTCTGTGGCTTCCCACACCTACATTCTGAGTTCACACACCTCCATTCTGTGACTTCACCACCTCCATTCTGTGACTTCACACACCTCCATTCTGTGACTTCACACACCTCGCTCCTATGACTTCACACACCTCCATTCAATGAATTAACACACCTCCATTCTGTGATTTCACAGAACTCCATTCTATGACTTCACACACCTCCATTTTGTGACTTCACACATCCCCATTCTGAGTTCACACACCTCCATTCTATGACTTCACAAACCTCCATTCTGAGTTCACAGACCTCCATTCTATGACTTCACACACCTCCATTATATGACTTCACTCACCTCCATTCTGACTTCACACACCTGCATTCTGACTTCACACACCTTAATTCTGTGACTTCACACACCTCCATTCTATCATTTCACACACTTCTATTCTATGACTTCACACACCTCCATTCTGTGGCTTCACACACCTACATTCTGAGTTTACACACCTCCATTCTGTGACTTCACACACCTCCATTCTGTGATTTCACACGCCTCCAATCTAACTTCACACACCTCCATTCTATGACTTCACACACCTCCATTCGTTGACATCAGAAAACACCATTCTATGACTTCACACAACTCCATTTTGACTTCACACACCTCCATTCTATGACTTCACACACCTCAACTCTATGACTTCACACACCTCCATTCTATGACTTCACACACCTCCATTCTGTGACTTCACACATCTCCACTCTATGATTTCAAACACCTTAATTCTTACTTCACAAACATCCATTCTGTGACTTCACACACCTCCATTCTGTGAATTCACACACCTTCATTCTGACTTCACACACCTCCATTCTGTGACTGCACACACCTCAATTCTGTGACTTCACACACCTCCATTCTGTCTTCACATACCTCCATTCTATGATTTCACACACCTCCATTCTGTGACTTCACACACCTCCATTCTGTGACTTCACACACCTCCGTTTTGACTTCACACACTTCCATTCTGTGACTTCACACACCTCCATTCTGTGACTTCACACACCTCTATTGTTTCACTTCACACACCTCCATTCTTTGACTTCACACACCTCCATTCCATGACTTCACACACCTCCATTCTATGAGTTCACACACATCCAATTTGACTTCAAACACCTCCATTCTATGACTTCACACACCTTCATTCTTACTTCAGAAACATCCATTCTCTGACTTCACACACCTCCATTCTATGACTTCACAAACCTCCATTCTGTGACTTCACACACCTCCATTCTGAGTTCACACACCTACATTCTGTGCCCTCACACACCTCCATTCGTTGACATCAAAAACCACCATTCTATGACTTCACACAACTCCATTTTAACTTCACACACCTCCATTCTATGAGTTCACACACCTCCATTTTATGACTTCACACACCTCCATTCTATGACTTCACACACCTCCATTCTGTGACTTCACACGCCTCCACTCTATGACTTCAAACACCTTCATTCTTTCTTCACAAACATCCATTCTGTGACTTCACACAACTCCATTCTGTGATTTCACACACCTTCATTCTGACTTCACACACCTCCATTCTGTGACTTCACACACCTCAATTCTGTGACTTCACACACCTCCATTCTGACTTCACACACCTCCATTCTATGACTTCACACACCTCCATTCTATGACTTCACACACCTCCATTTTGTGACTTCACACACCTAAATTCTATGACTTCACACACCTCCATTGTGACTTCACACACCTCCATTCTGTGACTTCACACACCTCGCTCCTATGACTTCACACACCTCCATTCAATGAATTAACACACCTCCATTCTGTGATTTCACAAACCTCCATTCTATGACTTCACACACCTCCATGCTGTGATTTCACACACCTCCATTCTGAGTTCACACACCTCCATTCTATGACTTCACAAACCTCCATTCTGAGTTCACAGACCTCCATTCTATGACTTCACACACCTCCATTCTATGACTTCACTCACCTCCATTCTGACTTCACACACCTCCATTCTGAGTTCACACACCTCAATTCTGTGACTTCACACACCTCCATTCTATGATTTCACACACTTCCATTCTATGACTTCACACACCTCCATTCTGTGTCTTCACACACCTACATTCTGAGTTTACACACCTCCATTCTGTGACTTCACACACCTCCATTCTGTGATTTCACACACCTCCAATCTGACTTCACACACCTCCATTCTATGACTTCACACACCTCCATTCGTTGACATCAAAAAACACCACTCTATGACTTCACACACCTCCATTCTGTGACTTCACTCACCTCCATTCTGACTTCACACACCTCCATTCTGATTCACACACCTCAATTCTTTGACTTCACACACATCCATTCTATGATTTCACACGCTTCCATTCTATGACTTCACACACCTCCATTCTATGACTTCACACACCTCATTTCTGAGTTGACACAACTCCATTCTGTGATTTCACACACCTCCAATCTGACTTCACACACCTCCATTCAGTGACTTCACACACCTCCATTAGTTGACATCAAAAACAACCATTCTATGCCTTAACACAACTCCATTGTGAGTTCACACACCTCCATTCTATGAATTCACACACCTCCATTTTATGACTTCACACACCTCAATTCTATGACTTCACACACCTCCATTCTGTGACTTCACACACCTCCATTCTATGACTTCACAAACTTCCATTCTGATTTCACAGACCTCCATTCTATGACTTCACACACCTCCATTCTATGAATTCACTCACTTCCATTCTGACTTCACACACCCCCATTCTGACTTCACACACCTCAATTCTGTGACTTCACACACCTCCATTCAATGATTTCACACACTTATATTCTATGACTTCACACACCTCCATTCTGTGGCTTCACACACCAACATTCTGTGTTCACACACCTCCATTCTGTGACTTCACACACCTCCATTCTGTGATTTCACACACTTCCAATCTGACTTCACACACCTCCATTCTATCACTTCACACACCTCCATTCGTTGACATCAAAAAACACCATTCTATGACTTCACACAACTCCATTTTGACTTCACACACCTCCATTCTATGAGTTCACACACCTCCATTTTATGACTTCACACACTTCCATTCTATGACTTCAACACCTCCATTCTGTGGCTTCACACACGTACATTCTGAGTTTACACACCTCCATTCTGTGACTTCACACACCACCATTCTGTGATTTCACACACCTCCAATCTGACTTCACACACCTCCATTCTATGACTTCACACACCTCCATTCGTTGACATCAAAAAACACCATTCTATGACTTCACACAATTCCATTTTGACTTCACACACCTCCATTCTATGACTTCACACAACTCCATTTTAACTTCACACACCTCCATTCTATGAGTTCACACACCTCCATTTTATGACTTCACACACCTTCATTCTGTGACTTCACACACCTCAATTCTGTGACTTCACACACCTCCATTCTATGACTTCACACACCTCCATTTTGTGACTTCACACACCTAAATTCTATGACTTCACACACCTCCATTGTGACTTCACACACCTCCATTTTATGAGTTCACACACCTCCATTCTGACTTCACACACCTCCATTCTATGCCTTCACCCACCTCAGTCTATGACTTCACACACCTCCATTCTGACTTCACACACCTCCATTCTGTGACTTCACACACCTCCATTCTGTGACTTCACACACCTCCATTCTATGACTTCACACACCTGAATTCTGTGACTTCACACACCTCCATTCTGTGACTTCACACACCTCCTTTCTGTGACTTCACACACCTTCATTCTGACTTCACACACCTCCATTCTCTGACTTCACACACCTCCATTCGTTGACATCAAAAAACACCATTCTATGACTTCACACAACTCCATTCTGTGACTTCACACACCTCCGTTTTGACTTCACACACTTTCAATCTTTGACTTCACACACCTCCATTCTGTGACTTTACACACCTCTATTGTTTCACTTCACAAACCTCCATTCTTTGACTTCACACACCGCCATTCCATGACTTCACAAACCTCCATTCTATGAGTTCACACACCTCCATTCTATGAGTTCACACACCTCCATTCTGACTTCACACACCTCCATTCTATGACTTCACACACCTCAACTCTATGACTTCACACACCTCCATTCTATGACTTCACACACCTCCATTCTGTGACTTCACACACCTCCACTCTATGACTTCAAACACCTTAATTCTTACTTCACAAACATCCATTCTGTGACTTCACACACCTCCATTCTGTGAATTCACACACCTTCATTCTGACTTCACACACCTCCATTCTGTGACTCCACAAACCTCAATTCTGTGACTTCACACACCTCCATTCTGACTTCACATACCTCCATTATATGATTTCACACACCTCCATTCTGTGACTTCACACACCTCCATTCTGTGACTTCACACACCTTCATTCTTACTTCAGAAACATCCATTCTCTGACTTCACACACCTCCATTCTATGACTTCACAAACCTCCATTCTGTGACTTCACACACCTCCATTCTGAGTTCACACACCTACATTCTGTGCCCTCACACACCTCCATTCGTTGACATCAAAAACCACCATTCTATGACTTCACACAACTCCATTTTAACTTCACACACCTCCATTCTATGAGTTCACACACCTCCATTTTATGACTTCACACACCTTCATTCTATGACTTCACACACATCCATTTTGTGACTTCACACACCTCAATTCTGTGACTTCACACACCTCCATTCTATGACTTCACACACCTCCATTCTATGACTTCACACACCTCCATTTTGTGACTTCACACACCTAAATTCTATGACTTCACACACCTCCATTGTGACTTCACACACCTCCATTCTATGAGTTCACACACCTCCATTCTGACTTCACACACCTCCATTCTATGCCTTCACACACCTCCGTTCTGACTTCACGCAGCTCCATTCTGTGACTTCACAAAACTCCATTCTCTGATTTCACACTCCTCCTTTCTATGACTTCACCCACCTCAGTCTATGACTTCACACACCTCCATTCTGACTTCACACACCTCCATTCTGTGACTTCACACACCTCCATTCTGTGACTTCACACACCTCCATTCTATGACTTCACACACCTCAATTCTGTGACTTCACACACCTCCATTCTGTGACTTCACACACCTCCTTTCTGTGACTTCACACACCTTCATTCTGACTTCACACACCTCCATTCTCTGACTTCACACACCTCAATTCTGTGACGTGACACACCTCCATTCTGACTTCACACACCTTCATTCTATGATTTCACACACCTCCATTCTATGACTTCACACACCTCCATTCTGTGACTTCACACACCTCCATTCTGACTTCACACCCCTCCATTCTGACTTCACACACCTCCATTCTGACTTCACACAGCTCCATTCTATGAATTCACACACCTCCATTCTGTGACTTCACACACCACCTTTTTGACTTCACACACCTCCATTCTCTGACTTCACACACCTCCATTCTGTGACTTCACACACCTCCGTTTTGACTTCACACACTTTCAATCTTTGACTTCACACACCTCCATTTTGTGACTTCACACACCTCTATTGTTTCACTTCACAAACCTCCATTCTTTGACTTCACACACCGCCATTCCATGACTTCACAAACCTCCATTCTATGAGTTCACACACCTCCATTCTATGAGTTCACACACCTCCAATTTAACTTCACACATGTCCATTCTATGACTTCACACACCTTCATTCTTACTTCAGAAACATCCATTCTCTTACTTCACACACCTCCATTCTATAACTTCACACACCTCCATTCTGTGGCTTCACACACCTACATTCTGAGTTCACACACCACCATTCTGTGACTTCACACACCTCCATTCGGTGACTTCACACACCTCCATTCTGAGACTTTACAAACCTCCATTCTGAGTTCACACACTTCCATTCTATGACTTCACACATCTCCATTCTATGACTTCACTCACCTCCATTCTGACTCCACACACCTCCATTCTGACTCACACACCTCAATTCTTTGACTTCACACACCTCCATTCTATGATTTCACACACTTCCATTCTATGACTTCACACACCTCCATTCAATGGCTTCACACACCTCCATTCGTTGACATCAAAAACAACCATTCTATGACTTAACACAACTCCATTGTGAGTTCACACACCTCCATTCTATGAATTCACACACCTCCATATTATGACTTCACACACCTCAATTCTATGACTTCACACACCTCCATTCTGTGACTTCACACACCTCCATTCTATGACTTCACAAACTTCCATTCTGAGTTCACAGACCTCCATTCTATGACTTCACACACCTCCATTCTATGAATTCACTCACTTCCATTCTGACTTCACACACCTCCATTTTGACTTCGCACACCTCAATTCTGTGACTTCACACACCTCCATTCAATGATTTCACACACTTCTATTCTATGACTTCACACACCTCCATTCTGTGGCTTCACACACCTACATTCTGTGTTCACACACCTCCATTCTATGACTTCACACACCTCCATTAGTTGACATCAAAAAACACCATTCTATGACTTCACAAAACTCCATTTTGACTTCACACACCTCCATTCTATGAGTTCACACACCTCAATTCTATGACTTCACACACCTCCATTCTATGACTTCACACACCTCCATTCTGTGACTTCAGACACCTCCACTCTATGACTTCAAACACCTTCATTCTTACTTCACAAAGATCCATTCTGTGACTTCACACACCTCCATTCTGTGACTTCACACACCTTCATTCGGACTTCACACACCTCCATTCTGTGACTTCAGACACCTCAATTCTGTGACTTCACACACCTCCATTCTGACTTCACATACCTCCATTCTATGATTTCACACACCTCCATTCTATGACTTCACACACCTCCATTCTGTGACTTCGCACACCACCTTTTTGACTTCACACACCTCCATTCTGTGATTTCACACACCTCCTTTCTGTGACTTCACACACCTCCGTTTTGACTTCACAGACTTCCATTCTGTGACTTCACACACCTCCATTCTGTGACTTCACACACCTCTATTTTTTCACTTCACACACCTCCATTCTTTGACTTCACACACCTCCATTCCATGACTTCACACACCTCCATTCTATGAGTTCACACACCTCCATTCTATGAGTTCACACATCCAATTTGACTTCACACACCTCCATTCTATGACTTCACACACCTTCATTCTTACTTCAGAAACATCCATTCTCTGACTTCACACACCTCCATTCTATGGCTTCACAAACTTCCATTCTGTGACTTCACACACCTCCATTCTGAGTTCACACACCTCCATTCTGTGACTTCACACACCTCCATTCGTTGACATCAAAAACCACAATTCTATGACTTCACACAACTCCATTTTAACTTCACACACCTCCATTCTCTGACTTCACACACCTCCATTTTATGACTTCACACACCTCCATTCTATGACTTCACACACCTTAATTCTATGACTTCACACACCTCCATTCTATGACTTCACACAACTCCATTCTATGTCTTTAAGCACCTTCATTCTTACTTCACAAACATCCATTCTGTGACTTCACACACCTCCTTTCTGTGACTTCACACACCTTCATTCTGACTTCACACACCTCCATTCTGTGACTTCACACACCTCAATTCTGTGACGTGACACACCTCCATTCTGACTTCACACACCTTCATTCTATGATTTCACACACCTCCATTGTATGACTTCACACACCTCCATTTTGTGACTTCACACACCTCCATTCTGACTTCACACCCATCCATTCTGACTTCACACACCTCCATTCTGACTTCACACAGCTCCATTCTATGAATTCACACTCCTCCATTCTGTGACTTCACACACCACCTTTTTGACTTCACACACCTCCATTCTCTGACTTCACACACCTCTATTCTGTGACTTCACACACCTCCGTTTTGACTTCACACACTTCCAATCTGTGACTTTACACACCTCCATTCTGTGACTTCACACACCTCTATTGTTTTGCTTCACAGACCTCCATTTTTTGACTTCACACACCGCCATTCCATGACTTCACAAACCTCCATTCTATGAGTTCACACACCTCCATTCTATGAGTTCACACACCTCCAATTTAACTTCACACATCTCCATTCTATTACTTCACACACCTTCATTCTTACTTCAGAAACATCCATTCTCTTACTTCACACACCTCCATTCTATGCCTTCACAAACCTCCATTCTGTGACTTCACACACCTCCATTCTGAGTTCAGACACCTCCTTTCTATGACTTCACACACTTCCATTCTATAACTTCACACACCTCCATTCTGTGGCTTCACACACCTACATTCTGAGTTCACACACCTCCATTCTGTGACTTCACACACCTCCATTCGGTGACTTCACACACCTCCATTCTGTGACTTCACACACCTCCATTCTGAGTTCACACACCTCCATTCTATGACTTCACACATCTCCATTCTATGACTTCACTCACCTCCATTCTGACTTCACACACCTCCATTCTGACTTCACACACCTCAATTCTTTGACTTCACACACCTCCATTCTATGATTTCACACACTTCCATTCTATGACTTCACACACCTCCATTCTATGACTTCACACACCTCATTTCTGAGTTGACACAACTCCATTCTCTGATTTCTCACACCTCCAATCTGACTTCACACACCTCCATTCAATGACTTCACAGACCTCCATTCGTTGACATCAAAAACAACCATTCTATGACTTAACACAACTCCATTGTGAGTTCACACACCTCCATTCTATGAATTCACACACCTCCATTTTATGACTTCACACACCTCAATTCTATGACTTCACACACCTCCATTCTGTGACTTCACACACCTCCATTCTATGACTTCACAAACTTCCATTCTGAGTTCACAGACCTCCATTCTATGACTTCACACACCTCCATTCTATGAATTCACTCACTTCCATTCTGACTTCACACACCTCCATTTTGACTTCACACACCTCAATTCTGTGACTTCACACACCTCCATTCAATGATTTCACACACTTCTATTCTATGACTTCACACACCTCCATTCTGTGGCTTCACACACCTACATTCTGTGTTCACACACCTCCATTCTGTGACTTCACACACCTCCATTCTGTGATTTCACACACCTACAATCTGACTTCACACACCTCCATTCTATGACTTCACACACCTCCATTCGTTGACATCAAAAAACACCATTCTATGACTTCACACAACTCCATTTTGACTTCACACACCTCCATTCTATGAGTTCACACACCTCCATTTTATGACTTCACACACCTCCATTCTATGACTTCACACACCTCAATTCTATGACTTCACACACCTCCATTCTATGACTTCACACACCTCCATTCTGTGACTTCAGACACCTCCACTCTATGACTTCAAACACCTTCATTCTTACTTCACAAACATCCATTCTGTGACTTCACACACCTCCATTCTGTGACTTCACACACCTTCATTCTGACTTCACACACCTCCATTCTGTGACTTCAGACACCTCAATTCTGTGACTTCACACACCTCCATTCTGACTTCACATACCTCCATTCTATGATTTCACACACCTCCATTCTATGACTTCACACACCTCCATTCTGTGACTTCGCACACCACCTTTTTGACTTCAAACACCTCCATTCTGTGATTTCACACACCTCCATTCTGTGACTTCACACACCTCCGTTTTGACTTCACACACTTCCATTCTGTGACTTCACACATCTCCATTCTGTGACTTCACACACCTCTATTTTTTCACTTCACACACCTCCATTCTTTGACTTCTCACACCTCCATTCCATGACTTCACACACCTCCATTCTATGAGTTCACACACCTCCATTCTATGAGTTCACACATCCAATTTGACTTCACACACCTCCATTCTATGACTTCACACACCTTCATTCTTACTTCAGAAACATCCATTCTCTGACTTCACACACCTCCATTCTATGGCTTCACAAACCTCCATTCTGTGACTTCACACACCTCCATTCTGAGTTCACACAAATCCATTCTGTGACTTCACACACCTCCATTCGTTGACATCAAAAACCACAATTCTATGACTTCACACAACTCCATTTTAACTTCACACACCTCCATTCTATGAGTTCACACACCTCCATTTTATGACTTCACACACCTCCATTCTATGACTTCACACACCTTAATTCTATGACTTCACACACCTCCATTCTATGACTTCACACACCTCCATTCTGTGACTTCACACACCTCCACTCTATGACTTCAAACACCTTAATTCTTACTTCACAAACATCCATTCTGTGAGTTCACACACCTCCATTCTGTGATTTCACACACCTTCATTCTGACTTCACACACCTCCATTCTGTGACTTCACACACCTCCATTCTGTGATTCACACACCTCCATTCTGACTTCACACACCTCCATTCTATGACTTCACACACCTCCATTCTATGACTTCACACACCTCCATTTTGTGACTTCACACACCTAAATTCTATGACTTCACACACCTCCATTGTGACTTCACACACCTTCATTCTGACTTCACACACCTCCATTCTGTGATTTCACACACCTCCATACTATGACTTCACACACCTCCATCAATGACTTCACACACCTCCATTCTGAGTTCACACACCTCCGTTCTGTGACTTCACACACCTCCATTCTGACTTCACACACCTTCATTTTATCACTTCACACACCTCCATTCTGTGACTTCTCACACCTCCATTCTATGACTTCACATTGTTCCATTGTGACGTCACACAACACCATTCTCTGAGTTCACACATGTCCATTCTATTATTTCACACACCTCCATTCTGACTTCACACACCTCCATTCTATGACATCACAGACCTCGAATCTGTGACTTCACTCACCTCCACTCTATGACTTCACACTCCTCCATTCTATGACTTCCCACACCTCCTTTCTATGACTTCACCCACCTCAGTCTATGACTTCACACACCTCCATTCTGACTTCACACACCTCCATTCTGTGACTTCACACACCTCCATTCTATGACTTCACACACCTCCATTCTATGACTTCACACACCTCCATTCTATGACTTCACACACCTCCATTCTGTGACTTCACACACCTCCATTCTATGACTTAAAACACCTTCATTCTTACTTCACAAACATCCATTCTGTGACTTCACACACCTCCTTTCTGTGAGTTCACACACCTTCATTCTGACTTCACACACCCCCATTCTCTGACTTCACACACCTCAATTCTGTGACGTGACACACCTCCATTCTGACTTCACACACTTTCATTCTATGATTTCACACACCTTCATTCTATGACTTCACACACCTCCATTCTGTGACTTCACACACCTCCATTCTGACTTCACACCCCTCCATTCTGACTTCACACACCTCCATTCTGTGACTTCACACACCTCCGTTTTCACTTCACACACTTCCAATCTGTGACTTCACACACCTCCATTCTGTGACTTCACACACCTCTATTGTTTCGCTCCACAGACCTCCATTTTTTGACTTCACACACCGCCATTCCATGACTTCACAAACCTCCATTCTATGAGTTCACACACCTCCATTCTATGAGTTCACACACCTCCAATTTAACTTCACACATCTCCATTCTATGACTTCACACACCTTCATTCTTACTTCAGAAACGTCCATTCTCTTACTTCACACACCTCCATTCTATGACTTCACAAACCTCCATTCTGTGACTTCACACACCTCCATTCTGAGTTCACACACCTCCATTCTATGACTTCACACATCTCCATTCTATGACTTCACTCACATCCATTCTGACTTCACACACCTCCATTCTGATTCACACACCTCAATTCTTTGACTTCACACACCTCCATTCTATGATTTCACACACTTCCATGCTATGACTTCACACACCTCCATTCTATGACTTCACACACCTCATTTCTGAGTTGACACACCTCCATTCTGTGATTTCACACACCTCCAATCTGACTTCACACACCTCCATTCTATGACTTCACACACCTCCATTCGTTGACATCAAAAACAACCATTCTATGACTTCACACAACTCCATTGTGAGGTCACACACCTCCATTCTATGAATTCACACACCTCCATTTTATGACCTCACACACCTCAATTCTATGACTTCACACACCTCCATTCTGTGACTTCACACACCTCCATTCTATGACTTCACAAACTTCCATTCTGAGTTCACAGACCTTCATTCTATGACTTCACACACCTCCATTCTATGACTTCACTCACTTCCATTCTGACTTCACACACCTCCATTCTGACTTCACACACCTCAATTCTGTGACTTCACACACCTCCATTCAGTGATTTCACACACTTCCATTCTATGACTTCACACACCTCCATTCTGTGGCTTCACACACCTATATTCTGTGTTCACACTCCTCCATTCTGTGACTTCACACACGTCCATTCTGTGATTTCACACACCTCCAATCTGACTTAACACACCTCCATTCTATGACTTCACACACCTCCATTCGTTGACATCAAAAAACACCATTCTATGACTTCACACAACTCCATTTTGACTTCACACACGTCAATTCTATGAGTTCACACACCTCCATTTTATGACTTCACACACCTCCATTCTATGACTTCAGACACCTCAATTCTATGACTTCACACACCTCCATTCTATGACTTCACACACCTTCATTCTGTGACTTCAGACACCTCCACTCTATGACTTCAAACACCTTCATTGTTACTTCACAAACATCCATTCTGTGACTTCACACACCTCCATTCTGTGACTTCACACACCTTCATTCTGACTTCACACACCTCCATTCTGTGACTTCACCCAACTCAATTCTGTGACGTGACACACCTCATTTCTGACTTCACACACCTTCATTCTATGATTTCACACACCTTCATTCTATGACTTCACACACCTCCATTCTGTGACTTCACACACCTCCATTCTGACTTCACACCCCTCCATTCTGACTTCACACACCTCCATTCTGACTTCACACAGCTCCATTCTATGAATTCACACACCTCCATTCTGTGACTTCACACACCACCTTTTTGACTTCACACACCTCCATTCTCTGACTTCACACACCTCCATTCTGTGACTTCACACACCTCCGTTTTCACTTCACACACTTCCAATCTGTGACTTCACACACCTCCATTCTGTGATTTCACACACCTCTATTGTTTCACTTCACACACCTCCATTCTTTGAATTCACACACCGCCATTCCATGACTTCACAAACCTCCATTCTATGAGTTCACACACCTCCATTCTATGAGTTCACCTCCAATTTGACTTCACACATCTCCATTCTATGACTTCACACACCTTCATTCTTACTTCAGAAACATCCATTCTCTTACTTCACACACCTCCATTCTATGACTTCACAAACCTCCATTCTGTGTTCACACACCTCCTTTCTATGACTTCACACATTTCCATTCTATAACTTCACACACCTCCATTCTGTGGCTTCACACACCTATATTCTGAGTTCACACACCTCCATTCTGTGACTTCACACACCTCCATTCTGTGACTTCACACACCTCCATTCTATGAGTTCACACACCTCCATTCTATGACTTCACACACCTCCATTCTGTGACTTCGCACACCACCTTTTTGACTTCAAACACCTCCATTCTGTGATTTCACACACCTCCATTCTGTGACTTCACACACCTCCGTTTTGACTTCACACACTTCCATTCTGTGACTTCACACATCTCCATTCTGTGACTTCACACACCTCTATTTTTTCACTTCACACACCTCCATTCTTTGACTTCTCACACCTCCATTCCATGACTTCACACACCTCCATTCTATGAGTTCACACACCTCCATTCTATGAGTTCACACATCCAATTTGACTTCACACACCTCCATTCTATGACTTCACACACCTTCATTCTTACTTCAGAAACATCCATTCTCTGACTTCACACACCTCCATTCTATGGCTTCACAAACCTCCATTCTGTGACTTCACACACCTCCATTCTGAGTTCACACAAATCCATTCTGTGACTTCACACACCTCCATTCGTTGACATCAAAAACCACAATTCTATGACTTCACACAACTCCATTTTAACTTCACTCACCTCCATTCTATGAGTTCACACACCTCCATTTTATGACTTCACACACCTCCATTCTGTGACTTCACACACCTCCACTCTATGACTTCAAACACCTTAATTCTTACTTCACAAACATCCATTCTGTGAGTTCACACACCTCCATTCTGTGATTTCACACACCTTCATTCTGACTTCACACACCTCCATTCTGTGACTTCACACACCTCCATTCTGTGATTCACACACCTCCATTCTGACTTCACACACCTCCATTCTATGACTTCACACAGCTCCATTCTATGACTTCACACACCTCCATTTTATGACTTCACACACCTAAATTCTATGACTTCACACACCTCCATTGTGACTTCACACACCTTCATTCTGACTTCACACACCTCCATTCTGTGATTTCACACACCTCCATACTATGACTTCACACACCTCCATCAATGACTTCACACACCTCCATTCTGAGTTCACACACCTCCGTTCTGTGACTTCACACACCTCCATTCTGACTTCACACACCTTCATTTTATCACTTCACACACCTCCATTCTGTGACTTCTCACACCTCCATTCTATGACTTCACATTGTTCCATTGTGACGTCACACAACACCATTCTCTGAGTTCACACATGTCCATTCTATTATTTCACACACCTCCATTCTGACTTCACACACCTCCATTCTATGACATCACAGACCTCGAATCTGTGACTTCACTCACCTCCACTCTATGACTTCACACTCCTCCATTCTATGACTTCCCACACCTCCTTTCTATGACTTCACCCACCTCAGTCTATGACTTCACACACCTCCATTCTGACTTCACACACCTCCATTCTGTGACTTCACACACCTCCATTCTATGACTTCACACACCTCCATTCTATGACTTCACACACCTCCATTCTATGACTTCACACACCTCCATTCTGTGACTTCACACACCTCCATTCTATGACTTAAAACACCTTCATTCTTACTTCACAAACATCCATTCTGTGACTTCACACACCTCCTTTCTGTGAGTTCACACACCTTCATTCTGACTTCACACACCCCCATTCTCTGACTTCACACACCTCAATTCTGTGACGTGACACACCTCCATTCTGACTTCACACACTTTCATTCTATGATTTCACACACCTTCATTCTATGACTTCACACACCTCCATTCTGTGACTTCACACACCTCCATTCTGACTTCACACCCCTCCATTCTGACTTCACACACCTCCATTCTGTGACTTCACACACCTCCGTTTTCACTTCACACACTTCCAATCTGTGACTTCACACACCTCCATTCTGTGACTTCACACACCTCTATTGTTTCGCTCCACAGACCTCCATTTTTTGACTTCACACACCGCCATTCCATGACTTCACAAACCTCCATTCTATGAGTTCACACACCTCCATTCTATGAGTTCACACACCTCCAATTTAACTTCACACATCTCCATTCTATGACTTCACACACCTTCATTCTTACTTCAGAAACGTCCATTCTCTTACTTCACACACCTCCATTCTATGACTTCACAAACCTCCATTCTGTGACTTCACACACCTCCATCCTGAGTTCACACACCTCCATTCTATGACTTCACACATCTCCATTCTATGACTTCACTCACATCCATTCTGACTTCACACACCTCCATTCTGATTCACACACCTCAATTCTTTGACTTCACACACCTCCATTCTATGATTTCACACACTTCCATGCTATGACTTCACACACCTCCATTCTATGACTTCACACACCTCATTTCTGAGTTGACACACCTCCATTCTGTGATTTCACACACCTCCAATCTGACTTCACACACCTCCATTCTATGACTTCACACACCTCCATTCGTTGACATCAAAAACAACCATTCTATGACTTCACACAACTCCATTGTGAGGTCACACACCTCCATTCTATGAATTCACACACCTCCATTTTATGACTTCACACACCTCAATTCTATGACTTCACACACCTCCATTCTGTGACTTCACACACCTCCATTCTATGACTTCACAAACTTCCATTCTGAGTTCACAGACCTTCATTCTATGACTTCACACACCTCCATTCTATGACTTCACTCACTTCCATTCTGACTTCACACACCTCCATTCTGACTTCACACACCTCAATTCTGTGACTTCACACACCTCCATTCAGTGATTTCACACACTTCCATTCTATGACTTCACACACCTCCATTCTGTGGCTTCACACACCTACATTCTGTGTTCACACTCCTCCATTCTGTGACTTCACACACGTCCATTCTGTGATTTCACACACCTCCAATCTGACTTAACACACCTCCATTCTATGACTTCACACACCTCCATTCGTTGACATCAAAAAACACCATTCTATGACTTCACACAACTCCATTTTGACTTCACACACGTCAATTCTATGAGTTCACACACCTCCATTTTATGACTTCACACACCTCCATTCTATGACTTCACACACCTCAATTCTATGACTTCACACACCTCCATTCTATGACTTCACACACCTTCATTCTGTGACTTCAGACACCTCCACTCTATGACTTCAAACACCTTCATTGTTACTTCACAAACATCCATTCTGTGACTTCACACACCTCCATTCTGTGACTTCACACACCTTCATTCTGACTTCACACACCTCCATTCTGTGACTTCACCCAACTCAATTCTGTGACGTGACACACCTCATTTCTGACTTCACACACCTTCATTCTATGATTTCACACACCTTCATTCTATGACTTCACACACCTCCATTCTGTGACTTCACACACCTCCATTCTGACTTCACACCCCTCCATTCTGACTTCACACACCTCCATTCTGACTTCACACAGCTCCATTCTATGAATTCACACACCTCCATTCTGTGACTTCACACACCACCTTTTTGACTTCACACACCTCCATTCTCTGACTTCACACACCTCCATTCTGTGACTTCACACACCTCCGTTTTCACTTCACACACTTCCAATCTGTGACTTCACACACCTCCATTCTGTGATTTCACACACCTCTATTGTTTCACTTCACACACCTCCATTCTTTGAATTCACACACCGCCATTCCATGACTTCACAAACCTCCATTCTATGAGTTCACACACCTCCATTCTATGAGTTCACCTCCAATTTGACTTCACACATCTCCATTCTATGACTTCACACACCTTCATTCTTACTTCAGAAACATCCATTCTCTTACTTCACACACCTCCATTCTATGACTTCACAAACCTCCATTCTGTGTTCACACACCTCCTTTCTATGACTTCACACATTTCCATTCTATAACTTCACACACCTCCATTCTGTGGCTTCACACACCTATATTCTGAGTTCACACACCTCCATTCTGTGACTTCACACACCTCCATTCTGTGACTTCACACACCTCCATTCTGTTACTTCACACACCTCGATCCTATGACTTCACACACCTCCATTCAATGAAATAACACACCTCCATTCTGTGATTTCAGAAACCTCCATTCTATGACTTCACACACCTCCATTCTGTGACTTCACACACCTCCATTCTGAGTTCACACACCTCCATTCTATGACATCACAAACCACGATTCTGAGTTCACAGTCCTCCATTCTGTGACTTCACACACCTCCATTCTGTGATTTCACACACCTCCAATCTGACTTCACACACCTCCATTCTATGACTTCACACACCTCCATTCGTTGACATCAAAAAACACCATTCTATGACTTCACACAACTCCATTTTGACTTCACACACCTCCATTCTATGAGTTCACACACCTCCATTTTATGACTTCACACACCTCCATTGTGTGACTTCACACACCTCAATTCTATGACTTCACACACCTCCATTCTATGACTTCACACACCTCTATTCTGTGACTTCAGACACCTCCACTCTATGACTTCAAACACCTTCATTCTTACTTCACAAACATCCATTCTGTGACTTCACACACCTCCATTCTGTGACTTCACACACCTTCATTCTCACTTCACACACCTCCATTCTGTGACTTCACACACCTCAATTCTGTGACTTCACACACCTCCATTCTGACTTCACATACCTCCATTCTATGATTTCGCACACCTCCATTCTATGACTTCACACACCTCCATTCTGTGACTTCACACACCACCTTTTTGACTTCACACACCTCCATTCTGTGATTTCACACACCTCCATTCTGTGACTTCACACACCTCGGTTTTGACTTCACACACTTCCATTCTGTGACTTCACACACCTCCATTCTGTGACTTCACACACCTCTATTGTTTCACTTCACACACCTCCATTCTTTGACTTCACACACCGCCATTCCATGACTTCACACACCTCCATTCTTTGAGTTCACACACCTCCATTCTATGAGTTCACACACATCCAATTTGACTTCACACACCTCCATTCTATGACTTCACACACCTTCATTCTTACTTCAGAAACATCCATTCTCTGACTTCACACACCTCCATTCTATGGCTTCACAAACCTCCATTCTGTGACTTCACACACCTCAATTCTGAGTTCACACACCTCCATTCTGTGACTTCACACACCTCCATTCGTTGACATCAAAAACCAACATACTATGACTTCACACAACTCCATTTTAACTTCACACACCTCCATTCTATGAGTTCACACACCTCCATTTTATGACTTCACACACCTCCATTCTATGACTTCACACACCTCAATTCTATGACTTCACACACCTCCATTCTGTGACTTCACACACCTCCACTCTATGACCTCAAACATCTTCATTCTTACTTCACAAACATCCATTCTGTGACTTCACACACCTCCATTCTGTGATTTCACACACCTTCATTCTGACTTCACACACCTCCATTCTGTGACTTCACACACCTCCATTCTGTGACTTCACACACCTCCATTCTGACTTCACACACCTCCATTCTATGACTTCACACACCTCCGCTCTATGACTTCACACACCTCCATTTTGTGACTTCACACACCTAAATTCTATGACTTCACACAACTCCATTGTGACATCACACACCTCCATTCTATGAGTTCACACACCTCCATTCTGACTTCACACACCTCCATTCTATGACTTCACACACCTCAGTTCTCACTTCACACAGCTCCATTCTGTGACTTCACAAAACTCCATTCTGTGATTTCACACACCTCCATACTATGACTTCACACACCTCCATCTATGACTTCACACACCTCCATTCTGAGTTCACACACCTCCATTCTGTGACTTCACACACTTCCATTCTGACTTCACACACCTTCATTTTATGACTTCACACACCGCCATTCTGTGACTTCTCACACCTCCATTCTATGACTTCACACTCTTCCATTGTGACGTCACACAACTCCATTCTCTGAGTTCACACATCTCCATTCTATGATTTCACACACCTCCATTCTGACTTCACACACCTCCATTCTATGACATCACAGACCTCGAATCTGTGATTTCACTCACCTCCACTCTATGACTTCACACTCCTCCATTCTATGACTTCCCACACCTCCTTTCTATTACATCACCCACCTCAGTCTATGACTTCACACACCTCCATTCTGACTTCACACACCTCCATTCTGTGACTTCACACACCTCCATTCTATGACTTCACACACCTCCATTCTATGACTTCACACACCTCCATTCTATGACTTCACACACCTCCATTCTGTGACTTCAGACACCTCCACTCTATGACTTCAAACACCTTCATTCTTACTTCACAAACATCCATTCTGTGACTTCACACACCTCCTTTCTGTGACTTCACACACCTTCATTCTGACTTCACACACCTCCATTCTCTGACTTCACACACCTCAATTCTGTGACGTGACACACCTCCAATCTGACTTTACACACCTTCATTCTATGATTTCACACACCTCCATTCTATGACTTCACACACCTCCATTCTGTGACTTCACACACCTCCATTCTGACTTCACACCCATCCATTCTGACTTCACACACCTCCATTCTGACTTCACACAGCTCCATTCTATGACTTCACACACCTCCATTTTATGACTTCACACACCTCCATTCTGTGACTTCAGACACCTCCACTCTATGACTTCAAACACCTTCATTCTTATTTCACAAACATCCATTCTGTGACTTCACTCACCTCCATTCTCTGACTTCACACACCTCCATTCTGTGACTTCACACACCTCCGTTTTGACTTCACACACTTCCAATCTGTGACTTCACACACCTCCATTCTGTGACTTCACACACCTCTATTGTTTCGCTTCACACACCTCCATTTTTTGACTTCACACACCGCCATTCCATGACTTCACAAACCTCCATTCTATGAGTTCACACACCTCCATTCTATGAGTTCACACACCTCCAATTTAACTTCACACATCTCCATTCTATGACTTCACACACCTTCATTCTTACTTCAGAAACATCCATTCTCTTACTTCACACACCTCCAGTCTATGAATTCACAAACCTCCATTCTGTGACTTCACACACCTCCATTTTGAGTTCACACACCTCCATTCTATGACTTCAAACATCTCCATTCTATGACTTCACTCACATCCATTCTGACTTCACACACCTCCATTCTGATTCACACACCTGAATTCTTTGACTTCACACACTTCCATTCTATGATTTCACACACTTCCATCCTATGACTTCACACACCTCCATTCTATGACTTCACACACCTCATTTCTGAGTTGACACACCTCCATTCTGTGATTTCACACGCCTCCAATCTGACTTCACACACCTCCATTCTATGACTTCACACACCTCCATTCGTTGACATCAAAAACAACCATTCTATGACTTCACACAACTCCATTGTGAGGTCACACACCTTCATTCTATGAATTCACACACCTCCATTTTATGACCTCACACACCTCAATTCTATGACTTCACACACCTCCATTCTGTGACTTCACACACCTCCATTCTATGACTTCACAAACTTCCATTCTGAGTTCACAGACCTTCATTCTATGACTTCACACACCTCCATTCTACGACTTCACTCACTTCCATCCTGACTTCACACACCTCCATTCTGACTTCACACACCTCAATTCTGTGACTTCACACACCTCCATTCAATGATTTCACACACTTCCATTCTAAGACTTCAACACCTCCATTCTGTGGCTTCACACACCTACATTCTGTGTTCACACACCTCCATTCTCTGACTTCACACACCTCCATTCTGTGATTTCACACACCTCCAATCTGACTTCACACACCTCCATTCTATGACTTCACACACCTCCATTCGTTGACATCAAAAAACACCATTCTATGACTTCACACAACTCCATTTTGACTTCACACACCTCCATTCTATGAGTTCACACACCTCCATTTTATGACTTCACACACCTCCATTCTATGACTTCACACACCTCAATTCTATGACTTCACACACCTCCATTCTATGACTTCACATACCTTCATTCTGTGACTTCAGACACCTCCACTCTATGACTTCAAACACCTTCATTGTTACTTCACAAACATCCATTCTGTGACTTCACACACCTCCATTCTGTGACTTCACACACCTTCATTCTGACTTCACACACCTCCATTCTGTGACTTCACACAACTCAATTTTGTGACTTCACACACCTCCATTCTGATTTCACATACCTCCATTCTATGATTTCACACACCTCCATTCTATGACTTCACACACCTCCATTCTGTGACTTCACACACCACCTTTTTGACTTCAGACACCTCCATTCTGTGACTTCACACACCTCCATTCTGTGACTTCACACACCTCCGTTTTGACTTCACACACTTCCATTCTGTGACTTCACACACCTCCATTCTGTGACTTCACAAACCTCCATGCTGTGACTTCACACACCTCCATTCTGACTTCACACACCTACTTTCTATGACTTCACACACTTCCATTCTATAACTTCACACACCTCCATTCTGTGGCTTCACACACCTACATTCTGAGTTCACACACCTCCATTCTGTGACTTCACCACCTCCATTCTGTGACTTCACACACCTCCATTCTGTGACTTCACACACCTCGCTCCTATGACTTCACACACCTCCATTCAATGAATAAACACACCTCCATTCTGTGATTTCACAAACCTCCATTCTATGACTTCACACACCTCCATTCTGTGACTTCACACACCTCCATTCTGAGTTCACACACCTCCATTCTATGACTTCACAAACCTCCATTCTGAGTTCAGAGACCTCCATTCTGTGACTTCACACACCTCCATTCTATGACTTCACTCACCTCCATTCTGACTTCACACACCTCCATTCTGACTTCACACACCTTAATTCTGTGACTTCACACACCTCCATTCTATGATTTCACACACTTCCATTCTATGACTTCACACACCTCCATTGTGTGGCTTCACACACCTCCATTCGTTGACATCAAAAAACACCATTCTATGAGTTCACACAACTCCATTTTGACTTCACACACCTCCATTCTATGAGTTCACACACCTCCATTTTATGACTTCACACACCTCCATTCTATGACTTCACACACCTCAATTCTATGACTTCACACACCTCCATTCTATGACTTCACACACCTCCATTCTGTGACATCACACACCGCCACTCTATGACTACAATCACCTGCATTCTTACTTCACAAACATCCATCCTGTGACTTCACACACCTCCATTCTGTGATTTCACACACCTTCATTCGGACTTCACACACCTCCATTCTGTGACTTCACACACCTCAATTCTGTGACTTCACACACCTACGTTCTGACTTCACACACCTCCATTCTATGACTTCACAAACCTCCATTCTATGACTTCACACACCTCCATTTTGTGACTTCACACACCTAAATTCTATGACTTCACACACCTCCATTGTGACTTCACACACCTCCATTCTATGAGTTCACACACCTCCGTTCTGACTTCACACACCTCCATTCTATGACTTCACACACCTCCGTTCTGACTTCTCACAGCTCCATTCTGTGACTTCACAAAACTCCATTCTGTGATTTCACACACCTCCATACTATGACTTCACACACCTCCATCTATGACTTCACACACCTCCATTCTGAGTTCACACACCTTCATTTTATGACTTCACAAACCTCCATTCTGTGACTTCTCACACCTCCATTCTATGACTTCACACTCTACCATTGTGACGTCACACAACTCCATTCTCTGAGTTCACACATCTCCATTCTATGATTTCACACACCTCCATTCTGACTTCACACACCTCCATTCTATGACATCACAGACCTCGTATCTGTGACTTCACTCACCTCCACTCTATGACTTCACACTCCTCCATTCTACGACTTCCCACACCTCCTTTCTATGACTTCACCCACCTCAGTCTATGACTTCACACACCTCCATTCTGACTTCACACACCTCCATTCTCTGACTTCACACACCTCCATTCTATGACTTCACACACCTCAATTCTATGACTTCACACACCTCCATTCTATGCTTTCACACACCTCCATTCTGTGACTTCACACACCTCCATTCTATGTCTTCAAACACCTTCATTCTTACTTCACAAACATCCATTCTGTGACTTCACACACCTCCTTTCTGTGACTTCACACACCTTCATTCTGACTTCACACACCTCCATTCTCTGACTTCACACACCTCAATTCTGTGACGTGACACACCTCCATTCTGACTTCACACACCTTCATTCTATGATTTCACACACCTCCATTCTATGACTTCACACACCTCCATTTTGTGACTTCACACACCTCCACTCTGACTTCAAACCCCTCCAGTCTGACTTCACACACCTCCATTCTGACTTCACACAGCTCCATTCTATGAATTCACACACCTCCATTCTGTGACTTCACACACCACCTTTTTGACTTCACACACCTCCATTCTCTGACTTCACACACCTCCATTCTGTGACTTCACACACCTCCGTTTTGAATTCACACACTTCCAATCTGTGACTTCACACACCTCCATTCTGTGACTTCACACACCTCTATTGTTTCGCTTCACACACCTCCATTCTTTGACTTCACACACCGCCATTCCCTGACTTCACACACCTCCATTCTATGAGTTCACACACCTCCATTCTATGTGTTCTCACACCTCCAATTTAACTTCACACATCTCCATTCTATGGCTTCACACACCTTCATTCTTACTTCAGAAACATCCATTCTCTTACTTCACACACCTCCATTCTATGACTTCACAAACCTCCATTCTGTGACTTCACACACCTCCATTCTGAATTCAGACACCTCCTTTCTATGACTTCACACACTTCCATTCTATAACTTCACACACCTCCATTCTGTGGCTTCACACACCTACATTCTGAGTTCACACACCTCCATTCTGTGACTTCACACACCTCCATTCGGTGACTTCACACACCTCCATTCTGTGACTTCACACACCTCCATTCTGTGTTCACACACCTCCATTCTATGACTTCACACACCTCCATTCTATGACTTCACACACCTCAATTCTATGACTTCACACACCTCCATTCTATGACTTCACACACCTCCATTCTGTGACATCACACACCGCCACTCTATGACTACAATCACCTGCATTCTTACTTCACAAACATCCATCCTGTGACTTCACACACCTCCATTCTGTGATTTCACACACCTTCATTCGGACTTCACACACCTCCATTCTGTGACTTCACACACCTCAATTCTGTGACTTCACACACCTACGTTCTGACTTCACACACCTCCATTCTATGACTTCACACACCTCCATTCTATGACTTCACACACCTCCATTTTGTGACTTCACACACCTAAATTCTATGACTTCACACACCTCCATTGTGACTTCACACACCTCCATTCTATGAGTTCACACACCTCCGTTCTGACTTCACACACCTCCATTCTATGACTTCACACACCTCCGTTCTGACTTCTCACAGCTCCATTCTGTGACTTCACAAAACTCCATTCTGTGATTTCACACACCTCCATACTATGACTTCACACACCTCCATCTATGACTTCACACACCTCCATTCTGAGTTCACACACCTTCATTTTATGACTTCACACACCTCCATTCTGTGACTTCTCACACCTCCATTCTATGACTTCACACTCTACCATTGTGACGTCACACAACTCCATTCTCTGAGTTCACACATCTCCATTCTATGATTTCACACATCTCCATTCTGACTTCACACACCTCCATTCTATGACATCACAGACCTCGTATCTGTGATTTCACTCACCTCCACTCTATGACTTCACACTCCTCCATTCTACGACTTCCCACACCTCCTTTCTATGACTTCACCCACCTCAGTCTATGACTTCACACACCTCCATTCTGACTTCACACACCTCCATTCTCTGACTTCACACACCTCCATTCTATGACTTCACACACCTCAATTCTATGACTTCACACACCTTCATTCTATGCTTTCACACACCTCCATTCTGTGACTTCACACACCTCCATTCTATGTCTTCAAACACCTTCATTCTTACTTCACAAACATCCATTCTGTGACTTCACACACCTCCTTTCTGTGACTTCACACACCTTCATTCTGACTTCACACACCTCCATTCTCTGACTTCACACACCTCAATTCTGTGACGTGACACACCTCCATTCTGACTTCACACACCTTCATTCTATGATTTCACACACCTCCATTCTATGACTTCACACACCTCCATTTTGTGACTTCACACACCTCCATTCTGACTTCAAACCCCTCCAGTCTGACTTCACACACCTCCATTCTGACTTCACACAGCTCCATTCTATGAATTCACACACCTCCATTCTGTGACTTCACACACCACCTTTTTGACTTCACACACCTCCATTCTCTGACTTCACACACCTCCATTCTGTGACTTCACACACCTCCGTTTTGAATTCACACACTTCCAATCTGTGACTTCACACACCTCCATTCTGTGACTTCACACACCTCTATTGTTTCGCTTCACACACCTTCATTCTTTGACTTCACACACCGCCATTCCCTGACTTCACACACCTCCATTCTATGAGTTCACACACCTCCATTCTATGTGTTCTCACACCTCCAATTTAACTTCACACATCTCCATTCTATGGCTTCACACACCTTCATTCTTACTTCAGAAACATCCATTCTCTTACTTCACACACCTCCATTCTATGACTTCACAAACCTCCATTCTGTGACTTCACACACCTCCATTCTGAATTCAGACACCTCCTTTCTATGACTTCACACACTTCCATTCTATAACTTCACACACCTCCATTCTGTGGCTTCACACACCTACATTCTGAGTTCACACACCTCCATTCTGTGACTTCACACACCTCCATTCGGTGACTTCACACACCTCCATTCTGTGACTTCACACACCTCCATTCTGAGTTCACACACCTCCATTCTATGACTTCACACATCTCCATTCTATGACTACACTCACCTCCATTCTGACTTCACACACCTCCATTCTGATTCACACACCTCAATTCTTTGACTTCACACACCTCCATTCTATGATTTCACACACTTCCATTCTATGACTTCACACACCTCCATTCTATGACTTCACACAACTCATTTCTGAGTTGACACACCTCCATTCTGTGATTTCACACGCCTCCAATCTGACTTCACACACCTCCATTCTATGACTTCACACACCTCCATTCGTTGACATCAAAAACAACCATTCTATGACTTCACACAACTCCATTGTGAGGTCACACACCTTCATTCTATGAATTCACACACCTCCATTTTATGACCTCACACACCTCAATTCTATGACTTCACACACCTCCATTCTGTGACTTCACACACCTCCATTCTATGACTTCACAAACTTCCATTCTGAGTTCACAGACCTTCATTCTATGACTTCACACACCTCCATTCTACGACTTCACTCACTTCCATTCTGACTTCACACACCTCCATTCTGACTTCACACACCTCAATTCTGTGACTTCACACACCTCCATTCAATGATTTCACACACTTCCATTCTAAGACTTCACACACCTCCATTCTGTGGCTTCACACACCTACATTCTGTGTTCACACACCTCCATTCTGTGACTTCACACACCTCCATTCTGTGATTTCACACACCTCCAATCTGACTTCACACACCTCCATTCTATGACTTCACACACCTCCATTCGTTGACATCAAAAAACACCATTCTATGACTTCACACAACTCCATTTTGACTTCACACACCTCCATTTTATGAGTTCACACACCTCCATTTTATGACTTCACACACCTCCATTCTATGACTTCACACACCTCAATTCTATGACTTCACACACCTACATTCTATGACTTCACACACCTTCATTCTGTGACTTCAGACACCTCCACTCTATGACTTCAAACACCTTCATTGTTACTTCACAAACATCCATTCTGTGACTTCACACACCTCCATTCTGTGACTTCACACACCTTCATTCTGACTTCACACACCTCCATTCTGTGACTTCACACAACTCAATTTTGTGACTTCACACACCTCCATTCTGATTTCACATACCTCCATTCTATTATTTCACACACCTCCATTCTATGACTTCACACACCTCCATTCTGTGACTTCACACACCACCTTTTTGACTTCAGACACCTCCATTCTGTGACTTCACACACCTCCATTCTGTGACTTCACACACCTCCGTTTTGACTTCACACACTTCCATTCTGTGACTTCACACACCTCCATTCTGTGACTTCACAAACCTCCATGCTGTGACTTCACACACCTCCATTCTGACTTCACACACCTACTTTCTATGACTTCACACACTTCCATTCTATAACTTCACACACCTCCATTCTGTGGCTTCACACACCTACATTCTGAGTTCACACACCTCCATTCTGTGACTTCACCACCTCCATTCTGTGACTTCACACACCTCCATTCTGTGACTTCACACACCTCGCTCCTATGACTTCACACACCTCCATTCAATGAGTAAACACAACTCCATTCTGTGATTTCACAAACCTCCATTCTATGACTTCACACACCTCCATTCTGTGACTTCACACACCTCCATTCTGAGTTCACACACCTCCATTCTATGACTTCACAAACCTCCATTCTGAGTTCAGAGACCTCCATTCTATGACTTCACACACCTCCATTCTATGACTTCACTCACCTCCATTCTGACTTCACACACCTCCATTCTGACTTCACACACCTTAATTCTGTGACTTCACACACCTCCATTCTATGATTTCACACACTTCCATTCTATGACTTCACACACCTCCATTCTGTGGCTTCACACACCTCCATTCGTTGACATCAAAAAACACCATTCTATGACTTCACACAACTCCATTTTGACTTCACACACCTCCATTCTATGAGTTCACACACCTCCATTTTATGACTTCACACACCTCCATTCTATGACTTCACACACCTCAATTCTATGACTTCACACACCTCCATTCTATGACTTCACAAACCTCCATTCTGTGACATCACACACCGCCACTCTATGACTACAATCACCTGCATTCTTACTTCACAAACATCCATCCTGTGACTTCACACACCTCCATTCTGTGATTTCACACACCTTCATTCTGACTTCACACACCTCCATTCTGTGACTTCACACACCTCAATTCTGTGACTTCACACACCTACATTCTGACTTCACACACCTCCATTCTATGACTTCACACACCTCCATTCTATGACTTCACACACCTCCATTTTGTGACTTCACACACCTAAATTCTATGACTTCACACACCTCCATTGTGACTTCACACACCTCCATTCTATGAGTTCACACACCTCCGTTCTGACTTCACACACCTCCATTCTATGACTTCACACACCTCCGTTCTGACTTCTCACAGCTCCATTCTGTGACTTCACAAAACTCCATTCTGTGATTTCACACACCTCCATACTATGACTTCACACACCTGTATCTATGACTTCACACACCTCCATTCTGAGTTCACACACCTCCATTCTGTGACTTCACACACCTCCATTCTGACTTCACACACCTTCATTTTATGACTTCACACACCTCCATTCTGTGACTTCTCACACCTCCATTCTATGACTTCACACTCTACCATTGTGACGTCACACAACTCCATTCTCTGAGTTCACACATCTCCATTCTATGATTTCACACATCTCCATTCTGACTTCACACACCTCCATTCTATGACATCACAGACCTCGTATCTGTGACTTCACTCACCTCCACTCTATGACTTCACACTCCTCCATTCTACGACTTCCCACACCTCCTTTCTATGACTTCACCCACCTCAGTCTATGACTTCACACACCTCCATTCTGACTTCACACACCTCCATTCTCTGACTTCACACACCTCCATTCTATGACTTCACACACCTCAATTCTATGACTTCACACACCTCCATTCTATGCTTTCACACACCTCCATTCTGTGACTTCACACACCTCCATTCTATGTCTTCAAACACCTTCATTCTTACTTCACAAACATCCATTCTGTGACTTCACACACCTCCTTTCTGTGACTTCACACACCTTCATTCTGACTTCACACACCTCCATTCTCTGACTTCACACACCTCAATTCTGTGACGTGACACACCTCCATTCTGACTTCACACACCTTCATTCTATGATTTCACACACCTCCATTCTATGACTTCACACACCTCCATTTTGTGACTTCACACACCTCCATTCTGACTTCAAACCCCTCCAGTCTGACTTCACACACCTCCATTCTGACTTCACACAGATCCATTCTATGAATTCACACACCTCCATTCTGTGACTTCACACACCACCTTTTTGACTTCACACACCTCCATTCTTGACTTCACACACCTCCATTCTGTGACTTCACACACCTCCGTTTTGAATTCACACACTTCCAATCTGTGACTTCACACACCTCCATTCTGTGACTTCACACACCTCTATTGTTTCGCTTCACACACCTCCATTCTTTGACTTCACACACCGCCATTCCCTGACTTCACACACCTCCATTCTATGAGTTCACACACCTCCATTCTATGTGTTCTCACACCTCCAATTTAACTTCACACATCTCCATTCTATGGCTTCACACACCTTCATTCTTACTTCAGAAACATCCATTCTCTTACTTCACACACCTCCATTCTATGACTTCACAAACCTCCATTCTGTGACTTCACACACCTCCATTCTGAATTCAGACACCTCCTTTCTATGACTTCACACACTTCCATTCTATAACTTCACACACCTCCATTCTGTGGCTTCACACACCTACATTCTGAGTTCACACACCTCCATTCTGTGACTTCACACACCTCCATTCGGTGACTTCACACACCTCCATTCTGTGACTTCACACACCTCCATTCTGAGTTCACACACCTCCATTCTATGACTTCACACATCTCCATTCTATGACTACACTCACCTCCATTCTGACTTCACACACCTCCATTCTGATTCACACACCTCAATTCTTTGAGTTCACACACCTCGATTCTATGATTTCACACACTTCCATTCTATGACTTCACACACCTCCATTCTATGACTTCACACAACTCATTTCTGAGTTGACACACCTCCATTCTGTGATTTCACACGCCTCCAATCTGACTTCACACACCTCCATTCTATGACTTCACACACCTCCATTCGTTGACATCAAAAACAACCATTCTATGACTTCACACAACCCCATTGTGAGGTCACACACCTTCATTATATGAATTCACACACCTCCATTTTATGACCTCACACACCTCAATTCTATGACTTCACACACCTCCATTCTGTGACTTCACACACCTCCATTCTATGATTTCACAAACTTCCATTCTGAGTTCACAGACCTTCATTCTATGACTTCACACACCTCCATTCTACGACTTCACTCACTTCCATTCTGACTTCACACACCTCCATTCTGACTTCACACGCCTCAATTCTGTGACTTCACACACCTCCATTCAATGATTTCACACACTTCCATTCTAAGACTTCACACACCTCCATTCTGTGGCTTCACACACCTACATTCTGTGTTCACACACCTCCATTCTGTGACTTCACACACCTCCATTCTGTGATTTCACACACCTCCAATCTGACTTCACACACCTCCATTCTATGACTTCACACACCTCCATTCGTTGACATCAAAAAACACCATTCTATGACTTCACACAACTCCATTTTGACTTCACACACCTCCATTCTATGAGTTCACACACCTCCATTTTATGACTTCACACACCTCCATTCTATGACTTCACACACCTCAATTCTATGACTTCACACACCTACATTCTATGACTTCACACACCTTCATTCTGTGACTTCAGACACCTCCACTCTATGACTTCAAATACCTTCATTGTTACTTCACAAACATCCATTCTGTGACTTCACACACCTCCATTCTGTGACTTCACACACCTTCATTCTGACTTCACACACCTCCATTCTGTGACTTCACACAACTCAATTTTGTGACTTCACACACCTCCATTCTGATTTCACATACCTCCATTCTATGATTTCACACACCTCCATTCTATGACTTCACACACCTCCATTCTGTGACTTCACACACCACCTTTTTGACTTCAGACACCTCCATTCTGTGACTTCACACACCTCCATTCTGTGACTTCACACACCTCCGTTTTGACTTCACACACTTCCATTCTGTGACTTCACACACCTCCATTCTGTGACTTCACAAACTTCCATGCTGTGACTTCACACACCTCCATTCTGACTTCACACACCTACTTTCTATGACTTCACACACTTCCATTCTATAACTTCACACACCTCCATTCTGTGGCTTCACACACCTACATTCTGAGTTCACACACCTCCATTCTGTGACTTCACCACCTCCATTCTGTGACTTCACGCACCTCCATTCTGTGACTTCACACACCTCGCTCCTATGACTTCACACACCTCCATTCAATGAGTAAACACAACTCCATTCTGTGATTTCACAAACCTCCATTCTATGACTTCACACACCTCCATTCTGTGACTTCACACACCTCCATTCTGAGTTCACACACCTCCATTCTATGACTTCACAAACCTCCATTCTGAGTTCAGAGACCTCCATTCTGTGACTTCACACACCTCCATTCTATGACTTCACTCACCTCCATTCTGACTTCACACACCTCCATTCTGACTTCACACACCTTAATTCTGTGACTTCACACACCTCCATTCTATGATTTCACACACTTCCATTCTATGACTTCACACACCTCCATTCTGTGGCTTCACACACCTCCATTCGTTGACATCAAAAAACACCATTCTATGACTTCACACAACTCCATTTTGACTTCACACACCTCCATTCTATGAGTTCACACACCTCCATTTTATGACTTCACACACCTCCATTCTATGACTTCACACACCTCAATTCTATGACTTCACACACCTCCATTCTATGACTTCACAAACCTCCATTCTGTGACATCACACACCGCCACTCTATGACTACAATCACCTGCATTCTTACTTCACAAACATCCATCCTGTGACTTCACACACCTCCATTCTGTGATTTCACACACCTTCATTCTGACTTCACACACCTCCATTCTGTGACTTCACACACCTCAATTCTGTGACTTCACACACCTACATTCTGACTTCACACACCTCCATTCTATGACTTCACACACCTCCATTCTATGACTTCACACACCTCCATTTTGTGACTTCACACACCTAAATTCTATGACTTCACACACCTCCATTGTGACTTCACACACCTCCATTCTATGAGTTCACACACCTCCGTTCTGACTTCACACACCTCCATTCTATGACTTCACACACCTCCGTTCTGACTTCTCACAGCTCCATTCTGTGACTTCACAAAACTCCATTCTGTGATTTCACACACCTCCATACTATGACTTCACACACCTCCATCTATGACTTCACACACCTCCATTCTGAGTTCACACACCTCCATTCTGTGACTTCACACACCTCCATTCTGACTTCACACACCTTCATTTTATGACTTCACACACCTCCATTCTGTGACTTCTCACACCTCCATTCTATGACTTCACACTCTACCATTGTGACGTCACACAACTCCATTCTCTGAGTTCACACATCTCCATTCTATGATTTCACACATCTCCATTCTGACTTCACACACCTCCATTCTATGACATCACAGACCTCGTATCTGTGACTTCACTCACCTCCACTCTATGACTTCACACTCCTCCATTCTACGACTTCCCACACCTCCTTTCTATGACTTCACCCACCTCAGTCTATGACTTCACACACCTCCATTCTGACTTCACACACCTCCATTCTCTGACTTCACACACCTCCATTCTATGACTTCACACACCTCAATTCTATGACTTCACACACCTCCATTCTATGCTTTCACACACCTCCATTCTGTGACTTCACACACCTCCATTCTATGTCTTCAAACACCTTCATTCTTACTTCACAAACATCCATTCTGTGACTTCACACACCTCCTTTCTGTGACTTCACACACCTTCATTCTGACTTCACACACCTCCATTCTCTCACTTCACACACCTCAATTCTGTGACGTGACACACCTCCATTCTGACTTCACACACCTTCATTCTATGATTTCACACACCTCCATTCTATAACTTCACACACCTCCATTTTGTGACTTTACACACCTCCATTCTGACTTCAAACCCCTCCAGTCTGACTTCACACACCTCCATTCTGACTTCACACAGCTCCATTCTATGAATTCACACACCTCCATTCTGTGACTTCACACACCACCTTTTTGACTTCACACACCTCCATTCTCTGACTTCACACACCTCCATTCTGTGACTTCACACACCTCCGTTTTGAATTCACACACTTCCAATCTGTGACTTCACACACCTCCATTCTGTGACTTCACACACCTCTATTGTTTCGCTTCACACACCTCCATTCTTTGACTTCACACACCGCCATTCCCTGACTTCACACACCTCCATTCTATGAGTTCACACACCTCCATTCTATGTGTTCTCACACCTCCAATTTAACTTCACACATCTCCATTCTATGGCTTCACACACCTTCATTCTTACTTCAGAAACATCCATTCTCTTACTTCACACACCTCCATTCTATGACTTCACAAACCTCCATTCTGTGACTTCACACACCTCCATTCTGAATTCAGACACCTCCTTTCTATGACTTCACACACTTCCATTCTATAACTTCACACACCTCCATTCTGTGGCTTCACACACCTACATTCTGAGTTCACACACCTCCATTCTTTGACTTCACACACCTCCATTCGGTGACTTCACACACCTCCATTCTGTGACTTCACACACCTCCATTCTGAGTTCACACACCTCCATTCTATGACTTCACACACCTCCATTCTATGACTTCACACACCTCAATTCTATGACTTCACACACCTCCATTCTATGACTTCACACACCTCCATTCTGTGACATCACACACCGCCACTCTATGACTACAATCACCTGCATTCTTACTTCACAAACATCCATCCTGTGACTTCACACACCTCCATTCTGTGATTTCACACACCTTCATTCGGACTTCACACACCTCCATTCTGTGACTTCACACACCTCAATTCTGTGACTTCACACACCTACATTCTGTGTTCACACACCTCCATTCTGTGACTTCACACACCTCCATTCTGTGATTTCACACACCTCCAATCTGACTTCACACACCTCCATTCTATGACTTCACACACCTCCATTCGTTGACATCAAAAAACACCATTCTATGACTTCACACAACTCCATTTTGACTTCACACACCTCCATTTTATGAGTTCACACACCTCCATTTTATGACTTCACACACCTCCATTCTATGACTTCACACACCTCAATTCTATGACTTCACACACCTACATTCTATGACTTCACACACCTTCATTCTGTGACTTCAGACACCTCCACTCTATGACTTCAAACACCTTCATTGTTACTTCACAAACATCCATTCTGTGACTTCACACACCTCCATTCTGTGACTTCACACACCTTCATTCTGACTTCACACACCTCCATTCTGTGACTTCACACAACTCAATTTTGTGACTTCACACACCTCCATTCTGATTTCACATACCTCCATTCTATGATTTCACACACCTCAATTCTATGACTTCACACACCTCCATTCTGTGACTTCACACACCACCTTTTTGACTTCAGACACCTCCATTCTGTGACTTCACACACCTCCATTCTGTGACTTCACACACCTCGGTTTTGACTTCACACACTTCCATTCTGTGACTTCACACACCTCCATTCTGTGACTTCACAAACCTCCATGCTGTGACTTCACACACCTCCATTCTGACTTCACACACCTACTTTCTATGACTTCACACACTTCCATTCTATAACTTCACACACCTCCATTCTGTGGCTTCACACACCTACATTCTGAGTTCACACACCGCCATTCTGTGACTTCACCACCTCCATTCTGTGACTTCACACACCTCCATTCTGTGACTTCACACACCTCGCTCCTATGACTTCACACACCTCCATTCAATGAGTAAACACAACTCCATTCTGTGATTTCACAAACCTCCATTCTATGACTTCACACACCTCCATTCTGTGACTTCACACACCTCCATTCTGAGTTCACACACCTCCATTCTATGACTTCACAAACCTCCATTCTGAGTTCAGAGACCTCCATTCTGTGACTTCACACACCTCCATTCTATGACTTCACTCACCTCCATTCTGACTTCACACACCTCCATTCTGACTTCACACACCTTAATTCTGTGACTTCACACACCTCCATTCTATGATTTCACACACTTCCATTCTATGACTTCACACACCTCCATTCTGTGGCTTCACACACCTCCATTCGTTGACATCAAAAAACACCATTCTATGACTTCACACAACTCCATTTTGACTTCACACACCTCCATTCTATGAGTTCACACACCTCCATTTTATGACTTCACACACCTCCATTCTATGACTTCACACACCTCAATTCTATGACTTCACACACCTCCATTCTATGACTTCACAAACCTCCATTCTGTGACATCACACACCGCCACTCTATGACTACAATCACCTGCATTCTTACTTCACAAACATCCATCCTGTGACTTCACACACCTCCATTCTGTGATTTCACACACCTTCATTCTGACTTCGCACACCTCCATTCTGTGACTTCACACACCTCAATTCTGTGACTTCACACACCTACATTCTGACTTCACACACCTCCATTCTATGACTTCACACACCTCCATTCTATGACTTCACACACCTCCATTTTGTGACTTCACACACCTAAATTCTATGACTTCACACACCTCCATTGTGACTTCACACACCTCCATTCTATGAGTTCACACACCTCCGTTCTGACTTCACACACCTCCATTCTATGACTTCACACACCTCCGTTCTGACTTCTCACAGCTCCATTCTGTGACTTCACAAAACTCCATTCTGTGATTTCACACACCTCCATACTATGACTTCACACACCTGTATCTATGACTTCACACACCTCCATTCTGTGACTTCACACACCTCCATTCTGACTTCACACACCTTCATTTTATGACTTCACACACCTCCATTCTGTGACTTCTCACACCTCCATTCTATGACTTCACACTCTACCATTGTGACGTCACACAACTCCATTCTCTGAGTTCACACATCTCCATTCTATGATTTCACACATCTCCATTCTGACTTCACACACCTCCATTCTATGACATCACAGACCTCGTATCTGTGACTTCACTCACCTCCACTCTATGACTTCACACTCCTCCATTCTACGACTTCCCACACCTCCTTTCTATGACTTCACCCACCTCAGTCTATGACTTCACACACCTCCATTCTGACTTCACACACCTCCATTCTCTGACTTCACACACCTCCATTCTATGACTTCACACACCTCAATTCTATGACTTCACACACCTCCATTCTATGCTTTCACACACCTCCATTCTGTGACTTCACACACCTCCATTCTATGTCTTCAAACACCTTCATTCTTACTTCACAAACATCCATTCTGTGACTTCACACACCTCCTTTCTGTGACTTCACACACCTTCATTCTGACTTCACACACCTCCATTCTCTGACTTCACACACCTCAATTCTGTGACGTGACACACCTCCATTCTCACTTCACACACCTTCATTCTATGATTTCACACACCTCCATTCTATGACTTCACACACCTCCATTTTGTGACTTCACACACCTCCATTCTGACTTCAAACCCCTCCAGTCTGACTTCACACACCTCCATTCTGACTTCACACAGCTCCATTCTATGAATTCACACACCTCCATTCTGTGACTTCACACACCACCTTTTTGACTTCACACACCTCCATTCTACGACTTCAGACACCTCCATTCTGTGACTTCACACACCTCCGTTTTGAATTCACACACTTCCAATCTGTGACTTCACACACCTCCATTCTGTGACTTCACACACCTCTACTGTTTCGCTTCACACACCTCCATTCTTTGACTTCACACACCGCCATTCCCTGACTTCACACACCTCCATTCTATGAGTTCACACACCTCCATTCTATGTGTTCTCACACCTCCAATTTAACTTCACACATCTCCATTCTATGGCTTCACACACCTTCATTCTTACTTCAGAAACATCCATTCTCTTACTTCACACACCTCCATTCTATGACTTCACAAACCTCCATTCTGTGACTTCACACACCTCCATTCTGAATTCAGACACCTCCTTTCTATGACTTCACACACTTCCATTCTATAACTTCACACACCTCCATTCTGTGGCTTCACACACCTACATTCTGAGTTCACACACCTCCATTCTGTGACTTCACACACCTCCATTCGGTGACTTCACACACCTCCATTCTGTGACTTCACACACCTCCATTCTGAGTTCACACACCTCCATTCTATGACTTCACACATCTCCATTCTATGACTACACTCACCTCCATTCTGACTTCACACACCTCCATTCTGATTCACACACCTCAATTCTTTGACTTCACACACCTCGATTCTATGATTTCACACACTTCCATTCTATGACTTCACACACCTCCATTCTATGACTTCACACAACTCATTTCTGAGTTGACACACCTCCATTCTGTGATTTCACACGCCTCCAATCTGACTTCACACACCTCCATTCTATGACTTCACACACCTCCATTCGTTGACATCAAAAACAACCATTCTATGACTTCACACAACTCCATTGTGAGGTCACACACCTTCATTCTATGAATTCACACACCTCCATTTTATGACCTCACACACCTCAATTCTATGACTTCACACACCTCCATTCTGTGACTTCACACACCTCCATTCTATGATTTCACAAACTTCCATTCTGAGTTCACAGACCTTCATTCTATGACTTCACACACCTCCATTCTACGACTTCACTCACTTCCATTCTGACTTCACACACCTCCATTCTGACTTCACACACCTCAATTCTGTGACTTCACACACCTCCATTCAATGATTTCACACACTTCCATTCTAAGACTTCACACACCTCCATTCTGTGGCTTCACACACCTACATTCTGTGTTCACACACCTCCATTCTGTGACTTCACACACCTCCATTCTGTGATTTCACACACCTCCAATCTGACTTCACACACCTCCATTCTATGACTTCACACACCTCCATTCGTTGACATCAAAAAACACCATTCTATGACTTCACACAACTCCATTTTGACTTCACACACCTCCATTCTATGAGTTCACACACCTCCATTTTATGACTTCACACACCTCCATTCTATGACTTCACACACCTCAATTCTATGACTTCACACACCTACATTCTATGACTTCACACACCTTCATTCTGTGACTTCAGACACCTCCACTCTATGACTTCAAACACCTTCATTGTTACTTCACAAACATCCATTCTGTGACTTCACACACCTCCATTCTGTGACTTCACACACCTTCATTCTGACTTCACACACCTCCATTCTGTGACTTCACACAACTCAATTTTGTGACTTCACACACCTCCATTCTGATTTCACATACCTCCATTCTATGATTTCACACACCTCCATTCTATGACTTCACACACCTCCATTCTGTGACTTCACACACCACCTTTTTGACTTCAGACACCTCCATTCTGTGACTTCACACACCTCCATTCTGTGACTTCACACACCTCCGTTTTGACTTCACACACTTCCATTCTGTGACTTCACACACCTCCATTCTGTGACTTCACAAACTTCCATGCTGTGACTTCACACACCTCCATTCTGACTTCACACACCTACTTTCTATGACTTCACACACTTCCATTCTATAACTTCACACACCTCCATTCTGTGGCTTCACACACCTACATTCTGAGTTCACACACCTCCATTCTGTGACTTCACCACCTCCATTCTGTGACTTCACACACCTCCATTCTGTGACTTCACACACCTCGCTCCTATGACTTCACACACCTCCATTCAATGAGTAAACACAACTCCATTCTGTGATTTCACAAACCTCCATTCTATGACTTCACACACCTCCATTCTGTGACTTCACACACCTCCATTCTGAGTTCACACACCTCCATTCTATGACTTCACAAACCTCCATTCTGAGTTCAGAGACCTCCATTCTATGACTTCACACACCTCCATTCTATGACTTCACTCACCTCCATTCTGACTTCACACACCTCCATTCTGACTTCACACACCTTAATTCTGTGACTTCACACACCTCCATTCTATGATTTCACACACTTCCATTCTATGACTTCACACACCTCCATTCTGTGGCTTCACACACCTCCATTCGTTGACATCAAAAAACACCATTCTATGACTTCACACAACTCCATTTTGACTTCACACACCTCCATTCTATGAGTTCACACACCTCCATTTTATGACTTCACACACCTCCATTCTATGACTTCACACACCTCAATTCTATGACTTCACACACCTCCATTCTATGACTTCACAAACCTCCATTCTGTGACATCACACACCGCCACTCTATGACTACAATCACCTGCATTCTTACTTCACAAACATCCATCCTGTGACTTCACACACCTCCATTCTGTGATTTCACACACCTTCATTCTGACTTCACACACCTCCATTCTGTGACTTCACACACCTCAATTCTGTGACTTCACACACCTACATTCTGACTTCACACACCTCCATTCTATGACTTCACACACCTCCATTCTATGACTTCACACACCTCCATTTTGTGACTTCACACACCTAAATTCTATGACTTCACACACCTCCATTGTGACTTCACACACCCCCATTCTATGAGTTCACACACCTCCGTTCTGACTTCACACACCTCCATTCTATGACTTCACACACCTCCGTTCTGACTTCTCACAGCTCCATTCTGTGACTTCACAAAACTCCATTCTGTGATTTCACACACCTCCATACTATGACTTCACACACCTCCATCTATGACTTCACACACCTCCATTCTGAGTTCACACACCTCCATTCTGTGACTTCACACACCTCCATTCTGACTTCACACACCTTCATTTTATGACTTCACACACCTCCATTCTGTGACTTCTCACACCTCCATTCTATGACTTCACACTCTACCATTGTGACGTCACACAACTCCATTCTCTGAGTTCACACATCTCCATTCTATGATTTCACACATCTCCATTCTGACTTCACACACCTCCATTCTATGACATCACAGACCTCGTATCTGTGACTTCACTCACCTCCACTCTATGACTTCACACTCCTCCATTCTACGACTTCCCACACCTCCTTTCTATGACTTCACCCACCTCAGTCTATGACTTCACACACCTCCATTCTGACTTCACACACCTCCATTCTCTGACTTCACACACCTCCATTCTATGACTTCACACACCTCAATTCTATGACTTCACACACCTCCATTCTATGCTTTCACACACCTCCATTCTGTGACTTCACACACCTCCATTCTATGTCTTCAAACACCTTCATTCTTACTTCACAAACATCCATTCTGTGACTTCACACACCTCCTTTCTGTGACTTCACACACCTTCATTCTGACTTCACACACCTCCATTCTCTGACTTCACACACCTCAATTCTGTGACGTGACACACCTCCATTCTGACTTCACACACCTTCATTCTATGATTTCACACAATTCCATTCTATGACTTCACACACCTCCATTTTGTGACTTCACAAACCTCCATTCTGACTTCAAACCCCTCCAGTCTGACTTCACACACCTCCATTCTGACTTCACACAGCTCCATTCTATGAATTCACACACCTCCATTCTGTGACTTCACACACCACCTTTTTGACTTCACACACCTCCATTCTATGACTTCACACACCTCCATTCTGTGACTTCACACACCTCCGTTTTGAATTCACACACTTCCAATCTGTGACTTCACACACCTCCATTCTGTGACTTCACACACCTCTATTGTTTCGCTTCACACACCTCCATTCTTTGACTTCACACACCGCCATTCCCTGACTTCACACACCTCCATTCTATGAGTTCACACACCTCCATTCTATGTGTTCTCACACCTCCAATTTAACTTCACACATCTCCATTCTATGGCTTCACACACCTTCATTCTTACTTCAGAAACATCCATTCTCTTACTTCACACACCTCCATTCTATGACTTCACAAACCTCCATTCTGTGACTTCACACACCTCCATTCTGAATTCAGACACCTCCTTTCTATGACTTCACACACTTCCATTCTATAACTTCACACACCTCCATTCTGTGGCTTCACACACCTACATTCTGAGTTCACACACCTCCATTCTGTGACTTCACACACCTCCATTCGGTGACTTCACACACCTCCATTCTGTGACTTCACACACCTCCATTCTGAGTTCACACACCTCCATTCTATGACTTCACACACCTCCATTCTATGACTTCACACACCTCAATTCTATGACTTCACACACCTCCATTCTGACTTCACACACCTCCATTCTGTGACATCACACACCGCCACTCTATGACTACAATCACCTGCATTCTTACTTCACAAACATCCATCCTGTGACTTCACACACCTCCATTCTGTGATTTCACACACCTTCATTCGGACTTCACACACCTCCATTCTGTGACTTCACACACCTCAATTCTGTGACTTCACACACCTACATTCTGTGTTCACACACCTCCATTCTGTGACTTCACACACCTCCATTCTGTGATTTCACACACCTCCAATCTGACTTCACACACCTCCATTCTATGACTTCACACACCTCCATTCGTTGACATCAAAAAACACCATTCTATGACTTCACACAACTCCATTTTGACTTCACACACCTCCATTCTATGAGTTCACACACCTCCATTTTATGACTTCACACACCTCCATTCTATGACTTCACACACCTCAATTCTATGACTTCACACACCTACATTCTATGACTTCACACACCTTCATTCTGTGACTTCAGACACCTCCACTCTATGACTTCAAACACCTTCATTGTTACTTCACAAACATCCATTCTGTGACTTCACACACCTCCATTCTGTGACTTCACACACCTTCATTCTGACTTCACACACCTCCATTCTGTGACTTCACACAACTCAATTTTGTGACTTCACACACCTCCATTCTGATTTCACATACCTCCATTCTATGATTTCACACACCTCCATTCTATGACTTCACACACCTCCATTCTGTGACTTCACACACCACCTTTTTGACTTCAGACACCTCCATTCTGTGACTTCACACACCTCCATTCTGTGACTTCACACACCTCCGTTTTGACTTCACACACTTCCATTCTGTGACTTCACACACCTCCATTCTGTGACTTCACAAACTTCCATGCTGTGACTTCACACACCTCCATTCTGACTTCACACACCTACTTTCTATGACTTCACACACTTCCATTCTATAACTTCACACACCTCCATTCTGTGGCTTCACACACCTACATTCTGAGTTCACACACCTCCATTCTGTGACTTCACCACCTCCATTCTGTGACTTCACACACCTCCATTCTGTGACTTCACACACCTCGCTCCTATGACTTCACACACCTCCATTCAATGAGTAAACACAACTCCATTCTGTGATTTCACAAACCTCCATTCTATGACTTCACACACCTCCATTCTGTGACTTCACACACCTCCATTCTGAGTTCACACACCTCCATTCTATGACTTCACAAACCTCCATTCTGAGTTCAGAGACCTCCATTCTATGACTTCACACACCTCCATTCTATGACTTCACTCACCTCCATTCTGACTTCACACACCTCCATTCTGACTTCACACACCTTAATTCTGTGACTTCACACACCTCCATTCTATGATTTCACACACTTCCATTCTATGACTTCACACACCTCCATTCTGTGGCTTCACACACCTCCATTCGTTGACATCAAAAAACACCATTCTATGACTTCACACAACTCCATTTTGACTTCACACACCTCCATTCTATGAGTTCACACACCTCCATTTTATGACTTCACACACCTCCATTCTATGACTTCACACACCTCAATTCTATGACTTCACACACCTCCATTCTATGACTTCACAAACCTCCATTCTGTGACATCACACACCGCCACTCTATGACTACAATCACCTGCATTCTTACTTCACAAACATCCATCCTGTGACTTCACACACCTCCATTCTGTGATTTCACACACCTTCATTCTGACTTCACACACCTCCATTCTGTGACTTCACACACCTCAATTCTGTGACTTCACACACCTACATTCTGACTTCACACACCTCCATTCTATGACTTCACACACCTCCATTCTATGACTTCACACACCTCCATTTTGTGACTTCACACACCTAAATTCTATGACTTCACACACCTCCATTGTGACTTCACACACCTCCATTCTATGAGTTCACACACCTCCGTTCTGACTTCACACACCTCCATTCTATGACTTCACACACCTCCGTTCTGACTTCTCACAGCTCCATTCTATGACTTCACAAAACTCCATTCTGTGATTTCACACACCTCCATACTATGACTTCACACACCTCCATCTATGACTTCACACACCTCCATTCTGAGTTCACACACCTCCATTCTGTGACTTCACACACCTCCATTCTGACTTCACACACCTTCATTTTATGACTTCACACACCTCCATTCTGTGACTTCTCACACCTCCATTCTATGACTTCACACTCTACCATTGTGACGTCACACAACTCCATTCTCTGAGTTCACACATCTCCATTCTATGATTTCACACATCTCCATTCTGACTTCACACACCTCCATTCTATGACATCACAGACCTCGTATCTGTGACTTCACTCACCTCCACTCTATGACTTCACACTCCTCCATTCTACGACTTCCCACACCTCCTTTCTATGACTTCACCCACCTCAGTCTATGACTTCACACACCTCCATTCTGACTTCACACACCTCCATTCTGTGACTTCACACACCTCCATTCTATGACTTCACACACCTCAATTCTATGACTTCACACACCTCCATTCTATGCTTTCACACACCTCCATTCTGTGACTTCACACACCTCCATTCTATGTCTTCAAACACCTTCATTCTTACTTCACAAACATCCATTCTGTGACTTCACACACCTCCTTTCTGTGACTTCACACACCTTCATTCTGACTTCACACACCTCCATTCTCTGACTTCACACACCTCAATTCTGTGACGTGACACACCTCCATTCTCACTTCACACACCTTCATTCTATGATTTCACACACCTCCATTCTATGACTTCACACACCTCCATTTTGTGACTTCACACACCTCCATTCTGACTTCAAACCCCTCCAGTCTGACTTCACACACCTCCATTCTGACTTCACACAGCTCCATTCTATGAATTCACACACCTCCATTCTGTGACTTCACACACCACCTTTTTGACTTCACACACCTCCATTCTATGACTTCACACACCTCCATTCTGTGACTTCACACACCTCCGTTTTGAATTCACACACTTCCAATCTGTGACTTCACACACCTCCATTCTGTGACTTCACACACCTCTATTGTTTCGCTTCACACACCTCCATTCTTTGACTTCACACACCGCCATTCCCTGACTTCACACACCTCCATTCTATGAGTTCACACACCTCCATTCTATGTGTTCTCACACCTCCAATTTAACTTCACACATCTCCATTCTATGGCTTCACACACCTTCATTCTTACTTCAGAAACATCCATTCTCTTACTTCACACACCTCCATTCTATGACTTCACAAACCTCCATTCTGTGACTTCACACACCTCCATTCTGAATTCAGACACCTCCTTTCTATGACTTCACACACTTCCATTCTATAACTTCACACACCTCCATTCTGTGGCTTCACACACCTACATTCTGAGTTCACACACCTCCATTCTGTGACTTCACACACCTCCATTCGGTGACTTCACACACCTCCATTCTGTGACTTCACACACCTCCATTCTGAGTTCACACACCTCCATTCTATGACTTCACACACCTCCATTCTATGACTTCACACACCTCAATTCTATGACTTCACACACCTCCATTCTATGACTTCACACACCTCCATTCTGTGACATCACACACCGCCACTCTATGACTACAATCACCTGCATTCTTACTTCACAAACATCCATCCTGTGACTTCACACACCTCCATTCTGTGATTTCACACACCTTCATTCGGACTTCACACACCTCCATTCTGTGACTTCACACACCTCAATTCTGTGACTTCACACACCTACATTCTGTGTTCACACACCTCCATTCTGTGACTTCACACACCTCCATTCTGTGATTTCACACACCTCCAATCTGACTTCACACACCTCCATTCTATGACTTCACACACCTCCATTCGTTGACATCAAAAAACACCATTCTATGACTTCACACAACTCCATTTTGACTTCACACACCTCCATTTTATGAGTTCACACACCTCCATTTTATGACTTCACACACCTCCATTCTATGACTTCACACACCTCAATTCTATGACTTCACACACCTACATTCTATGACTTCACACACCTTCATTCTGTGACTTCAGACACCTCCACTCTATGACTTCAAACACCTTCATTGTTACTTCACAAACATCCATTCTGTGACTTCACACACCTCCATTCTGTGACTTCACACACCTTCATTCTGACTTCACACACCTCCATTCTGTGACTTCACACAACTCAATTTTGTGACTTCACACACCTCCATTCTGATTTCACATACCTCCATTCTATGATTTCACACACCTCCATTCTATGACTTCACACACCTCCATTCTGTGACTTCACACACCACCTTTTTGACTTCAGACACCTCCATTCTGTGACTTCACACACCTCCATTCTGTGACTTCACACACCTCCGTTTTGACTTCACACACTTCCATTCTGTGACTTCACACACCTCCATTCTGTGACTTCACAAACCTCCATGCTGTGACTTCACACACCTCCATTCTGACTTCACACACCTACTTTCTATGACTTCACACACTTCCATTCTATAACTTCACACACCTCCATTCTGTGGCTTCACACACCTACATTCTGAGTTCACACACCGCCATTCTGTGACTTCACCACCTCCATTCTGTGACTTCACACACCTCCATTCTGTGACTTCACACACCTCCGTTCTGACTTCTCACAGCTCCATTCTGTGACTTCATAAAACTCCATTCTGTGATTTCACACACCTCCATACTATGACTTCACACACCTCCATCTATGACTTCACACACCTCCATTCTGAGTTCACACACCTCCATTCTGTGACTTCACACACCTCCATTCTGACTTCACACACCTTCATTTTATGACTTCACACACCTCCATTCTGTGACTTCTCACACCTCCATTCTATGACTTCACACTCTACCATTGTGACGTCACACAACTCCATTCTCTGAGTTCACACATCTCCATTCTATGATTTCACACATCTCCATTCTGACTTCACACACCTCCATTCTATGACATCACAGACCTCGTATCTGTGACTTCACTCACCTCCACTCTATGACTTCACACTCCTCCATTCTACGACTTCCCACACCTCCTTTCTATGACTTCACCCACCTCAGTCTATGACTTCACACACCTCCATTCTGACTTCACACACCTCCATTCTCTGACTTCACACACCTCCATTCTATGACTTCACACACCTCAATTCTATGACTTCACACACCTCCATTCTATGCTTTCACACACCTCCATTCTGTGACTTCACACACCTCCATTCTATGTCTTCAAACACCTTCATTCTTACTTCACAAACATCCATTCTGTGACTTCACACACCTCCTTTCTGTGACTTCACACACCTTCATTCTGACTTCACACACCTCCATTCTCTGACTTCACACACCTCAATTCTGTGACGTGACACACCTCCATTCTGACTTCACACACCTTCATTCTATGATTTCACACACCTCCATTCTATGACTTCACACACCTCCATTTTGTGACTTCACACACCTCCATTCTGACTTCAAACCCCTCCAGTCTGACTTCACACACCTCCATTCTGACTTCACACAGCTCCATTCTATGAATTCACACACCTCCATTCTGTGACTTCACACACCACCTTTTTGACTTCACACACCTCCATTCTACGACTTCACACACCTCCATTCTGTGACTTCACACACCTCCGTTTTGAATTCACACACCTCCATTCTGTGACTTCACACACCTCCATTCTGTGACTTCACACACCTCTATTGTTTCGCTTCACACACCTCCATTCTTTGACTTCACACACCGCCATTCCCTGACTTCACACACCTCCATTCTATGAGTTCACACACCTCCATTCTATGTGTTCGCACACCTCCAATTTAACTTCACACATCTCCATTCTATGGCTTCACACACCTTCATTCTTACTTCAGAAACATCCATTCTCTTACTTCACACACCTCCATTCTATGACTTCACAAACCTCCATTCTGTGACTTCACACACCTCCATTCTGAGTTCAGACACCTCCTTTCTATGACTTCACACACTTCCATTCTATAACTTCACACACCTCCATTCTGTGGCTTCACACACCTACATTCTGAGTTCACACACCTCCATTCTGTGACTTCACACACCTCCATTCGGTGACTTCACACACCTCCATTCTGTGACTTCACACACCTCCATTCTGAGTTCACACACCTCCATTCTATGACTTCACACATCTCCATTCTATGACTACACTCACCTCCATTCTGACTTCACACACCTCCATTCTGATTCACACACCTCAATTCTTTGACTTCACATACCTCGATTCTATGATTTCACACACTTCCATTCTATGACTTCACACACCTCCATTCTATGACTTCACACAACTCATTTCTGAGTTGACACACCTCCATTCTGTGATTTCACACGCCTCCAATATGACTTCACACACCTCCATTCTATGACTTCACACACCTCCATTCGTTGACATCAAAAACAACCATTCTATGACTTCACACAACTCCATTGTGAGGTCACACACCTTCATTCTATGAATTCACACACCTCCATTTTATGACCTCACACACCTCAATTCTATGACTTCACACACCTCCATTCTGTGACTTCACACACCTCCATTCTATGATTTCACAAACTTCCATTCTGAGTTCACAGACCTTCATTCTATGACTTCACACACCTCCATTCTACGACTTCACTCACTTCCATTCTGACTTCACACACCTCCATTCTGACTTCACACACCTCAATTCTGTGACTTCACACACCTCCATTCAATGATTTCACACACTTCCATTCTAAGACTTCACACACCTCCATTCTGTGGCTTCACACACCTACATTCTGTGTTCACACACCTCCATTCTGTGACTTCACACACCTCCATTCTGTGATTTCACACACCTCCAATCTGACTTCACACACCTCCATTCTATGACTTCACACACCTCCATTCGTTGACATCAAAAAACACCATTCTATGACTTCACACAACTCCATTTTGACTTCACACACCTCCATTCTATGAGTTCACACACCTCCATTTTATGACTTCACACACCTCCATTCTATGACTTCACACACCTCAATTCTATGACTTCACACACCTACATTCTATGACTTCACACACCTTCATTCTGTGACTTCAGACACCTCCACTCTATGACTTCAAACACCTTCATTGTTACTTCACAAACATCCATTCTGTGACTTCACACACCTCCATTCTGTGACTTCACACACCTTCATTCTGACTTCACACACCTCCATTCTGTGACTTCACACAACTCAATTTTGTGACTTCACACACCTCCATTCTGATTTCACATACCTCCATTCTATGATTTCACACACCTCCATTCTATGACTTCACACACCTCCATTCTGTGACTTCACACACCTCCATTCTGTGACTTCACACACCTCCGTTTTGACTTCACACACTTCCATTCTGTGACTTCACACACCTCCATTCTGTGACTTCACAAACCTCCATGCTGTGACTTCACACACCTCCATTCTGACTTCACACACCTACTTTCTATGACTTCACACACTTCCATTCTATAACTTCACACACCTCCATTCTGTGGCTTCACACACCTACATTCTGAGTTCACACACCTCCATTCTGTGACTTCACCACCTCCATTCTGTGACTTCACACACCTCCATTCTGTGACTTCACACACCTCGCTCCTATGACTTCACACACCTCCATTCAATGAGTAAACACACCTCCATTCTGTGATTTCACAAACCTCCATTCTATGACTTCACACACCTCCATTCTGTGACTTCACACACCTCCATTCTGAGTTCACACACCTCCATTCTATGACTTCACAAACATCCATTCTGAGTTCAGAGACCTCCATGCTATGACTTCACACACCTCCATTCTATGACTTCACTCACCTCCATTCTGACTTCACACACCTCCATTCTGACTTCACACACCTTAATTCTGTGACTTCACACACCTCCATTCTATGATTTCACACACTTCCATTCTATGACTTCACACACCTCCATTCTGTGGCTTCACACACCTCCATTCGTTGACATCAAAAAACACCATTCTATGACTTCACACAACTCCATTTTGACTTCACACACCTCCATTCTATGAGTTCACACACCTCCATTTTATGACTTCACACACCTCCATTCTATGACTTCACACACCTCAATTCTATGACTTCAGACACCTCCATTCTATGACTTCACACACCTCCATTCTATGACATCACACACCGCCACTCTATGACTACAATCACCTGCATTCTTACTTCACAAACATCCATTCTGTGACTTCACACACCTCCATTCTGTGATTTCACACACCTTCACTCTGACTTCACACACCTCCATTCTGTGACTTCACACACCTCAATTCTGTGACTTCACACACCAACATTCTGACTTCACACACCTCCATTCTATGACTTCACACACCTCCATTCTATGACTTCACACACCTCCATTTTGTGACTTCACACACCTAAATTCTATGACTTCACACACCTCCATTGTGACTTCACACACCTCCATTCTATGAGTTCACACACCTCCGTTCTGACTTCACACACGTCCATTCTATGACTTCACACACCTCCGTTCTGACTTCTCACAGCTCCATTCTGTGACTTCACAAAACTCCATTCTGTGATTTCACACACTTCCATACTATGACTTCACCCACCTCCATCTATGACTTCACACACCTCCATTCTGAGTTCACACACCTCCATTCTGTGACTTCACACACCTCCATTCTGACTTCACACACCCTCATTTTATGACTTCACACACCTCCATTCTGTGACTTCTCACACCTCCATTCTATGACTTCACACTCTACAATTGTGACGTCACACAACTCCATTCTCTGAGTTCACACATCTCCATTCTATGATTTCACACATCTCCATTCTGACTTCACACACCTCCATTCTGTGATTTCACAAACCTCCATTCTATGACTTCACACACCTCCATTCTGTGACTTCACACACCTCCATTCTGAGTTCACACACCTCCATTCTATGACTTCACAAACATCCATTCTGAGTTCAGAGACCTCCATTCTATGACTTCACACACCTCCATTCTATGACTTCACTCACCTCCATTCTGACTTCACACACCTCCATTCTGACTTCACACACCTTAATTCTGTGACTTCACACACCTCCATTCTATGATTTCACACACTTCCATTCTATGACTTCACACACCTCCATTCTGTGGCTTCACACACCTCCATTCGTTGACATCAAAAAACACCATTCTATGACTTCACACAACTCCATTTTGACTTCACACACCTCCATTCTATGAGTTCACACACCTCCATTTTATGACTTCACACACCTCCATTCTATGACTTCACACACCTCAATTCTATGACTTCACACACCTCCATTCTATGACTTCACACACCTCCATTCTGTGACATCACACACCGCCACTCTATGACTACAATCACCTGCATTCTTACTTCACAAACATCCATCCTGTGACTTCACACACCTCCATTCTGTGATTTCACACACCTTCATTCTGACTTCACACACCTCCATTCTGTGACTTCACACACCTCAATTCTGTGACTTCACACACCTACATTCTGACTTCACACACCTCCATTCTATGACTTCACACACCTCCATTCTATGACTTCACACACCTCCATTTTGTGACTTCACACACCTAAATTCTATGACTTCACACACCTCCATTGTGACTTCACACACCTCCATTCTATGAGTTCACACACCTCCGTTCTGACTTCACACACCTCCATTCTATGACTTCACACACCTCCGTTCTGACTTCTCACAGCTCCATTCTGTGACTTCACAAAACTCCATTCTGTGATTTCACACACTTCCATACTATGACTTCACACACCTCCATCTATGACTTCACACACCTCCATTCTGAGTTCACACACCTCCATTCTGTGACTTCACACACCTCCATTCTGACTTCACACACCTTCATTTTATGACTTCACACACCTCCATTCTGTGACTTCTCACACCTCCATTCTATGACTTCACACTCTACCATTGTGACGTCACACAACTCCATTCTCTGAGTTCACACATCTCCATTCTATGATTTCACACATCTCCATTCTGACTTCACACACCTCCATTCTATGACATCACAGACCTCGTATCTGTGACTTCACTCACCTCCACTCTATGACTTCACACTCCTCCATTCTACGACTTCCCACACCTCCTTTCTATGACTTCACCCACCTCAGTCTATGACTTCACACACCTCCATTCTGACCTCACACACCTCCATTCTCTGACTTCACACACCTCCATTCTATGACTTCACACACCTCAATTCTATGACTTCACACACCTCCATTCTATGCTTTCACACACCTCCATTCTGTGACTTCACACACCTCCATTCTATGTCTTCAAACACCTTCATTCTTACTTCACAAACATCCATTCTGTGACTTCACACACCTCCTTTCTGTGACTTCACACACCTTCATTCTGACTTCACACACCTCCATTCTCTGACTTCACACACCTCAATTCTGTGACGTGACACACCTCCATTCTGACTTCACACACCTTCATTCTATGATTTCACACACCTCCATTCTATGACTTCACACACCTCCATTTTGTGACTTCACACACCTCCATTCTGACTTCAAACCCCTCCAGTCTGACTTCACACACCTCCATTCTGACTTCACACAGCTCCATTCTATGAATTCACACACCTCCATTCTGTGACTTCACACACCACCTTTTTGACTTCACACACCTCCATTCTCTGACTTCACACACCTCCATTCTGTGACTTCACACACCTCCGTTTTGAATTCACACACTTCCAATCTGTGACTTCACACACCTCCATTCTGTGACTTCACACACCTCTATTGTTTCGCTTCACACACCTCCATTCTTTGACTTCACACACCGCCATTCCCTGACTTCACAAACCTCCATTCTATGAGTTCACACACCTCCATTCTATGTGTTCTCACACCTCCAATTTAACTTCACACATCTCCATTCTATGACTTCACACACCTTCATTCTTACTTCAGAAACATCCATTCTCTTACTTCACACACCTCCATTCTATGACTTCACAAACCTCCATTCTGTGACTTCACACACCTCCATTCTGAGTTCAGACACCTCCTTTCTATGACTTCACACACTTCCATTGTATAACTTCACACACCTCCATTCTGTGGCTTCACACACCTCCATTCTGAGTTCACACACCTCCATTCTGTGACTTCACACACCTCCATTCGGTGACTTCACACACCTCCATTCTGTGACTTCACACACCTCCATTCTGAGTTCACACACCTCCATTCTATGACTTCACACATCTCCATTCTATGACTACACTCACCTCCATTCTGACTTCACACACCTCCATTCTGATTCACACACCTCAATTCTTTGACTTCACACACCTCCATTCTATGATTTCACACACTTCCATGCTATGACTTCAGACACCTCCATTCTATGACTTCACACACCTCATTTCTGAGTTGACACAACTCCATTCTGTGATTTCACACACCTCCAATCTGACTTCACACACCTCCATTCTATGACTTCACACACCTCCATTCGTTGACATCAAAAACAACCATTCTATGACTTAACACAACTCCATTGTGAGTTCACACACCTCCATTCTATGAATTCACACACCTCCATTTTATGACTTCACACACCTCAATTCTATGACTTCACACACCTCCATTCTGTGATTTCACACACCTCCATTCTATGACTTCACAAACTTCCATTCTGAGTTCACAGACCTCCATTCTATGACTTCACACACCTCCATTCTATGAATTCACTCACTTCCATTCTGACTTCACACACCTCCATTCTGACTTCACACACCTCAATTCTGTGACTTCACACACCTCCATTCAATGATTTCACACACTTCCATTCTATGACCTCACACACCTCCATTCTGTGGCTTCACACACCTACATTCTGTGTTCACACACCTCCATTCTGTGACTTCACACACCTCCATTCTGTGATTTCACACACCTCCAATCTGACTTCACACACCTCCATTCTATGACTTCAAACACCTCCATTCGTTGACATCAAAAAACACAATTCTATGACTTCACACAACTCCATTTTGACTTCACACACCTCCATTCTATGAGTTCACACACCTCCATTTTATGACTTCACACACCTCCATTCTGTGACTTCACACACCTCGCTCCTATGACTTCACACACCTCCATTCAATGAGTAAACACACCTACATTCTGTGATTTCACAAACCTCCATTCTATGACTTCACACACCTCCATTCTGTGACTTCACACACCTCCATTCTGAGTTCACACACCTCCATTCTATGACTTCACAAACATCCATTCTGAGTTCAGAGACCTCCATTCTATGACTTCACACACCTCCATTCTATGACTTCACTCACCTCCATTCTGACTTCACACACCTCCATTCTGACTTCACACACCTTAATTCTGTGACTTCACACACCTCCATTCTATGATTTCACACACTTCCATTCTATGACTTCACACACCTCCATTCTGTGGCTTCACACACCTCCATTCGTTGACATCAAAAAACACCATTCTATGACTTCACACAACTCCATTTTGACTTCACACACCTCCATTCTATGAGTTCACACACCTCCATTTTATGACTTCACACACCTCCATTCTATGACTTCACACACCTCAATTCTATGACTTCACACACCTCCATTCTATGACTTCACACACCTCCATTCTGTGACATCACACACCACCACTCTATGATTACAATCACCTGCATTCTTACTTCACATCATCCATCCTGTGACTTCACACACCTCCATTCTGTGATTTCACACACCTTCATTCTGACTTCACACACCTCCATTCTGTGACTTCACACACCTCAATTCTGTGACTTCACACACCTACATTCTGACTTCACACACCTCCATTCTATGACTTCACACACCTCCATTCTATGACTTCACACACCTCCATTTTGTGACTTCACACACCTAAATTCTATGACTTCACACACCTCCATTGTGACTTCACACACCTCCATTCTATGAGTTCACACACCTCCGTTCTGACTTCACACACCTCCATTCTATGACTTCACACACCTCCGTTCTGACTTCTCACAGCTCCATTCTGTGACTTCACAAAACTCCATTCTGTGATTTCACACACTTCCATACTATGACTTCACACACCTCCATCTATGACTTCACACACCTCCATTCTGAGTTCACACACCTCCATTCTGTGACTTCACACACCTCCATTCTGACTTCACACACCTTCATTTTATGACTTCACACACCTCCATTCTGTGACTTCTCACACCTCCATTCTATGACTTCACACTCTACCATTGTGACGTCACACAACCCCATTTCTGAGTTCACACATCTCCATTCTATGATTTCAAACATCTCCATTCTGACTTCACACACCTCCATTCTATGACATCACAGACCTCGTATCTGTGACTTCACTCACCTCCACTCTATGACTTCACACTCCTCCATTCTACGACTTCCCACACCTCCTTTCTATGACTTCACCCACCTCAGTCTATGACTTCACACACCTCCATTCTGACTTCACACACCTCCATTCTCTGACTTCACACACCTCCATTCTATGACTTCACACACCTCAATTCTATGACTTCACACACCTCCATTCTATGCTTTCACACACCTCCATTCTGTGACTTCACACACCTCCATTCTATGTCTTCAAACACCTTCATTCTTACTTCACAAACATCCATTCTGTGACTTCACACACCTCCTTTCTGTGACTTCACACACCTTCATTCTGACTTCACACACCTCCATTCTCTGACTTCACACACCTCAATTCTGTGACGTGACACACCTCCATTCTGACTTCACACACCTTCATTCTATGATTTCACACACCTCCATTCTATGACTTCACACACCTCCATTTTGTGACTTCACACACCTCCATTCTGACTTCAAACCCCTCCAGTCTGACTTCACACACCTCCATTCTGACTTCACACAGCTCCATTCTATGAATTCACACACCTCCATTCTGTGACTTCACACACCACCTTTTTGACTTCACACACCTCCATTCTCTGACTTCACACACCTCCATTCTGTGACTTCACACACCTCCGTTTTGAATTCACACACTTCCAATCTGTGACTTCACAAACCTCCATTCTGTGACTTCACACACCTCCATTCTGAGTTCAGACACCTCCTTTCTATGACTTCACACACTTCCATTGTATAACTTCACACACCTCCATTCTGTGGCTTCACACACCTCCATTCTGAGTTCACACACCTCCATTCTGTGACTTCACACACCTCCATTCGGTGACTTCACACACCTCCATTCTGTGACTTCACACACCTCCATTCTGAGTTCACACACCTCCATTCTATGACTTCACACATCTCCATTCTATGACTACACTCACCTCCATTCTGACTTCACACACCTCCATTCTGATTCACACACCTCAATTCTTTGACTTCACACACCTCCATTCTATGATTTCACACACTTCCATGCTATGACTTCAGACACCTCCATTCTATGACTTCACACACCTCATTTCTGAGTTGACACAACTCCATTCTGTGATTTCACACACCTCCAATCTGACTTCACACACCTCCATTCTATGACTTCACACACCTCCATTCGTTGACATCAAAAACAACCATTCTATGACTTAACACAACTCCATTGTGAGTTCACACACCTCCATTCTATGAATTCACACACCTCCATTTTATGACTTCACACACCTCAATTCTATGACTTCACACACCTCCATTCTGTGATTTCACACACCTCCATTCTATGACTTCACAAACTTCCATTCTGAGTTCACAGACCTCCATTCTATGACTTCACACACCTCCATTCTATGAATTCACTCACTTCCATTCTGACTTCACACACCTCCATTCTGACTTCACACACCTCAATTCTGTGACTTCACACACCTCCATTCAATGATTTCACACACTTCCATTCTATGACCTCACACACCTCCATTCTGTGGCTTCACACACGTACATTCTGTGTTCACACACCTCCATTCTGTGACTTCACACACCTCCATTCTGTGATTTCACACACCTCCAATCTGACTTCACACACCTCCATTCTATGACTTCACACACCTCCATTCGTTGACATCAAAAAACACAATTCTATGACTTCACACAACTCCATTTTGACTTCACACACCTCCATTCTATGAGTTCACACACCTCCATTTTATGACTTCACACACCTCCATTCTATGACTTCACACACCTCAATTCTATGACTTCACACACCTCCATTCTATGACTTCACACACCTCCATTCTGTGACTTCAGACACCTCCACTCTATGACTTCAAACACCTTCTTTCTTATTTCACAAACATCCATTCTGTGACTTCACTCACCTCCATTCTCTGACTTCACACACCTCCATTCTGTGACTTCACACACCTCCGTTTTGACTTCACACACTTCCAATCTGTGACTTCACACACCTCCATTCTGTGACTTCACACACCTCTATTGTTTTGCTTCACACACCTCCATTTTTTGACTTCACACACCGCCATTCCATGACTTCACAAACCTCCATTCTATGAGTTCACACACCTCCATTCTATGAGTTCACACACCTCCAATTTAACTTCACACATCTCCATTCTATGACTTCACACACCTTCATTCTTACTTCAGAAACATCCATTCTCTTACTTCACACACCTCCATTCTATGAATTCACAAACCTCCATTCTGTGACTTCACACACCTCCATTCTGAGTTCACACACCTCCATTCTATGACTTCACACATCTCCATTCTATGACTTCACTCACATCCATTCTGACTTCACACACCTCCATTCTGATTCACACACCTCAATTCTTTGACTTCACACACCTCCATTCTATGATTTCACACACTTCCCTTCTATGACTTCACACACCTCATTTCTGAATTGACACACCTCCATTCTGTGATTTCACACGCCTCCAATCTGACGTCACACACCTCCATTCTATGACTTCACACACCTCCATTCGTTGACATCAAAAACAACCATTCTATGACTTCACACAACTCCATTGTGAGGTCACACACCTTCATTCTATGAATTCACACACCTCCATTTTATGACCTCACACACCTCAATTCTATGACTTCACACACCTCCATTCTGTGACTTCACACACCTCCATTCTATGACTTCACAAACTTCCATTCTGAGTTCACAGACCTTCATTCTATGACTTCACACACCTCCATTCTACGACTTCACTCACTTCCATTCTGACTTCACACACCTCCATTCTGACTTCACACACCTCAATTCTGTGACTTCACACACCTCCATTCAATGATTTCACACACTTCCATTCTAAGACTTCACACACCTCCATTCTGTGGCTTCACACACCTACATTCTGTGTTCACACACCTCCATTCTGTGACTTCACACACCTCCATTCTGTGATTTCACACACCTCCAATCTGACTTCACACACCTCCATTCTATGACTTCACACACCTCCATTCGTTGACATCAAAAAACACCATTCTATGACTTCACACAACTCCATTTTGACTTCACAAACCTCCATTTTATGAGTTCACACACCTCCATTTTATGAATTCACACACCTCCATTCTATGACTTCACACACCTCAATTCTATGACTTCACACACCTCCATTCTATGACTTCACACACCTTCATTCTGTGACTTCAGACACCTCCGCTCTATGACTTCAAACACCTTCATTGTTACTTCACAAACATCCATTCTGTGACTTCACACACCTCCATTCTGTGACTTCACACACCTTCTTTCTGACTTCACACACCTCCATTCTGTGACTTCACACAACTCAATTTTGTGACTTCACACACCTCCATTCTGATTTCACATACCTCCATTCTATGATTTCACACACCTCCATTCTATGACTTCACACACCTCCATTCTGCGACTTCACACACCACCTTTTTGACTTCACACACCTCCATTCTGTGACTTCACACACCTCCATTCTGTGACTTCACACACCTCCGTTTTGACTTCACATACTTCCATTCTGTGACTTCACACACCTCCATTCTGTGACTTCACAAACCTCCATGCTGTGACTTCACACACCTCCATTCTGACTTCACAAACCTACTTTCTATGACTTCACACACTTCCATTCTATAACTTCACACACCTCCATTCTGTGGCTTCACACACCTACATTCTGAGTTCACACACCTCCATTCTGTGACTTCACCACCTCCATTCTGTGACTTCACACACCTCCATTCTGTGACTTCACACACCTCGCTCCTATGACTTCACACACCTCCATTCAATGAATAAACACACCTCCATTCTGTGATTTCACAAACCTCCATTCTATGACTTCACACACCTCCATTCTGTGACTTCACACACCTCCACTCTGAGTTCACACACCTCCATTCTATGACTTCACAAACCTCCATTCTGAGTTTAGAGACCTCCATTCTATGACTTCACACACCTCCATTCTATGACTTCACTCACCTCCATTCTGACTTCACACACCTCCATTCTGACTTCACACACCTTAATTCTGTGACTTCACACACCTCCATTCTATGATTTCACACACTTCCATTCTATGACTTGACACACCTCCATTCTGTGGCTTCACACACCTCCATTCGTTGACATCAAAAATCACCATTCTATGACTTCACACAACTCCATTTTGACTTCACACACCTCAATTCTATGACTTCACACACCTCCATTCTATGACTTCACAAACCTCCATTCTGTGACTTCACACACCGCCACTCTATGACTACAATCACCTGCATTCTTACTTCAAAAACATCCATTCTGTGACTTCACACACCTCCATTCTGTGATTTCACACACCTTCATTCTGACTTCACACACCTCCATTCTGTGACTTCACACACCTCAATTCTGTGACTTCACACACCTACATTCTGACTTCACACACCTCCATTCTATGACTTCACACACCTCCATTCTATGACTTCACACACCTCCATTTTGTGACTTCACACACCTAAATTCTATGACTTCACACACCTCCATTGTGACTTCACACACCTCCATTCTATGAGTTCACACACCTCCATTCTGACTTCACACACCTCCATTCTATGACTTCACACACCTCCGTTCTGACTTCTCACAGCTCCATTCTGTGACTTCACAAAACTCCATTCTGTGATTTCACACACCTCCATACTATGACTTCACACACCTCCATCTATTACTTCACACACCTCCATTCTGAGTTCACACACCTCCATTCTGTGACTTCACACACCTCCATTCTGACTTCACACACCTTCATTTTATGACTTCACACACCTCCATTCTGTGACTTGTCACACCTCCATTCTATGACTTCACACTCTAACATTGTGACGTCACACAACTCCATTCTCTGAGTTCACACATCTCCATTCTATGATTTCACACACCTCCATTCTGACTTCACACACCTCCATTCTATGACATCACAGACCTCGTATCTGTGACTTCACTCACCTCCACTCTATGACTTCACACTCCTCCATTCTACGACTTCCCACACCTCCTTTCTATGACTTCACCCACCTCAGTCTATGACTTCACACACCTCCATTCTGACTTCACACACCTCCATTCTCTGACTTCACACACCTCCATTCTATGACTTCACACACCTCAATTCTATGACTTCACACACCTCCATTCTATGATTTCACACACCTCCATTCTGTGACTTCACACACCTCCATTCTATGTCTTCAAACACCTTCATTCTTACTTCACAAACATCCATTCTGTGACTTCACACACCTCCTTTCTGTGACTTCACACACCTTCATTCTGACTTCACACACCTCCATTCTCTGACTTCACACACCTCAATTCTGTGACGTGACACACCTCCATTCTGACTTCACCCACCTTCATTCTATGATTTCACACACCTCCATTCTATGACTTCACACACCTCCATTTTGTGACTTCACACACCTCCATTCTGACTTCAAACCCCTCCAGTCTGACTTCACACACCTCCATTCTGACTTCACACAGCTCCATTCTATGAATTCACACACCTCCATTCTGTGACTTCACACACCACCTTTTTGACTTCACACACCTCCATTCTATGACTTCACACACCTCCATTCTGTGACTTCACACACCTCCGTTTTGAATTCACACACTTCCAATCTGTGACTTCACACACCTCCATTCTGTGACTTCACACACCTCTATTGTTTCTCTTCACACACCTCCATTCTTTGACATCACACACCGCCATTCCCTGACTTCACAAACCTCCATTCTATGAGTTCACACACCTCCATTCTATGTGTTCTCACACCTCCAATTTAACTTCACACATCTCCATTCTATGACTTCACACACCTTCATTCTTACTTCAGAAACATCCATTCTCTTACTTCACACACCTCCATTCTATGACTTCACAAACCTCCATTCTGTGACTTCACACACCTCCATTCTGAGTTCAGACACCTCCTTTCTATGACTTCACACACTTCCATTCTATAACTTCACACACCTCCATTCAGTGGCTTCACACACCTACATTCTGAGTTCACACACCTCCATTCTGTGACTTCACACACCTCCATTCGGTGACTTCACACACCTCCATTCTGTGACTTCACACACCTCCATTCTGAGTTCACACACCTCCATTCTATGACTTCACACATCTCCATTCTATGACTTCACTCACCTCCATTCTGACTTCACACACCTCCATTCTGATTCACACACCTCAATTCTTTGACTTCACACACCTCCATTCTATGATTTCACACACTTCCATTCTATGACTTCACACACCTACATTCTATGACTTCACACACCTCATTTCTGAGTTGACACAACTCCATTCTGTGATTTCACACACCTCCAATCTGACTTCACACACCTCCATTCTATGACTTCACACACCTCCATTCGTTGACATCAAAAACAACCATTCTATGACTTAACACAACTCCATTGTGAGTTCACACACCTCCATTCTATGAATTCACACACCTCCATTTTATGACTTCACACACCTCAATTCTATGACTTCACACACCTCCATTCTGTGATTTCACACACCTCCATTCTATGACTTCACAAACTTCCATTCTGAGTTCACAGACCTCCTTTCTATGACTTCACACACCTCCATTCTATGAATTCACTCACTTCCATTCTGACTTCACACACCTCCATTCTGACTTCACACACCTCAATTCTGTGACTTCACACACCTCCATTCAATGATTTCACACACTTCCATTCTATGACCTCACACACCTCCATTCTGTGGCTTCACACACCTACATTCTGTGTTCACACACCTCCATTCTGTGACTTCACACACCTCCATTCTGTGATTTCACACACCTCCAATCTGACTTCACACACCTCCATTCCATGACTTCACACACCTCCATTCGTTGACATCAAAAATCACCATTCTATGACTTCACACAACTCCATTTTTACTTCACACACCTCCATTCTATGAGTTCACACACCTCCATTTTATGACTTCACACACCTCCATTCTATGACTTCACACACCTCAATTCTATGACTTCACACACCTCCATTCTGTGACTTCACACACCTCCATTCTGTGACTTCAGACACCTCCACTCTATGACTTCAAACACCTTCATTCTTATTTCACAAACATCCATTCTGTGACTTCACACACCTCCATTCTCTGACTTCACACACATCCATTCTGTGACTTCACACACCTCCGTTTTGACTTCACACACTTCCAATCTGTGACTTCACACACCTCCATTCTGAGTTCACACACCTCCATTCTGATTCACACACCTCAATTCTTTGACTTCACACACCTCCATTCTATGATTTCACACACTTCCATTCTATGACTTCACACACCTCCATTCTATGACTTCACACACCTCATTTCTGAGTTGACACACCTCCATTCTGTGATTTCACACGCCTCCAATCTGACTTCACACACCTCCATTCTATGACTTCACACACCTCCATTCGTTGACATCAAAAACAACCATTCTATGACTTCACACAACTCCATTGTGAGGTCACACACCTTCATTCTATGAATTCACACACCTCCATTTTATGACCTCACACACCTCAATTCTATGACTTCACACACCTCCATTCTGTGACTTCACACACCTCCATTCTATGACTTCACAAACTTCCATTTTGAGTTCACAGACCTTCATTCTATGACTTCACACACCTCCATTCTATGACTTCACTCACTTCCATTCTGACTTCACACACCTCCATTTTGACTTCACACACCTCAATTCTGTGACTTCACACACCTCCATTCAATGATTTCACACACTTCCATTCTAAGATTCACACACCTCCATTCTGTGGCTTCACACACCTACATTCTGTGTTCACACACCTCCATTCTGTGACTTCACACACCTGCATTCTGTGATTTCACACACCTCCAATCTGACTTCACACACCTCCATTCTATGACTTCACACAACTCCATTCGTTGACATCAAAAACACGATTCTATGACTTCACACAACTCCATTTTGACTTCACACACCTCCATTCTATGAGTTCACACACCTCCATTTTATGACTTCACACACCTCCATTCTATGACTTCACACACCTCAATTCTATGACTTCACACACCTCCATTCTATGACTTCACACACCTCCATTCGTTGACATCAAAAACAACCATTCTATGACTTCACACAACTGCATTGTGAGGTCACACACCTTCATTCTATGAATTCACACACCTCCATTTTATGACCTCACACACCTCAATTCTATGACTTCACACACCTCCATTCTGTGACTTCACACACCTCCATTCTACGACTTCACTCACTTCCATTCTGACTTCACACACCTCCATTCTGACTTCACACATCTCAATTCTGTGACTTCACACACCTCCATTCAATGATTTCACACACTTCCATTCTAAGACTTCACACACCTCCATTCTGTGGCTTCACACACCTACATTCTGTGTTCACACACCTCCATTCTGTGACTTCACACACCTCCATTCTGTGATTTCACACACCTCCAATCTGACTTCACACACCTCCATTCTATGACTTCACACACCTCCATTCGTTGACATCAAAAAACACCATTCTATGACTTCACACAACTCCATTTTGACTTCACACACCTCCATTCTATGACTTCACACACCTCCATTCTGTGACTTCAGACACCTCCACTCTATGACTTCAAACACCTTCATTCTTATTTCACAAACATCCATTCTGTGACTTCAATCACCTCCATTCTCTGACTTCACACACCTCCATTCTGTGACTTCACACACCTCCGTTTTGACTTCACACACTTCCAATCTGTGACTTCACACACCTCCATTCTGTGACTTCACACACGTCTATTGTTTCGCTTCACACACCTCCATTTTTTGACTTCACACACCGCCATTCCATGACTTCACAAACCTCCATTCTATGAGTTCACACACCTCCATTCTATGAGTTCACACACCTCCAATTTAACTTCACACATCTCCATTCTATGACTTCACACACCTTCATTCTTACTTCATAAACATCCATTCTCTTACTTCACACACCTCCATTCTATGAATTCACAAACCTCCATTCTGTGACTTCACACACCTCCATTCTGAGTTCACACACCTCCATTCTATGACTTCACACATCTCCATTCTATGACTTCACACACCTCCATTTTGTGACTTCACACACCTAAATTCTATGACTTCACACACCTCCATTGTGACTTCACACACCTCCATTCTATGAGTTCACACACCTCCGTTCTGACTTCACACACCTCCATTCTATGACTTCACACACCTCCGTTCTGACTTCTCACAGCTCCATTCTGTGACTTCACAAAACTTCATTCTGTGATTTCACACACCTCCATACTATGACTTCACACACCTCCATCTATGACTTCACACACCTCCATTCTGAGTTCACACACCTCCATTCTGTGACTTCACACACCTCCATTCTGACTTCACACACCTTCATTTTATGACTTCACACACCTCCATTCTGTGACTTCTCACACCTCCATTCTATGACTTCACACTCTACCATTGTGACTTCACACAACTCCATTCTCTGAGTTCACACATCTCCATTCTATGATTTCACACATCTCCATTCTGACTTCACACACCTCCATTCTATGACATCTCAGACCTCGTATCTATGACTTCATTCACCTCCACGCTATGACTTCACACTCCTCCATTCTACGACTTCCCACACCTCCTTTCTATGACTTCACCCACCTCAGTCTATGACTTCACACACCTCCATTCTGACTTCACACACCTCCATTCTCTGACTTCACACACCTCCATTCTATGACTTCACACACCTCAATTCTATGACTTCACACACCTCCATTCTATGATTTCACACACCTCCATTCTGTGACTTCACACACCTCCATTCTATGCTTCAAACACCTTCATTCTTACTTCACAAACATCCATTCTGTGACTTCACACACCTCCTTTCTGTGACATCACACACCTTCATTCTGACTTCACACACCTCCATTCTCTGACTTCACACACCTCAATTCTGTGACGTGACACACCTCCATTCTGACTTCACACACCTTCATTCTATGATATCACACACCTCCATTCTATGACTCCACACACCTCCATTTTGTGACTTCACACACCTCCATTCTGACTTTAAACCCCTCCAGTCTGACTTCACACACCTCCATTCTGACTTCACACAGCTCCATTCTATGAATTCACACACCTCCATTCTGTGACTTCACAAACCACCTTTTTGACTTCACACACCTCCATTCTCTGACTTCACACACCTCCATTCTGTGACTTCACACACCTCCGTTTTGAATTCACACACTTCCAATCTGTGACTTCACACACCTCCATTCTGTGACTTCACACACCTCTATTGTTTCGCTTCACACACCTCCATTCTTTGACTTCACACACCGCCATTCCCTGACTTCACAAACCTCCATTCTATGAGTTCACACACCTCCATTCTATGTGTTCTCACACCTCCAATTTAACTTCACACATCTCCATTCTATGACTTCACACACCTTCATTCTTACTTCAGAAACATCCATTCTCTTACTTCACACACCTCCATTCTATGACTTCACAAACCTCCATTCGTTGACATCAAAAACAACCATTCTATGACTTAACACAACTCCATTGTGAGTTCACACACCTCCATTCTATGAATTCACACACCTCCATTTTATGACTTCACACACCTCAATTCTATGACTTCACACACCTCCATTCTGTGATTTCACACACCTCCATTCTATGACTTCACAAACTTCCATTCTGAGTTCACAGACCTCCATTCTATGACTTCACACACCTCCATTCTATGAATTCACTCACTTCCATTCTGACTTCACACACCTCCATTCTGACTTCACACACCTCAATTCTGTGACTTCACACACCTCCATTCAATGATTTCACACACTTCCATTCTATGACCTCACACACCTCCATTCTGTGGCTTCACACACCTACATTCTGTGTTCACACACCTCCATTCTGTGACTTCACACACCTCCATTCTGTGATTTCACACACCTCCAATCTGACTTCAAACACCTCCATTCTATGACTTCACACACCTCCATTCGTTGACATCAAAAAACACCATTCTATGACTTCACACAACTCCATTTTGACTTCACACACCTCCATTCTATGAGTTCACACACCTCCATTTTATGACTTCACACACCTCCATTCTATGACTTCACACACCTCAATTCTATGACTTCACACACCTCCATTCTATGACTTCACAAACCTCCATTCTGTGACTTCAGACACCTCCACTCTATGACTTCAAACACCTTCATTCTTATTTCACAAACATCCATTCTGTGACTTCACTCACCTCCATTCTCTGACTTCACACACCTCCATTCTGTGACTTCACACACCTCCGTTTTGACTTCACACACTTCCAATCTGTGACTTCACACACCTCTATTGTTTCGCTTCACACACCTCCATTTTTTGACTTCACACACCGCCATTCCATGACTTCACAAACCTCCATTCTATGAGTTCACACACCTCCATTCTATGAGTTCACACACCTCCAATTTAACTTCACACATCTCCATTCTATGACTTCACACACCTTCATTCTTACTTCATAAACATCCATTCTCTTACTTAACACACCTCCATTCTATGAATTCACAAACCTCCATTCTGTGACTTCACACACCTCCATTCTGAGTTCACACACCTCCATTCTATGACTTCACACATCTCCATTCTATGACTTCACTCACATCCATTCTGACTTCACACACCTCCATTCTGATTCACACACCTCAATTCTTTGACTTCACACACCTCCATTCTATGATTTAACACACTTCCATTCTATGACTTCACACACCTCCATTCTATGACTTCACACACCTCATTTCTGAGTTGACACACCTCCATTCTGTGATTTCACACGCCTCCAATCTGACTTCACACACCTCCATTCTATGACTTCACACACCTCCATTCGTTGACATCAAAAACAACCATTCTATGACTTCACACAACTCCATTGTGAGGTCACACACCTCCATTCTATGAATTCACACACCTCAATTTTATGACCTCACACACCTCAATTCTATGACTTCACACACCTCCATTCTGTGACTTCACACACCTCCATTCTATGACTTCACAAACTTCCATTCTGAGTTCACAGACCTTCATTCTATGACTTCACACACCTCCATTCTACGACTTCACTCACTTCCATTCTGACTTCACACACCTCCATTCTGACTTCACACACCTTAATTCTGTGACTTCACACACCTCCATTCAATGATTTCACACACTTCCATTCTAAGACTTCACACACCTCCATTCTGTGGCTTCACACACCTACATTCTGTGTTCACACACCTCCATTCTGTGACTTCACACACCTCCATTCTGTGATTTCACACACCTCCAATCTGACTTCACACACCTCCATTCTATGACTTCACACACCTCCATTCGTTGACATCAAAAAACACCATTCTATGACTTCACACAACTCCATTTTGACTTCACACACCTCCATTCTATGAGTTCACACACCTCCATTTTATGAATTCACACACCTCCATTCTATGACTTCACACACCTCAATTCTATGACTTCACACACCTCCATTCTATGACTTCACACACCTTCATTCTGTGACTTCAGACACCTCCACTCTATGACTTCAAACACCTTCATTGTTACTTCACAAACATCCATTCTGTGACTTCACACACCTCCATTCTGTGACTTCACACACCTTCATTCTGACTTCACACACCTCCATTCTGTGACTTCACACTACTCAATTTTGTGACTTCACACACCTCCATTCTGATTTCACATACCTCCATTCTATGATTTCACACACCTCCATTCTATGACTTCACACACCTCCATTCTGTGACTTCACACACCTCCGTTTTGACTTCACACACTTCCATTCTGTGACTTCACACACCTCCATTCTGTGACTTCACAAACCTCCATGCTGTGACTTCACACACCTCGTTTCTGACTTCACACACCTACTTTCTATGACTTCACACACTTCCATTCTATAACTTCACACACCTCCATTCTGTGGCTTCACACACCTACATTCTGAGTTCACACACCTCCATTCTGTGACTTCACCACCTCCATTCTGTGACTTCACACACCTCCATTCTGTGACTTCACACACCTCGCTCCTATGACTTCACACACCTCCATTCAATGAATAAACACACCTCCATTCTGTGATTTCACAAACCTCCATTCTATGACTTCACACACCTCCATTCTGTGACTTCACACACCTCCATTCTGAGTTCACACACCTCCATTCTATGACTTCACAAACCTCCATTCTGAGTTCAGAGACCTCCATTCTATGACTTCACACACCTCCATTCTATGACTTCACTCAACTCCATTGAGACTTCACACACCTCCATTCTGACTTCACACACCTTAATTCTGTGACTTCACACACCTCCATTCTATGATTTCACACACTTCCATTCTATGACTTGACACACCTCCATTCTGTGGCTTCACACACCTCCATTCGTTGACATCAAAAAACACCATTCTATGACTTCACACAACTCCATTTTGACTTCACACACCTCCATTCTATGAGTTCACACACCTCCATTTTATGACTTCACACACCTCCATTCTATGACTTCACACACCTCAATTCTATGACTTCACACACCTCCATTCTATGACTTCACAAACCTCCATTCTGTGACTTCACACACCGCCACTCTATGACTACAATCACCTGCATTCTTACTTCACAAACATCCATCCTGTGACTTCACACACCTCCATTCTGTGATTTCACACACCTTCATTCTGACTTCACACACCTCCATTCTGTGACTTCACACACCTCAATTCTGTGACTTCACACACCTACATTCAATGATTTCACACACTTCCATTCTATGACTTCACACCCCTCCATTCTGTGGCTTCACACACCTACATTCTGTGTTCACACACCTCCATTCTGTGACTTCACACACCTCCATTCTGTGATTTCACACACCTCCAATCTGAATTCACACACCTCCATTCTATGACTTCACACACCTCCATTCGTTGACATCAAAAAACACCATTCTATGACTTCACACAACTCCATTTTGACTTCACACACCTCCATTCTATGAGTTCACACACCTCCATTTTATGACTTCACACACCTGCATTCTGACTTCAAACCCCTCCAGTCTGACTTCACACACCTCCATTCTGACTTCACACAGCACCATTCTATGAATTCACACACCTCCATTCTGTGACTTCACACACCACCGTTTTGACTTCACACACCTCCATTCTCTGACTTCACACACCTCCATTCTGTGACTTCACACACCTCCGTTTTGACTTCACACACTTCCAATCTGTGACTTCACACACCTCCATCCTGTGACTTCACGCACCTCTAATGTTTCGCTTCGCAGACCTCCATTTTTTGACTTCACACACCGCCATTCCATGACTTCACAAACCTCCATTCTATGAGTTCACACACCTCCATTCTATGAGTTCACACACCTCCAATTTAACTTCACACATCTCCATTCTATGACTTCACACACCTTCATTCTTCTTCAGAAACATCCATTCTCTTACTTCACACACCTCCATTCTATGACTTCACAAACCTCCATTCTGTGACTTCACACACCTCCATTCTGAGTTCACACACCTCCATTCTATGACTTCACACATCTCCATTCTATGACTTCACTCACATCCATTCTGACTTCACACACCTCCATTCTGATTCAGACACCTCAATTCTTTGACTTCACACACCTCCATTCTATGATTTCACACACTTCCATTCTATGACTTCACACACCTCCATTCTATGACTTCAGACACCTCATTTCTGAGTTGACACACCTCCATTCTCTGATGTCACACACCTCCAATCTGACTTCACACACCTCCATTCTATGACTTCACACACCTCCATTCATTGACATCAAAAACAACCATTCTATGACTTCACACAACTCCATTGTGAGGTCACACACCTCCATTCTATGAATTCACACACCTCCATTTTATGACCTCACACACCTCAATTCTATGCCTTCACACACCTTCATTCTGTGACTTCACACACCTCCATTCTATGACTTCACAAACTTCCATTCTGAGTTCACAGACCTTCATTCTATGACTTCACACACCTCCATTCTATGACTTCACTCACTTCCATTCTGACTTCACACACCTCCATTCTGACTTCACACACCTCAATTCTGTGACTTCACACACCTCCATTCAATGATTTCACACACTTCCATTCTATGACTTCACACACCTCCATTCGTTGACATCAAAAAACACCATTCTATGACTTCACACAACTCCATTTTGACTTCACACACCTCCATTCTATGAGTTCACACACCTCCATTTTATGACTTTACACACCTCCATTCTATGACTTCACACACCTCAATTCTATGACTTCACACACCTCCATTCTATGACTTCACACACCTTCATTCTGTGACTTCAGACACCTCCACTCTATGACTTCAAACACCTTCATTGTTACTTCACAAACATCCATTCTGTGACTTCACACACCTCCATTCTGTGACTTCACACTCCTTCATTCTGACTTCACACACCTCCATTCTGTGACTTCACACAACTCAATTCTGTGACGTGACACACCTCCATTCTGACTACACACACCTTCATTCTATGATTTCACACACCTTCATTCTATGACTTCACACACCTCCATTCTGTGACTACACACACCTCCATTCTGACTTCACACCCCTCCATTCTGATTTCACACACCTCCATTCTGACTTCACACAGCTCCATTCTATGAATTCACACACCTCCATTCTGTGACTTCACACACCACCTTTTTGACTTCACACACCTCCATTCTCTGACTTCACACACCTCCATTCTGTGACTTCACACACCTCCGTTTTCACTTCACACACTTCCAATCTGTGACTTCACACACCTCCATTCTGTGACTTCACACACCTCAATTCTGTGACTTCACACACCTCCATTCTGACTTCACACACCTCCATTCTGACTTCACACACCTCCATTCTATGAGTTCACACACCTCCGTTCTGACTTCTCACAGCTCCATTCTGTGACTTCACAAAACTCCATTCTGTGATTTCACACACCTCCATACTATGACTTCACACACCTCCATCTATGACTTCACACACCTCCATTCTGAGTTCACACACCTCCATTCTGTGACTTCACACTCCTCCATTCTGACTTAACACACCTTCATTTTATGACTTCACACACGTCCATTCTGTGACTTCTCACACCTCCATTCTGTGACTTCACACTCTACCATTGTGACGTCACACAACTCCATTCTCTGAGTTCACACATCTCCATTCTATGATTTCACACACCTCCATTCTGACTTCACACACCTCCATTCTATGACATCACAGACCTCGCATCTGTGACTTCACTCACCTCCACTCTATGACTTCACACTCCTCCATTCTACGACTTCCCACACCTCATTTCTATGACTTCACCCACCTCAGTCTATGACTTCACACACCTCCAGTCTGACTTCACACACCTCCATTCTGTGACTTCACACACCTCCATTCTATGACTTCACACACCTCAATTCTATGACTTCACACACCTCCATTCTATGATTTCTCACACCTCCATTCTGTGACTTCACACACCTCCATTCTATGTCTTCAAACACCTTCATTCTTACTTCACAAACATCCATTCTGTGACTTCACACACCTCCTTTCTGTGACTTCACACACCTTCATTCTGACTTCACACACCTGCATTCTCTGACTTCACACACCTCAATTCTGTGACGTGACCCACACCTCCAATCTGACTTCACATACCTTCATTCTATGATTTTACACACCTCCATTCTATGACTTCACACACCTCCATTCTGTGACTTCACACACCTCCATTCTGACTTCACACCCCTCCATTCTGACTTCACACACCTCCATTCTGACTTCACACAGCTCCATTCTATGAATTGACACACCTCCATTATGTGATTTCACACAACACCTTTTTGAGTTCACACACCTCCATTCTCTGACTTCACACACCTCCATTCTGTGACTTCACACACCTCCGTTTTGACTTCACACACTTCCAATCTGTGACTTCACACACCTCCATTCTGTGACTTCACGCACCTCTAATGTTTCGCTTCACAGACCTCCATTTTTTGACTTCACACCGCCATTCCATGACTTCACAAACCTCCATTCTATGAGTTCACACACCTTCATTCTATGAGTTCACACACCTCCAATTTAACTTCACACATCTCCATTCTATGACTTCACACACCTTCATTCTTACTTCCGAAACATCCATTCTCTTACTTCACACACCTCCATTCTATGACTTCACAAACCTCCATTCTGTGACTTCACACACCTCCATTCTGAGTTCACACACCTCCATTCTATGACTTCACACATCTCCATTCTATGACTTCACTCACATCCATTCTGACTTCACACACCTCCATTCTGATTCAGACACCTCAATTCTTTGACTTCACACACCTCCATTCTATGATTTCACACACTTCCATTCTATGACTTCACACACCTCCATTCTATGACTTCAGACACCTCATTTCTGAGTTGACACACCTCCATTCTCTGATTTCACACACCTCCAATCTGACTTCACACACCTCCATTCTATGACTTCACACACCTCCATTCGTTGACATCAAAAAACACCATTCTATGACTTCACACAACTCCATTTTGACTTCACACACCTCCATTCTATGAGTTCACACACCTCCATTTTATGACTTTACACACCTCCATTCTATGACTTCACACACCTCAATTCTATGACTTCACACACCTCCATTCTATGACTTCACACACCTTCATTCTGTGACTTCAGACACCTCCACTCTATGACTTCAAACACCTTCATTGTTACTTCACAAACATCCATTCTGTGACTTCACACACCTCCATTCTGTGACTTCACACACCTTCATTCTGACTTCACACACCTCCATTCTGTGACTTCACACAACTCAATTCTGTGACGTGACACACCTCCATTCTGACTTCACACAACTTCATTATATGATTTCACACACCTTCATTCTATGACTTCACACACCTCCATTCTGTGACTTCACACACCTCCATTCTGACTTCACACCCCTCCATTCTGACTTCACACACCACCATTCTGACTTCACACAGCTCCATTCTATGAATTCACACACCTCCATTCTGTGACTTCACACACCAAATTTTGAGTTCACACACCTCCATTCTCTGACTTCACACACCTCCATTCTGTGACTCCACACACCTCCGTTTTCAATTCACACACTTCCAATCTGTTACTTCACACACCTCCATTCTGTGACTTCACACACCTCTATTGTTTCACTTCACACACCTCCATTCTTTGACTTCACACACTGCCATTCCATGACTTCACAAACCTCCATTCTATGAGTTCACACACCTCCATTCTATGAGTTCACACACCTCCAATTTGACTTCACACATCTCCATTCTATGACTTCACACACCTTCATTCTTACTTCAGAAACATCCATTCTCTTACTTCACACACCTCCATTCTATGACTTCACAAACCTCCATTCTGTGACTTCACACACCTCCATTCTGAGTTCAGACACCTCCTTTCTATGACTTCACACATTTCCATTCTATAACTTCACACACCTCCATTCTGTGGCTTCACCCACCTATATTCTGAGTTCACACACCTCCATTCTGTGACTTCACACACCTCCATTCTGTGACTTCACACACGTGCATTCTCTGACTTCACACACCTCGATCCTATGACTTCACACACCTCCATTCAATGAAATAACACACCTCAATTCTGTGATTTCAGAAACCTCCATTCTATGACTTCACACACCTCCATTCTGTGACTTCACACACCTCCATTCTGAGTTCACACACCTCCATTCTATGACATCACAAACCTCGATTCTGTGTTCACAGACCTCCATTCTGTGACTTCACACACCTCCATTCTGTGATTTTACACACCTCCAATCTGACTTCACACACCTCCATTCTATGACTTCACACACCTCCATTCGTTGACATCAAAAAACACCATTCTATGACTTCACACACCTCCATTCTATGACTTCACACACCTCCATTCTGTGACTTCAGACACCTCCACTCTATGACTTCAAACACCTTCATTCTTACTTCACAAACATCCATTCTGTGACTTCACACACCTCCATTCTGTGACTTCACACACCTTCATTCTGACTTCACACACCTCCATTCTGTGACTTCACACACCTCAATTCTGTGACTTCCCACACCTCCATTCTGACTTCACATACCTCCATTCTATGATTTCGCACATTTCCATTCTATGACTTCACACACCTCCATTCTGTGACTTCACACACCACCTTTTTGACTTCACACACCTCCATTCTGTGATTTCACACACCTCCATTCTGTGACTTCACACACCTCTATTGTTTCACTTCACACACCTCCATTCTTTGACTTCACACACCTCCATTCCATGACTTCACACACCTCCATTCTATGAGTTCACACACCTCCATTCTATGAGTTCACACACATCCAATTTGACTTCACACACCTCCATTCTATGACTTCACACACCTTCATTCTTACTTCAGAAACATCCATTCTCTGACTTCACACACCTCCATTCTATGGCTTCACAAACCTCCATTCTGTGACTTCACACACCTCCATTCTATGCTTCAAACACCTTCATTCTTACTTCACAAACATCCATTCTGTGACTTCACACACCTCCTTTCTGTGACATCACACACCTTCATTCTGACTTCACACACCTCCATTCTCTGACTTCACACACCTCAATTCTGTGACGTGACACACCTCCATTCTGACTTCACACACCTTCATTCTATGATTTCACACACCTCCATTCTATGACTCCACACACCTCCATTTTGTGACTTCACACACCTCCATTCTGACTTCAAACCCCTCCAGTCTGACTTCACACACCTCCATTCTGACTTCACACAGCTCCATTCTATGAATTCACACACCTCCATTCTGTGACTTCACACACCACCTTTTTGACTTCACACACCTCCATTCTCTGACTTCACACACCTCCATTCTGTGACTTCACACACCTCCGTTTTGAATTCACACACTTCCAATCTGTGACTTCACACACCTCCATTCTGTGACTTCACACACCTCTATTGTTTCGCTTCACACACCTCCATTCTTTGACTTCACACACCGCCATTCCCTGACTTCACAAACCTCCATTCTATGAGTTCACACACCTCCATTCTATGTGTTCTCACACCTCCAATTTAACTTCACACATCTCCATTCTATGACTTCACACACCTTCATTCTTACTTCAGAAACATCCATTCTCTTACTTCACACACCTCCATTCTATGACTTCACAAACCTCCATTCGTTGACATCAAAAACAACCATTCTATGACTTAACACAACTCCATTGTGAGTTCACACACCTCCATTCTATGAATTCACACACCTCCATTTTATGACTTCACACACCTCAATTCTATGACTTCACACACCTCCATTCTGTGATTTCACACACCTCCATTCTATGACTTCACAAACTTCCATTCTGAGTTCACAGACCTCCATTCTATGACTTCACACACATCCATTCTATGAATTCACTCACTTCCATTCTGACTTCACACACCTCCATTCTGACTTCACACACCTCAATTCTGTGACTTCACACACCTCCATTCAATGATTTCACACACTTCCATTCTATGACCTCACACACCTCCATTCTGTGGCTTCACACACCTACATTCTGTGTTCACACACCTCCATTCTGTGACTTCACACACCTCCATTCTGTGATTTCACACACCTCCAATCTGACTTCAAACACCTCCATTCTATGACTTCACACACCTCCATTCGTTGACATCAAAAAACACCATTCTATGACTTCACACAACTCCATTTTGACTTCACACACCTCCATTCTATGAGTTCACACACCTCCATTTTATGACTTCACACACCTCCATTCTATGACTTCACACACCTCAATTCTATGACTTCACACACCTCCATTCTATGACTTCACAAACCTCCATTCTGTGACTTCAGACACCTCCACTCTATGACTTCAAACACCTTCATTCTTATTTCACTAACATCCATTCTGTGACTTCACTCACCTCCATTCTCTGACTTCACACACCTCCATTCTGTGACTTCACACACCTCCGTTTTGACTTCACACACTTCCAATCTGTGACTTCACACACCTCTATTGTTTCGCTTCACACACCTCCATTTTTTGACTTCACACACCGCCATTCCATGACTTCACAAACCTCCATTCTATGAGTTCACACACCTCCATTCTATGAGTTCACACACCTCCAATTTAACTTCACACATCTCCATTCTATGACTTCACACACCTTCATTCTTACTTCATAAACATCCATTCTCTTACTTAACACACCTCCATTCTATGAATTCACAAACCTCCATTCTGTGACTTCACACACCTCCATTCTGAGTTCACACACCTCCATTCTATGACTTCACACATCTCCATTCTATGACTTCACTCACATCCATTCTGACTTCACACACCTCCATTCTGATTCACACACCTCAATTCTTTGACTTCACACACCTCCATTCTATGATTTCACACACTTCCATTCTATGACTTCACACACCTCCATTCTATGACTTCACACACCTCATTTCTGAGTTGACACACCTCCATTCTGTGATTTCACACGCCTCCAATCTGACTTCACACACCTCCATTCTATGACTTCACACACCTCCATTCGTTGACATCAAAAACAACCATTCTATGACTTCACACAACTCCATTGTGAGGTCACACACCTCCATTCTATGAATTCACACACCTCAATTTTATGACCTCACACACCTCAATTCTATGACTTCACACACCTAAATTCTGTGACTTCACACACCTCCATTCTATGACTTCACAAACTTCCATTCTGAGTTCACAGACCTTCATTCTATGACTTCACACACCTCCATTCTACGACTTCACTCACTTCCATTCTGACTTCACACACCTCCATTCTGACTTCACACACCTTAATTCTGTGACTTCACACACCTCCATTCAATGATTTCACACACTTCCATTCTAAGACTTCACACACCTCCATTCTGTGGCTTCACACACCTACATTCTGTGTTCACACACCTCCATTCTGTGACTTCACACACCTCCATTCTGTGATTTCACACACCTCCAATCTGACTTCACACACCTCCATTCTATGACTTCACACACCTCCATTCGTTGACATCAAAAAACACCATTCTATGACTTCACACAACTCCATTTTGACTTCACACACCTCCATTCTATGAGTTCACACACCTCCATTTTATGAATTCACACACCTCCATTCTATGACTTCACACACCTCAATTCTATGACTTCACACACCTCCATTCTATGACTTCACACACCTTCATTCTGTGACTTCAGACACCTCCACTCTATGACTTCAAACACCTTCATTGTTACTTCACAAACATCCATTCTGTGACTTCACACACCTCCATTCTGTGACTTCACACACCTTCATTCTGACTTCACACACCTCCATTCTGTGACTTCACATTACTCAATTTTGTGACTTCACACACCTCCATTCTGATTTCACATACCTCCATTCTATGATTTCACACACCTCCATTCTGTGACTTCACACACCTCCATTCTGTGACTTCACACACCTCCGTTTTGACTTCACACACTTCCATTCTGTGACTTCACACACCTCCATTCTGTGACTTCACAAACCTCCATGCTGTGACTTCACACACCTCGTTTCTGACTTCACACACCTACTTTCTATGACTTCACACACTTCCATTCTATAACTTCACACACCTCCATTCTGTGGCTTCACACACCTACATTCTGAGTTCACACACCTCCATTCTGTGACTTCACCACCTCCATTCTGTGACTTCACACACCTCCATTCTGTGACTTCACACACCTCGCTCCTATGACTTCACACACCTCCATTCAATGAATAAACACACCTCCATTCTGTGATTTCACAAACCTCCATTCTATGACTTCACACACCTCCATTCTGTGACTTCACACACCTCCATTCTGAGTTCACACACCTCCATTCTATGACTTCACAAACCTCCATTCTGAGTTCAGAGACCTCCATTCTATGACTTCACACACCTCCATTCTATGACTTCACTCAACTCCATTGAGACTTCACACACCTCCATTCTGACTTCACACACCTTAATTCTGTGACTTCACACACCTCCATTCTATGATTTCACACACTTCCATTCTATGACTTGACACACCTCCATTCTGTGGCTTCACACACCTCCATTCGTTGACATCAAAAAACACCATTCTATGACTTCACACAACTCCATTTTGACTTCACACACCTCCATTCTATGAGTTCACACACCTCCATTTTATGACTTCACACACCTCCATTCTATGACTTCACACACCTCAATTCTATGACTTCACACACCTCCATTCTATGACTTCACAAACCTCCATTCTGTGACTTCACACACCGCCACTCTATGACTACAATCACCTGCATTCTTACTTCACAAACATCCATCCTGTGACTTCACACACCTCCATTCTGTGATTTCACACACCTTCATTCTGACTTCACACACCTCCATTCTGTGACTTCACACACCTCAATTCTGTGACTTCACACACCTACATTCAATGATTTCACACACTTCCATTCTATGACTTCACACCCCTCCATTCTGTGGCTTCACACACCTACATTCTGTGTTCACACACCTCCATTCTGTGACTTCACACACCTCCATTCTGTGATTTCACACACCTCCAATCTGAATTCACACACCTCCATTCTATGACTTCACACACCTCCATTCGTTGACATCAAAAAACACCATTCTATGACTTCACACAACTCCATTTTGACTTCACACACCTCCATTCTATGAGTTCACACACCTCCATTTTATGACTTCACACACCTGCATTCTGACTTCAAACCCCTCCAGTCTGACTTCACACACCTCCATTCTGACTTCACACAGCTCCATTCTATGAATTCACACACCTCCATTCTGTGACTTCACACACCACCGTTTTGACTTCACACACCTCCATTCTCTGACTTCACACACCTCCATTCTGTGACTTCACACACCTCCGTTTTGACTTCACACACTTCCAATCTGTGACTTCACACACCTCCATCCTGTGACTTCACGCACCTCTAATGTTTCGCTTCGCAGACCTCCATTTTTTGACTTCACACACCGCCATTCCATGACTTCACAAACCTCCATTCTATGAGTTCACACACCTCCATTCTATGAGTTCACACACCTCCAATTTAACTTCACACATCTCCATTCTATGACTTCACACACCTTCATTCTTCTTCAGAAACATCCATTCTCTTACTTCACACACCTCCATTCTATGACTTCACAAACCTCCATTCTGTGACTTCACACACCTCCATTCTGAGTTCACACACCTCCATTCTATGACTTCACACATCTCCATTCTATGACTTCACTCACATCCATTCTGACTTCACACACCTCCATTCTGATTCAGACACCTCAATTCTTTGACTTCACACACCTCCATTCTATGATTTCACACACTTCCATTCTATGACTTCACACACCTCCATTCTATGACTTCAGACACCTCATTTCTGAGTTGACACACCTCCATTCTCTGATGTCACACACCTCCAATCTGACTTCACACACCTCCATTCTATGACTTCACACACCTCCATTCATTGACATCAAAAACAACCATTCTATGACTTCACACAACTCCATTGTGAGGTCACACACCTCCATTCTATGAATTCACACACCTCCATTTTATGACCTCACACACCTCAATTCTATGCCTTCACACACCTTCATTCTGTGACTTCACACACCTCCATTCTATGACTTCACAAACTTCCATTCTGAGTTCACAGACCTTCATTCTATGACTTCACACACCTCCATTCTATGACTTCACTCACTTCCATTCTGACTTCACACACCTCCATTCTGACTTCACACACCTCAATTCTGTGACTTCACACACCTCCATTCAATGATTTCACACACTTCCATTCTATGACTTCACACACCTCCATTCGTTGACATCAAAAAACACCATTCTATGACTTCACACAACTCCATTTTGACTTCACACACCTCCATTCTATGAGTTCACACACCTCCATTTTATGACTTTACACACCTCCATTCTATGACTTCACACACCTCAATTCTATGACTTCACACACCTCCATTCTATGACTTCACACACCTTCATTCTGTGACTTCAGACACCTCCACTCTATGACTTCAAACACCTTCATTGTTACTTCACAAACATCCATTCTGTGACTTCACACACCTCCATTCTGTGACTTCACACTCCTTCATTCTGACTTCACACACCTCCATTCTGTGACTTCACACAACTCAATTCTGTGACGTGACACACTTCCATTCTGACTTCACACACCTTCATTCTATGATTTCACACACCTTCATTCTATGACTTCACACACCTCCATTCTGTGACTTCACACACCTCCATTCTGACTTCACACCCCTCCATTCTGACTTCACACACCTCCATTCTGACTTCACACAGCTCCATTCTATGAATTCACACTCCTCCATTCTGTGACTTCACACACCACCTTTTTGACTTCACACACCTCCATTCTCTGACTTCACACACCTCCATTCTGTGACTTCACACACCTCCGTTTTCACTTCACACACTTCCAATCTGTGACTTCACACACCTCCATTCTGTGACTTCACACACCTCAATTCTGTGACTTCACACACCTCCATTCTGACTTCACACACCTCCATTCTGACTTCACACACCTCCATTCTATGAGTTCACACACCTCCGTTCTGACTTCTCACAGCTCCATTCTGTGACTTCACAAAACTCCATTCTGTGATTTCACACACCTCCATACTATGACTTCACACACCTCCATCTATGACTTCACACACCTCCATTCTGAGTTCACACACCTCCATTCTGTGACTTCACACTCCTCCATTCTGACTTAACACACCTTCATTTTATGACTTCACACACGTCCATTCTGTGACTTCTCACACCTCCATTCTGTGACTTCACACTCTACCATTGTGACGTCACACAACTCCATTCTCTGAGTTCACACATCTCCATTCTATGATTTCACACACCTCCATTCTGACTTCACACACCTCCATTCTATGACATCACAGACCTCGCATCTGTGACTTCACTCACCTCCACTCTATGACTTCACACTCCTCCATTCTACGACTTCCCACACCTCATTTCTATGACTTCACCCACCTCAGTCTATGACTTCACACACCTCCAGTCTGACTTCACACACCTCCATTCTGTGACTTCACACACCTCCATTCTATGACTTCACACACCTCAATTCTATGACTTCACACACCTCCATTCTATGATTTCTCACACCTCCATTCTGTGACTTCACACACCTCCATTCTATGTCTTCAAACACCTTCATTCTTACTTCACAAACATCCATTCTGTGACTTCACACACCTCCTTTCTGTGACTTCACACACCTTCATTCTGACTTCACACACCTGCATTCTCTGACTTCACACACCTCAATTCTGTGACGTGACCCACACCTCCAATCTGACTTCACATACCTTCATTCTATGATTTTACACACCTCCATTCTATGACTTCACACACCTCCATTCTGTGACTTCACACACCTCCATTCTGACTTCACACCCCTCCATTCTGACTTCACACACCTCCATTCTGACTTCACACAGCTCCATTCTATGAATTGACACACCTCCATTATGTGATTTCACACAACACCTTTTTGAGTTCACACACCTCCATTCTCTGACTTCGCACACCTCCATTCTGTGACTTCACACACCTCCGTTTTGACTTCACACACTTCCAATCTGTGACTTCACACACCTCCATTCTGTGACTTCACGCACCTCTAATGTTTCGCTTCACAGACCTCCATTTTTTGACTTCACACCGCCATTCCATGACTTCACAAACCTCCATTCTATGAGTTCACACACCTTCATTCTATGAGTTCACACACCTCCAATTTAACTTCACACATCTCCATTCTATGACTTCACACACCTTCATTCTTACTTCCGAAACATCCATTCTCTTACTTCACACACCTCCATTCTATGACTTCACAAACCTCCATTCTGTGACTTCACACACCTCCATTCTGAGTTCACACACCTCCATTCTATGACTTCACACATCTCCATTCTATGACTTCATTCACATCCATTCTGACTTCACACACCTCCATTCTGATTCAGACACCTCAATTCTTTGACTTCACACACCTCCATTCTATGATTTCACACACTTCCATTCTATGACTTCACACACCTCCATTCTATGACTTCAGACACCTCATTTCTGAGTTGACACACCTCCATTCTCTGATTTCACACACCTCCAATCTGACTTCACACACCTCCATTCTATGACTTCACACACCTCCATTCGTTGACATCAAAAAACACCATTCTATGACTTCACACAACTCCATTTTGACTTCACACACCTCCATTCTATGAGTTCACACACCTCCATTTTATGACTTTACACACCTCCATTCTATGACTTCACACACCTCAATTCTATGACTTCACACACCTCCATTCTATGACTTCACACACCTTCATTCTGTGACTTCAGACACCTCCACTCTATGACTTCAAACACCTTCATTGTTACTTCACAAACATCCATTCTGTGACTTCACACACCTCCATTCTGTGACTTCACACACCTTCATTCTGACTTCACACACCTCCATTCTGTGACTTCACACAACTCAATTCTGTGACGTGACACACCTCCATTCTGACTTCACACAACTTCATTATATGATTTCACACACCTTCATTCTATGACTTCACACACCTCCATTCTGTGACTTCACACACCTCCATTCTGACTTCACACCCCTCCATTCTGACTTCACACACCACCATTCTGACTTCACACAGCTCCATTCTATGAATTCACACACCTCCATTCTGTGACTTCACACACCAACTTTTTGAGTTCACACACCTCCATTCTCTGACTTCACACACCTCCATTCTGTGACTCCACACACCTCCGTTTTCAATTCACACACTTCCAATCTGTTACTTCACACACCTCCATTCTGTGACTTCACACACCTCTATTGTTTCACTTCACACACCTCCATTCTTTGACTTCACACACTGCCATTCCATGACTTCACAAACCTCCATTCTATGAGTTCACACACCTCCATTCTATGAGTTCACACACCTCCAATTTGACTTCACACATCTCCATTCTATGACTTCACACACCTTCATTCTTACTTCAGAAACATCCATTCTCTTACTTCACACACCTCCATTCTATGACTTCACAAACCTCCATTCTGTGACTTCACACACCTCCATTCTGAGTTCAGACACCTCCTTTCTATGACTTCACACATTTCCATTCTATAACTTCACACACCTCCATTCTGTGGCTTCACACACCTATATTCTGAGTTCACACACCTCCATTCTGTGACTTCACACACCTCCATTCTGTGACTTCACACACGTGCATTCTCTGACTTCACACACCTCGATCCTATGACTTCACACACCTCCATTCAATGAAATAACACACCTCAATTCTGTGATTTCAGAAACCTCCATTCTATGACTTCACACACCTCCATTCTGTGACTTCACACACCTCCATTCTGAGTTCACACACCTCCATTCTATGACATCACAAACCTCGATTCTGTGTTCACAGACCTCCATTCTGTGACTTCACACACCTCCATTCTGTGATTTTACACACCTCCAATCTGACTTCACACACCTCCATTCTATGACTTCACACACCTCCATTCTGTGACTTCAGACACCTCCACTCTATGACTTCAAACACCTTCATTCTTACTTCACAAACATCCATTCTGTGACTTCACACACCTCCATTCTGTGACTTCACACACCTTCATTCTGACTTCACACACCTCCATTCTGTGACTTCACACACCTCAATTCTGTGACTTCCCACACCTCCATTCTGACTTCACATACCTCCATTCTATGATTTCGCACATTTCCATTCTATGACTTCACACACCTCCATTCTGTGACTTCACACACCACCTTTTTGACTTCACACACCTCCATTCTGTGATTTCACACACCTCCATTCTGTGACTTCACACACCTCTATTGTTTCACTTCACACACCTCCATTCTTTGACTTCACACACCTCCATTCCATGACTTCACACACCTCCATTCTATGAGTTCACACACCTCCATTCTATGAGTTCACACACATCCAATTTGACTTCACACACCTCCATTCTATGACTTCACACACCTTCATTCTTACTTCAGAAACATCCATTCTCTGACTTCACACACCTCCATTCTATGGCTTCACAAACCTCCATTCTGTGACTTCACACACCTCCATTCTGAGTTCACACACCTCCATTCTGTGACTTCACACACCTCCATTCGTTGACATCAAAAACCATTATTCTATGACTTCACACAACTCCATTTTAACTTCACACATCTCCATTCTATGAGTTCACACACCTCCATTTTATGACTTCACACACCTCCATTCTATGACTTCACACACCTCAATTCTATGACTTCACACACCTCCATTCTATGACTTCACACACCTCTATTCTGTGACTTCACACACCTCCACTCTATGACTTCAAACACCTTCATTCTTACTTCACAAACATCCATTTTTTGACTTCACACACCTCCATTCTGTGATTTCACACACCTTCATTCTGACTTCACACACCTCCATTCTGTGACTTCACACACCTCCATCCTGACTTCACACACCTTCAGTTTATGACTTCACACACCTCCATTCTGTGACTTCTCACACCTCCATTCTATGACTTCACACACTTCCATTGTGACGTCACACATCTCCATTCTCTGAGTTCACACATCTCCATTCTATGATTTCACACACCTCCATTCTGACTTCACACACCTCCATTCTATGACATCACAGACCTCGAATCTGTGCCTTCACTCACCTCCACTCTATGACTTCACACTCCTCCATTCTATGACTTCCCACACCTCCTTTCTATGACTTCACCCACCTCAGTCTATGACTTCACACACCTCCATTCTGACTTCACACACCTCCATTCTGTGACTTCACACACCTCCATTCTATGACTTCACACACCTCAATTCTATGACTTCACACACCTCCATTCTATGACTTCACACACCTCCATTCTGTGACTTCACACACCTCCATTCTATGACTTCAAACACCTTCATTCTTACTTCACAAACATCCATTCTGTGACTTCACACACCTCCTTTCTGTGACTTCACACACCTTCATTCTGATTTCACACACCTCCATTCTCTGACTTCACACACCTCAATACTGTGACGTGACACAGCTCCAATCTGACTTCACATACCTTCATTCTATGATTTCACACACCTCCATTCTATGACTTCACACACCTCCATTCTGTGACTTCACACACCTCCATTCTGACTTCACACCCCTCCATTCTGACTTCACACACCTCCATTCTGACTTCACACAGCTGCATTCTATGAATTCACACACCTCCATTCTGTGACTTCACACACCACCTTTTTGACTTCACACACCTCCATTCTCTGACTTCACACACCTCCATTCTGTGACTTCACACACCTCCGTTTTCACTTCACACACTTCCAATCTGTTACTTCACACACCTCCATTCTGTGACTTCACACAACTCTATTGTTTCACTTCACACACCTCCATTCTTTGACTTCACACACCGCCATTCCATGACTTCACAAACCTCCATTCTATGAGTTCACACACCTCCATTCTATGAGTTCACACACCTCCAATTTGACTTCACACATCTCCATTCTATGACTTCACACACCTTCATTCTTACTTCAGAAACATCCATTCTCTTACTTCACACACCTCCATTCTATGACTTCACAAACCTCCATTCTGTGACTTCACACACCTCCATTCTGAGTTCAGACACCTCCTTTCTATGACTTCACACATTTCCATTCTATAACTTCACACACCTCCATTCTGTGGCTTCACACACCTATATTCTGAGTTCACACACCTCCATTCTGTGACTTCACACACCTCCATTCTGTGACTTCACACACGTGCATTCTCTGACTTCACACACCTCGATCCTATGACTTCACACACCTCCATTCAATGAAATAACACACCTCCATTCTGTGATTTCAGAAACCTCCATTCTATGACTTCACACACCTCCATTCTGTGACTTCACACACCTCCTTTCTGAGTTCACACAACTCCATTCTATGACATCACAAACCTCGATTCTGTGTTCACAGACCTCCATTCTGTGACTTCACACACCTCCATTCTGTGATTTCACACACCTCCAATCTGACTTCACACACCTCCATTCTATGACTTCACACACCTCCATTCGTTGACATCAAAAAACACCATTCTATGACTTCACACACCTCCATTCTATGACTTCACACACCTCCATTCTGTGACTTCAGACACCTCCACTCTATGACTTCAAACACCTTCATTCTTACTTCACAAACATCCATTCTGTGACTTCACACACCTCCATTCTGTGACTTCACACACCTTCATTCTGACTTCACACACCTCCATTCTGTGACTTCACACACCTCAATTCTGTGACTTCCCACACCTCCATTCTGACTTCACATACCTCCATTCTATGATTTCGCACATTTCCATTCTATGACTTCACACACCTCCATTCTGTGACTTCACACACCACCTTTTTGACTTCACACACCTCCATTCTGTGATTTCACACACCTCCATTCTGTGACTTCACACACCTCTATTGTTTCACTTCACACTCCTCCATTCTTTGACTTCACACACCTCCATTCCATGACTTCACACACCTCCATTCTATGAGTTCACACACCTCCATTCTATGAGTTCACACACATCCAATTTGACTTCACACACCTCCATTCTATGACTTCACACACCTTCATTCTTACTTCAGAAACATCCATTCTCTGACTTCACACACCTCCATTCTATGGCTTCACAAACCTCCATTCTGTGACTTCACACACCTCCATTCTGAGTTCACACACCTCCATTCTGTGACTTCACACACCTCCATTCGTTGACATCAAAAACCATTATTCTATGACTTCACACAACTCCATTTTAACTTCACACATCTCCATTCTATGATTTCACACACCTCCATTTTATGACTTCACACACCTCCATTCTATGACTTCACACACCTCAATTCTATGACTTCACACACCTCCATTCTATGGCTTCACACACCTCTATTCTGTGACTTCACACACCTCCACTCTATGACTTCAAACACCTTCATTCTTACTTCACAAACATCCATTTTTTGACTTCACACACCTCCATTCTGTGATTTCACACACCTTCATTCTGACTTCACACACCTCCATTCTGTGACTTCACACACCTCCATTCTGACTTCACACACCTTCAGTTTATGACTTCACACACCTCCATTCTGTGACTTCTCACACCTCCATTCTATGACTTCACACACTTCCATTGTGACGTCACACATCTCCATTCTCTGAGTTCACACATCTCCATTCTATGATTTCACACACCTCCATTCTGACTTCACACACCTCCATTCTATGACATCACAGACCTCGAATCTGTGACTTCACTCACCTCCACTCTATGACTTCACACTCCTCCATTCTATGACTTCCCACACCTCCTTTCTATGACTTCACCCACCTCAGTCTATGACTTCACACACCTCCATTCTGACTTCACACACCTCCATTCTGTGACTTCACACACCTCCATTCTATGACTTCACACACCTCAATTCTATGACTTCACACACATCCATTCTATGACTTCACACACCTCCATTCTGTGACTTCACACACCTCCATTCTATGACTTCAAACACCTTCATTCTTACTTCACAAACATCCAATCTGTGACTTCACACACCTCCTTTCTGTGACTTCACACACCTTCATTCTGATTTCACACACCTCCATTCTCTGACTTCACACACCTCAATTCTGTGACGTGACACAGCTCCAATCTGACTTCACATACCTTCATTCTATGATTTCACACACCTCCATTCTATGACTTCACACACCTCCATTCTGTGACTTCACACACCTCCATTCTGACTTCACACCCCTCCATTCTGACTTCACACACCTCCATTCTGACTTCACACAGCTGCATTCTATGAATTCACACACCTCCATTCTGTGACTTCACACACCACCTTTTTGACTTCACACACCTCCATTCTCTGACTTCACACACCTCCATTCTGTGACTTCACACACCTCCGTTTTCACTTCACACACTTCCAATCTGTTACTTCACACACCTCCATTCTGTGACTTCACACACCTCTATTGTTTCACTTCACACACCTCCATTCTTTGACTTCACACACCGCCATTCCATGACTTCACAAACCTCCATTCTATGAGTTCACACACCTCCATTCTATGAGTTCACACACCTCCAATTTGACTTCACACATCTCCATTCTATGACTTCACACACCTTCATTCTTACTTCAGAAACATCCATTCTCTTACTTCACACACCTCCATTCTATGACTTCACAAACCTCCATTCTGTGACTTCACACACCTCCATTCTGAGTTCAGACACCTCCTTTCTATGACTTCACACATTTCCATTCTATAACTTCACACACCTCCATTCTGTGGCTTCACACACCTATATTCTGAGTTCACACACCTCCATTCTGTGACTTCACACACCTCCATTCTGTGACTTCACACACGTGCATTCTCTGACTTCACACACCTCGATCCTATGACTTCACACACCTCCATTCAATGAAATAACACACCTCCATTCTGTGATTTCAGAAACCTCCATTCTATGACTTCACACACCTCCATTCTGTGACTTCACACACCTCCATTCTGAGTTCACACACCTCCATTCTATGACATCACAAACCTCGATTCTGTGTTCACAGACCTCCATTCTGTGACTTCACACACCTCCATTCTGTGATTTCACACACCTCCAATCTGACTTCACACACCTCCATTCTATGACTTCACACACCTCCATTCGTTGACATCAAAAAACACCATTCTATGACTTCACACACCTCCATTCTATGACTTCACACACCTCCATTCTGTGACTTCAGACACCTCCACTCTATGACTTCAAACACCTTCATTCTTACTTCACAAACATCCATTCTGTGACTTCACACACCTCCATTCTGTGACTTCACACACCTTCATTCTGACTTCACACACCTCCATTCTGTGACTTCACACACCTCAATTCAGTGACTTCCCACACCTCCATTCTGACTTCACATACCTCCATTCTATGATTTCGCACATTTCCATTCTATGACTTCACACACCTCCATTCTGTGACTTCACACACCACCTTTTTGACTTCACACACCTCCATTCTGTGATTTCATACACCTCCATTCTGTGACTTCACACACCTCTATTGTTTCACTTCACACACCTCCATTCTTTGACTTCACACACCTCCATTCCATGACTTCACACACCTCCATTCTATGAGTTCACACACCTCCATTCTATGAGTTCACACACATCCAATTTGACTTCACACACCTCCATTCTATGACTTCACACACCTTCATTCTTACTTCAGAAACATCCATTCTCTGACTTCACACACCTCCATTCTATGGCTTCACAAACCTCCATTCTGTGACTTCACACACCTCCATTCTGAGTTCACACACCTCCATTCTGTGACTTCACACACCTCCATTCGTTGACATCAAAAACCATTATTCTATGACTTCACACAACTCCATTTTAACTTCACACATCTCCATTCTATGAGTTCACACACCTCCATTTTATGACTTCACACACCTCCATTCTATGACTTCACACACCTCAATTCTATGACTTCACACACCTCCATTCTATGACTTCACACACCTCTATTCTGTGACTTCACACACCTCCACTCTATGACTTCAAACACCTTCATTCTTACTTCACAAACATCCATTTTTTGACTTCACACACCTCCATTCTGTGATTTCACACACCTTCATTCTGAGTTCACACACCTCCATTCTGTGACTTCACACACCTCCATTCTGACTTCACACACCTTCAGTTTATGACTTCACACACCTCCATTCTGTGACTTCTCACACCTCCATTCTATGACTTCACACACTTCCATTGTGACGTCACACATCTCCATTCTCTGAGTTCACACATCTCCATTCTATGATTTCACACACCTCCATTCTGACTTCACACACCTCCATTCTATGACATCACAGACCTCGAATCTGTGACTTCACTCACCTCCACTCTATGACTTCACACTCCTCCATTCTATGACTTCCCACACCTCCTTTCTATGACTTCACCCACCTCAGTCTATGACTTCACACACCTCCATTCTGACTTCACACACCTCCATTCTGTGACTTCACACACCTCCATTCTATGACTTCACACACCTCAATTCTATGACTTCACACACCTCCATTCTATGACTTCACACACCTCCATTCTGTGACTTCACACACCTCCATTCTATGACTTCAAACACCTTCATTCTTACTTCACAAACATCCATTCTGTGACTTCACACACCTCCTTTCTGTGACTTCACACACCTTCATTCTGATTTCACACACCTCCATTCTCTGACTTCACACACCTCAATTCTGTGACGTGACACACCTCCAATCTGACTTCACATACCTTCATTCTATGATTTCACACACCTCCATTCTATGACTTCACACACCTCCATTCTGTGACTTCACACACCTCCATTCTGACTTCACACCCCTCCATTCTGACTTCACACACCTCCATTCTGACTTCACACAGCTCCATTCTATGAATTCACACACCTCCATTCTGTGACTTCACACAACACCTTTTTGACTTCACACACCTCCATTCTCTGACTTCACACACCTCCATTCTGTGACTTCACACACCTCCGTTTTTTCTTCACACACTTCCAATCTGTGACTTCACACACCTCCATTCTGTGACTTCACACACCTCTATTGTTTCGCTTCACAGACCTCCATTTTTTGACTTCACACACCGCCATTCCATGACTTCACAAACCTCCATTCTATGAGTTCACACACCTCCATTCTATGAGTTCACACACCTCCAATTTAACTTCACACATCTCCATTCTATGACTTCACACACCTACATTCTTACTTCATAAACATCCATTCTCTTACTTCACACACCTCCAGTCTATGAATTCACAAACCTCCATTCTGTGACTTCACACACCTCCATTCTGAGTTCACACACCTCCATTCTATGACTTCACACATCTCTATTCTATGACTTCACTCACATCCATTCTGACTTCACACACCTCCATTCTGATTCACACACCTCAATTCTTTGACATCACACACCTCCATTCTATGACTTCACACACCTCATTTCTGAGTTGACACACCTCCATTCTCTGATTTCACACACCTCCAATCTGACTTCACACACCTCCATTCTATGACTTCACACACCTCCATTCGTTTACATCAAAAACAACCATTCTATGACTTCACACACCTCCATTGTGAGGTCACACACCTCCATTCTATGAATTCACACACCTCCATTTTATGACCTCACACACCTCAATTCTATGACTTCACACACCTCCATTCTGTGACTTCACACACCTCCATTCTATGACTTCACAAACTTCCATTCTGAGTTCACAGACCTTCATTCTATGACTTCACACACCTCCATTCTATGACTTCACTCACTTCCATTCTGACTTCACACACCTCCATTCTGCTTTCACACACCTCAATTCTGTGACTTCACACACCTCCATTCAATGATTTCACACACTTCCATTCTATGACTTCACACACCTCCATTATGTGGCTGCACACACCTACATTCTGTGTTCACACACCTCCATTCTGTGACTTCACACACCTCCATTCTGTGATTTCACACACCTCCAATCTGACTTCACACACCTCCATTCTATGACTTCACACACCTCCATTCGTTGACATCAAAAAACACCATTCTATGACTTCACACAACTCCATTTTGACTTCACACACCTCCATTCTATGAGTTCACACATCTCCATTTTATGACTTCACACACCTCCATTCTATGACTTCACACACCTCCATTCTATGACTTCACACACCTTCATTCTGTGACTTCAGACACCTCCACTCTATGACTTCAAACACCTTCATTGTTACTTCACAAACATCCATTCTGTGATTTCACACACCTCCATTCTGTGACTTCACACACCTTCATTCTGACTTCACACACCTCCATTCTGTGACTTCACACACCTCCATTCTGTGACTTCACACACCTTCATTCTGACTTCACATACCTCCATTCTATGATTTCACACACCTCCATTCTATGACTTCACACACCTCCATTCTGTGACTTCACACACCACCTTTTTGACTTCACACACCTCCATTCTGTGACTTCACACACCTCCATTCTGTGACTTCACACACCTCCGTTTTGACTTCACACACTTCCATTCTGTGACTTCACACACCTCCATTCTGTGACTTCACACACCTCTATTGTTTCACTTCACACACCTCCATTCTTTGACTTCACACACCTCCATTCCATGACTTCACACACCTCCATTCTATGAGTTCACACACCACCATTCTATGAGTTCACACACATCCAATTTGACTTCACACCCCTCCATTCTATGACTTCACACACCTTCATTCTTACTTCAGAAACATCCATTCTCTGACTTCACACACCTCCAATCTATGGCTTCACAAACCTCCATTCTGTGACTTCACACACCTCCATTCTGAGTTCACACACCTCCATTCTGTGACTTCACACACCTCCATTCGTTGACATCAAAAAACACCATTCTATGACTTCACACAACTCCATTTTAACTTCACACACCTCCATTCTATGAGTTCACACACCTCCATTTTATGACTTCACACACCTACATTCTATGACTTCACACACCTCAATTCCATGACTTCACACATCTCCATTCTATGACTTCACACACCTCCATTCTGTGACTTCATACACCTCCACTCTATGACTTCAAACACCTTCATTCTTACTTCACAAACATCCATTCTGTGACTTCACACACCTCCATTCTGTGACTTCACACACCTTCATTCTGACTTCACATACCTCCATTCTGTGACTTCAAACACCTCCATTCTTTGACTTCACACAGCTCCATTCTGTGACTTCACAAAACTCTATTCTGTGATTTCACACACCAACATACTATGATTTCATACACCTCCATCTATGACTTCACACACCTCCATTCTGAGTTCACACACCTCCATTCTGTGACTTCACACACCTCCATTCTGACTTCACATACCTTCATTTTATGACTTCACACCTCCATTCTGTGACTTCTCACACCTCCATTCTATGACTTCACACTCTTCCATTGTGATGTCACACAACTCCATTCTCTGAGTTCACACATCTCCATTCTATGATTTCACACACCTCCATTCTGACTTCACACACCTCCATTCTATGACATCACAGACCTCGAATCTGTGCCTTCACTCACCTCCACTCTATGACTTCACACTCCTACATTCTATGACTTCCCACACCTCCTTTCTATGACTTCACCCACCTCAGTCTATGACTTCACACACCTCCATTCTGACTTCACACACCTCCATTCTGTGACTTCACACACCTCCATTCTATGACTTCACACACCTCCATTCTATGACTTCACACACCTCCATTCTATGACTTCACAAACCTCCATTTTGTGACTTCACACACCTCCATTCTATGACTTCAAACACCTTCATTCTTACTTCACAAACATCCATTCTGTGACTTCACACACCTCCTTTCTGTGACTTCACACACCTTCATTCTGACTTCACACACCTGCATTCTCTGACTTCACACACCTCAATTCTGTGACGTGATACACCTCCATTCTGACTTCACACACCTTCATTCTATGATTTCACACACCTTCATTCTATGACTTCACACACCTCCATTCTGTGACTTCACACACCTCCATTCTGACTTCACACCCCTCCATTCTGACTTCACACACCTCCATTCTGACTTCACACAGCTCCATTCTATGAATTCACACACCTCCATTCTGTGACTTCACACACCACCTTTTTGACTTCACACACCTCCATTCTCTGACTTCACACACCTCCATTCTGTGACTTCACACACCTCCGTTTTCACTTCACACACCTCCAATCTGTGACTTCACACACCTCTATTGTTTCACTTCACACACCTCCATTCTTTGAATTCACAGACCGCCATTCCATGACTTCACAAACCTCCATTCTATGAGTTCACACACCTCCATTCTATGAGTTCACACACCTCCAATTTGACTTCACACATCTCCATTCTATGACTTCACACACCTTCATTCTTACTTCAGAAACATCCATTCTCTTACTTCACACACCTCCATTCTATGACTTTACAAACCTCCATTCTGTGACTTCACACACCTCCATTCTGAGTTCACACACCTCCTTTCTATGACTTCACACATTTCCATTCTATAACTTCACACACCTCCATTCTGTGGCTTCACACACCTATATTCTGAGTTCACACACCTCCATTCTGTGACTTCACACACCTCCATTCTGTGACTTCACACACCTCCATTCTGTGACTTCACACACCTCGATCCTATGACTTCACACACATCCATTCAATGAAATAACACACCTCCATTCTGTGATTTCAGAAACCTGCATTCTATGACTTCACACACCTCCATCCTGTGACTTCACACACCTCCATTCTATGACATCACAAACCTCGATTCTGAGTTCACAAACCTCCATTCTATGACTTCACACACCTCCATTCTATGACTTCACTCACCTCCATTCTGACTTCACACACCTTAATTCTGTGACTTCACACACCTCCATTCTATGATTTCACACACTTCCATTCTATGACTTCACACACCTCCATTCTGTGGATTCACACACCTACATTCTGAGTTCACACACCTCCATTCTGTGACTTCACACACCTCCATTCTGTGACTTCACACACCTTCATTCTGACTTCACACACCTCCATTCTGTGACTTCACACAACTCAATTCTGTGACTTCACACACCTCCATTCTGACTTCACATGCCTCCATTCTATGATTTCACACACCTCCATTCTTTGACTTCACACACCTCCATTCTGTGACTTCACACACCACCTTTTTGACTTCACACACCTCCATTCTGTGTCTTCACACACCTCCATTCTGTGACTTCACACACCTCCGTTTTGACTTCACACACTTACATTCTGTGACTTCACACACCTCCATTCTGTGACTTCACACACCTCTATTGTTTCACTTCACACACCTTCATTCTTTGACTTCACACACCTCAATTCCATGACTTCACACACCTCCATTCTATGAGTTCACACACCACCATTCTATGAGTTCACACACATCCAATTTGACTTCACACACCTCCATTCTATGACTTCACACACCTTCATTCTTACTTCAGAAACATCCATTCTCTGACTTCACACACCTCCATTCTATGGCTTCACAAACCTCCATTCTGTGACTTCACACACCTCCATTCTGAGTTCACACACCTCCATTCTGTGACTTCACACACCTCCATCGTTGACATCAAAAACCACCATTCTATGACTTCACACAACTCCATTTTAACTTCACACACCTCCATTCTATGAGTTCACACACCTCCATTTTATGACTTCACACACCTCCATTCTATGACTTCACACACCTCAATTCTATGACTTCACACACCTCCATTCTATGACTTCACACACCTCCATTCTGTGACTTCACACACCTCCACTCCATGACTTCAAACACCTTCATTCTTACTTCACAAACATCCATTCTGTGACTTCACACACCTCCATTCAGTGACTTCACACACCTTCATTCTGACTTCACACACCTCCATTCTGTGACTTCAAACACCTCCATTCTATGACTTCACACAGCTCCATTCTGTGACTTCACAAAACTCCATTCTGTGATTTCACACACCTCCATACTATGACTTTACACACCTCCATCTATGACTTCACACACCTCCATTCTGAGTTCACACACCTCCATTCTGTGACTTCACACACCTCCATTCTGACTTCACACACCTTCATTTTATGACTTCACACCTGCATTCTGTGACTTCTCACACCTCCATTCTATGACTTCACACTCTTCCATTGTGACGTCACACAACTCCATTCTCTGAGTTCACACATCTCCAATCTATGATTTCACACACCTCCATTCTGACTTCACACACCTCCTTTCTATGACATCACAGACCTCGAAACTGTGACTTCACTCACCTCCACTCTATGACTTCACACTCCTCCATTCTATGACTTCCCACACCTCCTTTCTGTGACTTCACCCACCTCAGTCTATGACTTCACACACCTCCATTCTGACTTCACACACCTCCATTCTGTGACTTCACACACCTCCATTCTATGACTTCACACACCTCAATTCTATGACTTCACACACGTCCATTCTATGACTTCACACACCTCCATTCTATGACTTCACACACCTCCATTCTGTGACTTCACACACCTCCATTCTATGACTTCAAACACATTCATTCTTACTTCACAAACATCCCTTCTTTGACTTCACACACCTCCTTTCTGTGACTTCACACACCTTCATTCTGACTTCACACACCTCCATTCTCTGACTTCACACACCTCAATTCTGTGACTTCACACACCTCCATTCTGTGACTTCACACACCTCCGTTTTGACTTCACACACTTCCATTCTGTGACTTCACACACCTCCATTCTGTGACTTCACACACCTCTATTGTTTCACTTCACACACCTCCATTCTTTGACTTCACACACCTCCATTCCATGACTTCACACACCTGCATTCTATGAGTTCACACACCTCCATTCTATGAGTTCACACACCTCCAAATTGACTTCACACACCTCCATTCTATGACTTCACACACCTTCATTCTTACTTCAGAAACATCCATACTCTGACTTCACACACCTCCATTCTATGATTTCACAAACCTCCATTCTGTGACTTCACACACCTCCATTCTGAGTTCACACACCTCCTTTCTATGACTTCACACACTTCCATTCTATGACTTCACACACCTCCATTCTGTGGCTTCACACACCTTCATTCTGAGTTCACACACCTCCATTCTGTGACTTCACACACCTCCATTCTGTGACCTCACACACCTCCATTCTCTGACTTCACACACCTCGATCCTATGACTTCACACACCTCCATTCTATGAATTAACACACCTCCATTCTGTGAGTTCACAAACCTCCATTCTATGACTTCACACACCTCCATTCTGTGACTTCACACACCCCCATTCTGAGTTCACACACCTCCATTCTATGACTTCACAAACCTCCATTCTTTGTTCACAGACCTCCAATCTATGACTTCACACACTTCCATTCTATGACTTCACTCACCTCCATTCTGACTTCACACACCTACATTCTGACTTCACACACCTCAATTTTGTGACTTCACACACCTCCATTCTATGATTTCACACACTTCCATTCTATGATTTCACACACCTCCATTCTGTGGCTTCACACACCTACATTCTGAGTTTACACACCTCCATTCTGTGACTTCACACACCTCCATTCGGTGATTTTACACACCTAGAATCTGACTTCACACACCTCCATTCTATGACTTCACACATCTCTATTCGTTGACATCAAAAAACACCATTCTATGACTTCATACAACTCCATTTTGACTTCACACACCTCCATTCTATGAGTTCACACACCTCCATTTTATGACTTCACACACCTCCATTCTATGACTTCACACACCTCCATTCTGTGACTTCACACACCTCCACTCTATGACTTCAAACACCTTCATTCTTACTTCACAAACATCCATTCTGTGACTTCACACACCTCAATTCTGTGACTTCACACACCTCCATCCTGACTTCACACACCTCCATTCTATGGTTTCACACACCTCCGTTCTATGACTTCACACAGCTCCATTCTGTGACTTCACACACCACCTTTTTGAGTTCACACACCTCCATTTTGTGACTTCACACACCTCCATTCTGTGACTTCACACACCTCCGTTTTGACTTCACACACTTCCATTCTGTGACTTCACACACCTCCATTCTGTGACTTCACACACCTCTATTGTTTCACTTCACACACCTCCATTCTTTGACTTCACACACCTCCATTCCATGACTTCACACACCTCCATTCTATGAGTTCACACACCTCCATTCTATGAGTTCACACACCTCCAATTTGACTCCACACACCTCCATTCTATGACTTCACACACCTTCATTCTTACTTCAGAAACATCCATTCTCTGACTTCACACACCTCCATTCTATGACTTCACAAACCTCCATTCTGTGACTTCACACACCTCCATTCTGAATTCACACACCTCCATTCTGTGACTTCACACACCTCCATTCTTCCTTCACACACCTCCATTCTATGACTTCACACACTTCCATTCTATGACTTCACACACCTCCATTCTGTGGCTTCACACACCTCCATTCTGAGTTCACACACCTCCATTCTTTGACTTCACACACCTCCATTCTGTGACTTCACACACCTCCATTCTGTGACTTCACACACCTCGATCCTATGACTTGACACACCTCCATTCTATGAATTCACACACATCCATTCTGTGATTTCACACACCTACATTCTATGACTTCACACACATCCATCCTGTGACTTCACACACCTCCGTTGTAAGTTCACACACCTCCATTCTATGGCTTCACACACTTCCATTTTATGACTTCACACACCTCCATTCTGACTTCACACACCTCCATCCTGTGACTTCACACACCTCCATTCTGAGTTCACAGACCTCCATTCTATAACATCACAAACCTCGATTCTGAGTTCACAGACCTCCATTCTATGACTTCACACACCTCCATTCTATGACTTCACTCACCTCCATTCTGACTTCACACACCTCCATTCTGACTTCACACACCTTAATTCTGTGACTTCACACACCTCCATTCTATGATTTCACACACTTCCATTCTATGACTTCACACACCTCCATTCTGTGGCTTCACACACCTACATTCTGAGTTCACACACCTCCATTCTGTGACTTCACACACCTCCATTCTATGACTTCACACACCTCCATTCTGTGACTTCACACACCACCTTTTTGACTTCACACACCTCCATTCTGTGACTTCACACACCTCCATTCTGTGACTTCACACACCTCCGTTTTGACTTCACACACTTCCATTCTGTGACTTCACACACCTCCATTCTGTGACTTCACACACCTCTATTGTTTCACTTCACACACCTCCATTCTTTGACCTCACACACCTCCATTCCATGACTTCACACACCTGCATTCTATGAGTTCACACACCTCCATTCTATGAGTTCACACACCTCCAAATTGACTTCACACACCTCCATTCTATGACTTCACACACCTTCATTCTTACTTCAGAAACATCCATACTCTGACTTCACACACCTCCATTCTATGATTTCACAAACCTCCATTCTGTGACTTCACACACCTCCATTCTGAGTTCACACACCTCCTTTCTATGACTTCACACACTTCCATTCTATGACTTCACACACCTCCATTCTGTGACTTCACACACCTCCATTCTGTGACCTCACACACCTCCATTCTGTGACTTCACACACCTCGATCCTATGACTTCACACACCTCCATTCTATGAATTAACACACCTCCATTCTGTGAGTTCACAAACCTCCATTCTATGACTTCACACACCTCCATTCTGTGACTTCACACACCTCCATTCTGAGTTCACACACCTCCATTCTATGACTTCACAAACCTCCATTCTTTGTTCACAGACCTCCAATCTATGACTTCACACACCTCCATTCTATGACTTCACTCACCTCCATACTGACTTCACACACCTCCATTCTGACTTCACACACCTCAATTCTGTGACTTCACACACCTCCATTCTATGATTTCACACACTTCCATTCTATGATTTCACACACCTCCATTCTGTGGCTTCACACACCTACATTCTGAGTTTACACACCTCCCTTCTGTGACTTCACACACCTCCATTCTGTGATTTTACACACCAAGAATCTGACTTCACACACCTCCATTCTATGACTTCACACATCTCTATTCGTTGACATCAAAAAACACCATTCTATGACTTCATACAACTCCATTTTGACTTCACACACCTGCACTCTATGAGTTCACACAACTCCATTTTATGACTTCACACACCTCCATTCTATGACTTCACACACCTCCATTCTGTGACTTCACACACCTCCACTCTATGACTTCAAACACCTTCATTCTTACTTCACAAACATCCATTCTGTGACTTCACACACCTCCATTCTGTGACTTCACACACCTCCATTCTGACTTCACACACCTCCATTCTATGGTTTCACACACCTCCGTTCTATGACTTCACACAGCTCCATTCTGTGACTTCACACACCACCTTTTTGAGTTCACACACCTCCATTTTGTGACTTCACACACCTCCATTCTGTGACTTCACACACCTCCGTTTTGACTTCACACACTTCCATTCTGTGACTTCACACACCTCCATTCTGTGACTTCACACACCTCTATTGTTTCACTTCACACACCTCCATTCTTTGACTTCACACACCTCCATTCCATGACTTCACACACCTCCATTCTATGAGTTCACACACCTCCATTCTATGAGTTCACACACCTCCAATTTGACTTCACACACCTCCATTCTATGACTTCACACACCTTCATTCTTACTTCAGAAACATCCATTCTCTGACTTCACACACCTCCATTCTATGACTTCACAAACCTCCATTCTGTGACTTCACACACCACCATTCTGAATTCACACACCTCCATTCTGTGACTTCACACACCTCCATTCTTCCTTCACACACCTCCATTCTATGATTTCACAAACCTCCATTCTGTGACTTCACACACCTCCATTCTGAGTTCACACACCTCCTTTCTATGACTTCACACACTTCCATTCTATGACTTCACACACCTCCATTCTGTGACTTCACACACCTCCATTCTGTGACCTCACACACCTCCATTCTGTGACTTCACACACCTCGATCCTATGACTTCACACACCTCCATTCTATGAATTAACACACCTCCATTCTGTGAGTTCACAAACCTCCATTCTATGACTTCACACACCTCCATTCTGTGACTTCACACACCTCCATTCTGAGTTCACACACCTCCATTCTATGACTTCACAAACCTCCATTCTTTGTTCACAGACCTCCAATCTATGACTTCACACACCTCCATTCTATGACTTCACTCACCTCCATACTGACTTCACACACCTCCATTCTGACTTCACACACCTCAATTCTGTGACTTCACACACCTCCATTCTATGATTTCACACACTTCCATTCTATGATTTCACACACCTCCATTCTGTGGCTTCACACACCTACATTCTGAGTTTACACACCTCCCTTCTGTGACTTCACACACCTCCATTCTGTGATTTTACACACCAAGAATCTGACTTCACACACCTCCATTCTATGACTTCACACATCTCTATTCGTTGACATCAAAAAACACCATTCTATGACTTCATACAACTCCATTTTGACTTCACACACCTGCACTCTATGAGTTCACACAACTCCATTTTATGACTTCACACACCTCCATTCTATGACTTCACACACCTCCATTCTGTGACTTCACACACCTCCACTCTATGACTTCAAACACCTTCATTCTTACTTCACAAACATCCATTCTGTGACTTCACACACCTCCATTCTGTGACTTCACACACCTCCATTCTGACTTCACACACCTCCATTCTATGGTTTCACACACCTCCGTTCTATGACTTCACACAGCTCCATTCTGTGACTTCACACACCACCTTTTTGAGTTCACACACCTCCATTTTGTGACTTCACACACCTCCATTCTGTGACTTCACACACCTCCGTTTTGACTTCACACACTTCCATTCTGTGACTTCACACACCTCCATTCTGTGACTTCACACACCTCTATTGTTTCACTTCACACACCTCCATTCTTTGACTTCACACACCTCCATTCCATGACTTCACACACCTCCATTCTATGAGTTCACACACCTCCATTCTATGAGTTCACACACCTCCAATTTGACTTCACACACCTCCATTCTATGACTTCACACACCTTCATTCTTACTTCAGAAACATCCATTCTCTGACTTCACACACCTCCATTCTATGACTTCACAAACCTCCATTCTGTGACTTCACACACCACCATTCTGAATTCACACACCTCCATTCTGTGACTTCACACACCTCCATTCTTCCTTCACACACCTCCATTCTATGACTTCACACACTTCCATTCTATGACTTCACACACCTCCATTCTGTGGCTTCACACACCTCCATTCTGAGTTCACACACCTCCATTCTTTGACTTCACACACCTCCATTCTGTGACTTCACACACCTCCATTCTGTGACTTCACACACCTCGATCCTATGACTTCACACATCTCCATTCTATGAATTCACACACATCCATTCTGTGATTTCACACACCTACATTCTATGACTTCACACACATCCATCTTGTGACTTCACACACCTCCATTCTGAGTTCACACACCTCCATTCTATGGCTTCACACACTTCCATTTTATGACTTCACACACCTCCATTCTGACTTCACACACCTCCATTCTGACTTCACACACCTCAGTTCTTTGACTTCACACACCTCCATTCTATGATTTCACACAATTCCATTCTATGACTTCACAAACCTCCATTCTATGACTTCACACACCTCATTTCTGAGTTGACACACCTCCATTCTGTGATTTCACACACCTCCAATCTGACTTCACACACCTCAATTTTATGACTTCACACACCTCCATTCTATGACTTCACACACCTCCATTCTGTGACTTCACACACCTCCATTCTATGACTTCACGAACCTCCACTCTGAGTTCACAGACCTCCATTCTATGACTTCACACACCTCCATTCTATGACTTCACTCACCTCCATTCGGACATCACACACCTCCATTCAGACTTCACACACCTCAATTCTGTGACTTCACACACCTCCATTCAATGATTTCCCACACTTCCATTCTATGACTTCACACACCTCCATTCTGTGGCTTCACACACCTACATTCTGAGTTCACACACCTCCATTCTGTGACTTCACACACCTCCATTCTATGACTTCACACACTTCAATTCTATGAGTTCACACACCTCCATTCTAGGACCTCACACACCTCCATTCTGTGACTTCACACACCTCCACTCTATGACTTCAAACACCTTCATTCTTACTTCACAAACATCCATTCTGTGACTTCACCCACCTCCATTCTGTGACTTCACACACCTTCATTCTGACTTCACACTCCTCCATTCTGTGACTTCACACACCTCATTTCTGTGACTTCACACACCTCCATTCTGACTTCACATACCTCCATTCTATGATTTCACACACCTCCATTCTATGACTTCACACATCTCCATTCTGTGACTTCACACACCACATTTTTGATTTCACACACCTCCATTCTGTGACTTCACACACCTCCATTCTGTGACTTCACACACCTCCGTTTTGCCTTCACACACTTCCAATCTGTGACTTCACACACCTCAATTCTGTGACTTCACACACCTCCATTCAATGATTTCACACACTTCTATTCTATGACTTCACACACCTCTATTCTGTGGCTTCACACACCTACGTTCTGTGTTCACACACCTCCATTCTGTGACTTCACACACCTCCATTCTGTGATTTCACACACCTCCAATCTGACTTCACACATCTCCATTCTATGACTTCACACACCTCCTTTCGTTGACATCAAAAAACAGGATTCTATGACTTCACACAACTCCATTTTGACTTCACACACCTCAATTCTATGAGTTCACACACCTCCATTTTATGACTTCACACACCTCCATTCTATGACTTCACACACCTCAATTCTATGACTTCACACACCTCCATTCTGTGACTTCACAAACATCCATTCTGTGACTTCACACACCTCCTTTCTGTGACTTCACACACCTTCTTTCTGACTTCACACACCTCCATTGTCTGACTTCACACACCTCAATTCTGTGACGTGACACACCTCCATTCTGACTTCACACACCTTCATTCTATGATTTCACAGACCTCCATTCTATGACTTCACACACCTCCATTCTGTGACTTCACACACCTCCATTCTGATTTCACACCCTCCATTCTGACTTCACACACCTACATTCTGACTTCACACAGCTCCATTCTATGATTTCACACACCTCCGTTCTGTGACTTCACACACGACCTTTTTGACTTCACACACCTCCATTCTATGACTTCACACACCTCCATTCTGTGACTTCACACACCTTCGTTTTGACTTCACACACTTCCAATCTCTGACTTCACACACCTCCATTCTGTGACTTCACACACCTCTATTGTTTCACTTCACACACCTCCATTCTTTGAATTCACACACCGCCATTCCATGACTTCACAAACCTCCATTCTATGACTTCACACACCTCCATTCTATGAGTTCACACACCTCCAATTTGACTTCACACATCTCCATTCTATGACTTCACACACCTTCATTCTTACTTCAGAAACATCCATTCTCTTACTTCACACACCTCCATTCTATGACTTCACAAACCTCCATTCTGAGTTCACACACCTCCTTTCTATGACTTCACACACTTCCATTCTATAACTTCACACACCTCCATTCTGTGGCTTCACACACCTACATTCTGAGTTCACACACCTCCATTCTGTGACTTCACACACCTCCATTCTGTGACTTCACACACCTCCATTCTGTGACTTCACACACCTCCATTCTGAGTTCACACACCTCCATTCTATGACTTCACACATCTCCATTCTATGACTTCACTCACCTCCATTCTGACTTCACACACCTCCATTCTGACTTCACACACCTCAATTCTTTGACTTCACACACTTCCATTCTATGACTTCACACACCTCCATTCTGTGGCTTCACACACCTCCATTCTGAGTTCACACACCTCCATTCTTTGACTTCACACACCTCCATTCTGTGACTTCACACACCTCCATTCTGTGACTTCACACACCTCGATCCTATGACTTCACACACCTCCATTCTATGAATTCACACACATCCATTCTATGACTTCACACACCTCATTTCTGAGTTGACACACCTCCATTCTGTGATTTCACACACCTCCAATCTGACTTCACACACCTCCATTCTATGACTTCACACACCTTCATTCGTTGACATCAAAAACAACCATTCTATGACTTCACACAACTCCATTGTGAGGTCACACACCTCCATTCTATGAATTCACAAACCTCCATTCTGTGACTTCACACACCTCCGTTTTGACTTCACACACTTCCAATCTGTGACTTCACACACCTCCATTCTGTGTATTCACACACTCTATTGTTTCACTTCACACACCTCCATTCTTTGAATTCACACACCGCCATTCCATGACTTCACAAACCTCCATTCTATGAGTTCACACACCTCCATTCTATGAGTTCACACACCTCCAATTTGACTTCACACATCTCCATTCTATGACTTCACACACCTTCATTCTTACTTCAGAAACATCCATTCTCTTACTTCACACACCTCCATTCTATGACTTCACAAACCTCCATTCTGAGTTCACACACCTCCTTTCTATGACTTCACACACTTCCATTCTATAACTTCACACACCTCCATTCTGTGGCTTCACACACCTACATTCTGAGTTCACACACATCCATTCTGTGACTTCACACACCTCCATTCTGTGACTTCACACACCTCCATTCTGTGACTTCACACACCTCCATTCTGAGTTCACACACCTCCATTCTATGACTTCACACATCTCCATTCTATGACTTCACTCACCTCCATTCTGACTTCACACACCTCCATTCTGATTTCACACACCTCAATTCTTTGACTTCACACACCTCCATTCTATGATTTCACACACTTCCATTCTATGACTTCACACACCTCCATTCTATGACTTCACACACCTCATTTCTGAGTTGACACACCTCCATTCTGTGATTTCACACACCTCCAATCTGACTTCACACACCTCCATTCTATGACTTCACACACCTCCATTCGTTGACATCAAAAACAACCACTCTATGACTTCACACAACTCCATTGTGACTTCACACACCTCCATTCTATGAATTCACACACCTCCATTTTATGACTTCACACACCTCAATTCTATGACTTCACACACCTCCATTCTGTGACTTCACACACCTCCATTCTATGATTTCACACACCTCCATTCTATGACTTCACTCACCTCCATTCTGACTTCACACACCTCCATTCTGACTTCACACACCTCAATTCTGTGACTTCACAAACCTCCATTCAATGATTTCACACACTTCCATTCTATGACTTCACACACCTCCATTCTGTGGCTTCACATACCTACATTCTGTGTTCACACACCTCCATTCTGTGACTTCACACACCTCCATTCTGTGATTTCACACACCTCCAATCTGACTTCACACACCTCCATTCTGTGACTTCACACACCGCCATTCTGACTTCACATACCTCCATTCTATGATTTCACACACCTCCATTCTATGACTTCACACACCTCCATTCTGTGACTTCACACACCACCTTTTTGACTTCACACACCTCCATTCTGTGACTTCACACTCCTTCATTCTGACTTCACACACCTCCATTCTGTGACTTCATACACCTCAATTCTGTGACTTCACACACCTCCATTCTGACTTCACACACCTCCATTCTATGATTTCACACACCTCCGTTCTATGACTTCACACAGCTCCATTCTGTGACTTCACACACCACCTTTTTGACTTCACACACCTCCATTCTGTGACTTCACACACCTCCATTCTGTGACTTCACACACCTCCGTTTTGACTTCACACACTTCCATTCTGTGACTTCACACACGTCCATTCTGTGACTTCACACAACTCTATTGTTTCACTTCACACACCTTCATTCTTTGACTTCACACACCTCCATTCCATGACTTCACACACCTGCATTCTATGAGTTCACACACCTCCATTCTATGAGTTCACACACCTCCAATTTGACTTCAAACACCTCCATTCTCTGACTTCACACACCTTCATTCTTACTTCAGAAACATCCATTCTCTGACTTCACACACCTCCATTCCAGGACTTCACAAACCTCCATTCTGTGACTTCACACACCTCCATTCTGAATTCACACACCTCCATTCTGTGACTTCACGCACCTCCATTCTTCCTTCACACACCTCCATTCTATGACTTCACACACTTCCATTCTATGACTTCACACACCTCCATTCTGTGGCTTCACACACCTCCATTCTGAGTTCACACACCTCCATTCTGTGACTTCACACACCTCAATTCTGTGACTTCACACACCTCCATTCTGTGACTTCACACACCTCGATCCTATGACTTGACACACCTCCATTCTATGAATTCACACACCTCCATTCTGTGATTTCACACACCTCCATCCTGTGACTTCACACACCTCCATTCTGACTTCACACACCTCAATTCTTTGATTTCACACACCTCCATTCTATGATTTCACACAATTCCATTGTATGACTTCACACACCTCCATTCTATGACTTCACACACCTCATTTCTGAATTGACACACCTCCATTCTGTGATTTCACACACCTCCAATCTGACTTCACACACCTCCATTCTAAGACTTCACACACCACCATTCGTTGACATCAAAAACAACCATTCTATGACTTCACACAACTCCATTGTGACTTCACACACCTCCATTCTATGAATTCACACACCTCAATTTTATGACTTCACATACCTCCATTCTATGACTTCACACACCTCCATTCTGTGACTTCACACACCTCCATTCTATGACTTCACGAACCTCAATTCTGAGTTCACAGACTTCCATTCTATGACTTCACACACCTCCATTCTATGACTTCACTCACCTCCATTCTGACTTCACACACCTCCATTCAGACTTCACACGCCTCAATTCTGTGACTTCACACACCTCCATTCAATGATTTCACACACTTCCATTCTATGACTTCACACACCTCCATTCTGTGGCTTCACACACCTACATTCTGAGTTCACACACCTCCATTCTGTGACTTCACACACCTCCATTCTATGACTTCACACACCTCAATTCTATGACTTCACACACCTCCATTCTATGACCTCACACACCTCCATTCTGTGACTTCACACACCTCCAATCTATGACTTCAAACACCTTCATTCTTACTTCACAAACATCCATTCTGTGACTTCACACACCTCCATTCTGTGACTTCACACACCTCCATTCTGTGACTTCACACACCTCCATTCTATGACTTCACACACCTCAATTCTATGACTTCACACACCTCCATTCTATGACCTCTCACACCTCCATTCTGTGACTTCACACAACTCCACTCTATGACTTCAAACACCTTCATTGTTACTTCACAAACATCAATTCTGTGACTTCACACACCTCCATTCTTTGACTTCACACACCTTCATTCTGACTTCACACACCTCCATTCTGTGACTTCACACACCTCAATTCTGTGACTTCACACACCTCCATTCTGACTCCACATACCTCCATTCTATGATTTCTCACACCTCCATTCTATGACTTCACACACCTCCATTCTGTGACTTCACACACCACCTTTTTGACTTCACACACCTCCATTCTGTGACTTCACACACCTCCATTCTGTGACTTCACACACCTCCGTTTTGCCTTCACACACTTCCAATCTGTGACTTCACACACCTCAATTCTGTGACTTCACACACCTCCATTCAATGATTTCACACGCTTCCATTCTATGACTTCACACACCTCTATTCTGTGGCTTCACACACCTACATTCTGTGTTCACAAACCTCCATTCTGTGACTTTACACACCTCCATTCTGTGATTTCCCACACCTCCAATCTGACTTCACACACCTCCATTCTATGACTTCACACACCTCCATTCGTTGACATCAAAAAACACGATCTATGATTTCACACAACTCCATTTTGACTTCACACACCTCCATTCTATGAGTTCACACACCTCCATTTTATGACTTCACACACCTCCATTCTATGACTTCACACACCTCAATTCTATGACTTCACACACCTCCATTCTATGACTTCACACACCTCCATTCTGTGACTTCACACACCTCCACTCTATGACTTCAAACACCTTAATTCTTACTTCACAAACATCCATTCTGTGACTTCACAAACATCCATTCTGTGACTTCACACACCTCCTTTCTGTGACTTCACACACCTTCCTTCTGACTTCACACACCTCCATTGTCTGACTTCACACACCTCAATTCTGTGACGTGACACACCTCCATTCTGACTTCACACCCCTCCATTCTGACTTCACACACCTCCATTCTGACTTCACACAGCTCCATTCTATGAATTCACACACCCCCATTCTGTGACTTCACACACGACCTTTTTGACTTCACACACCTCCATTCTATGACTTCACACACCTCCATTCTGTGACTTCACACACCTCCGTTTTGACTTCACACAATTCCAATCTGTGACTTCACACACCTCCATTCTGTGACTTCACACACCTCTATTGTTTCACTTCACACAACTCCATTCTTTGACTTCACACACCGCCATTCCATGACTTCACAAACCTCCATTCTATGAGTTCACACACCTCCATTCTATGAGTTCACACACCTCCAATTTGACTTCACACATCTCCATTCTATGACTTCACACACCTTCATTCTTACTTCAGAAACATCCATTCTCTGACTTCAAACACCTCCATTCTATGACTTCACAAACCTTCATTCTGTGACTTCACACACTTCCATTCTGAGTTCACACACCCCCTTTCTATGACTTCACACACTTCCATTCTATAACTTCACACACCTCCATTCTGTGGCTTCACACACCTACATTCTGAGTTCACACACCTCCATTCTGTGACTTCACACACCTCCATTCGGTGACTTCACACACCTCCATTCTGTGACTTCACACACCTCCATTCTGAGTTCACAAACCTCCATTCTATGACTTCACACATCTCCATTCTATGACTTCACTCACCTCCATTCTGACTTCACACACCTCCATTCTGACTTCACATACCTCAATTCTTTGATTTCACACAACTCCATTCTATGATTTCACACACTTCCATTCTATGACTTCACACACCTCCATTCTATGACTTCACACACCTCATTTCTGAGATGACACACCTCCATTCTGTGATTTCACACACCTCCAATCTGACTTCACAAACCTCCATTCTATGACTTCACACACCTCCATTCGTTGACATCAAAAACAACCATTCTATGACTTCACACAAATCCATTGTGACTTCACACACCTCCATTCTATGAATTCACACACCTCCATTTTATGACTTCACACACCTCAATTCTATGACTTCACACACCTCCATTCTCTGGCTTCACACACCTACATTCTGAGTTCACACACCTCCATTCTGTGACTTCACACACCTCCATTCTATGACTTCACACACCTCAATTCTATGACTTCACACACCTCCATTCTATGACCTCTCACACCTCCATTCTGTGACTTCACACACCTCCACTCTATGACTTCAAACACCTTCATTGTTACTTCACAAACATCCATTCTGTGACTTCACACACCTCCATTCTTTGACTTCACACACCTTCATTCTGACTTCACACACCTCAATTCTGTGACTTCACACACCTCCATTCTGACTCCACATACCTCCATTCTATGATTTCTCACACCTCCATTCTATGACTTCACACACCTCAATTCTGTGACGTGACACACCTCCATTCTGACTTCACACCCCTCCATTCTGACTTCACACACCTCCATTCTGACTTCACACAGCTCCATTCTATGAATTCACACACCCCCATTCTGTGACTTCACACACGACCTTTTTGACTTCACACACCTCCATTCTATGACTTCACACACCTCCATTCTGTGACTTCACACACCTCCGTTTTGACTTCACACAATTCCAATCTGTGACTTCACACACCTCCATTCTGTGACTTCACACACCTCTATTGTTTCACTTCACACAACTCCATTCTTTGACTTCACACACCGCCATTCCATGACTTCACAAACCTCCATTCTATGACTTCACACACCTCCATTCTATGAGTTCACACACCTCCAATTTGACTTCACACATCTCCATTCTATGACTTCACACACCTTCATTCTTACTTCAGAAACATCCATTCTCTGACTTCAAACACCTCCATTCTATGACTTCACAAACCTCCATTCTGTGACTTCACACACTTCCATTCTGAGTTCACACACCCCCTTTCTATGACTTCACACACTTCCATTCTATAACTTCACACACCTCCATTCTGTGGCTTCACACACCTACATTCTGAGTTCACACACCTCCATTCTGTGACTTCACACACCTCCATTCGGTGACTTCAGACACCTCCATTCTGTGACTTCACACACCTCCATTCTGTGAGTTCACACACCTCCATTCTGTGACTTCACACACCTTGATCCTATGACTTCACACACCTCCATTCTATGAATTCACACACATCCATTCTGTGATTTCACACACCTACATTCTATGACTTCACACACCTCCATCCTGTGACTTCACACACCTCCATTCTGAGTTCACACACCTCCATTCTATGACTTCACACACTTCCATTTTATGACTTCACACACCTACATTCTGACTTCACACACCTCCATTCTGACTTCACACACCTCAATTCTTTGATTTCACACACCTCCATTCTATGATTTCACACAATTCCATTCTATGACTTCACACACCTCCATTCTATGACTTCACAGACCTCATTTCTGAATTGACACACCTCCATTCTGTGATTTCACACACCTCCAATCTGACTTCACACACCTCCATTCTAAGACTTCACACACCACCATTCGTTGACATCAAAAACAACCATTCTATGACTTCACACACCTCCATTGTGACTTCACACACCTCCATTCTATGAATTCACACACCTCAATTTTATGACTTCACACACCTCCATTCTATGACTTCACACACCTCCATTCTGTGACTTCACACACCTCCATTCTATGACTTCACGAACCTCCATTCTGAGTTCACAGACCTCCATTCTATGACTTCACACACCTCCATTCTATGACTTCACTCACCTCCATTCGGACTTCACACACCTCCATTCAGACTTCACACACCTCAATTCTGTGACTTCACACACCTCCATTCAATGATTTCCCACACTTCCATTCTATGACTTCACACACCTCCATTCTGTGGCTTCACACACCTACATTCTGAGTTCACACACCTCCATTCTGTGACTTCACACACCTCCATTCTATGACTTCACACACCTCAATTCTATGACTTCACACACCTCCATTCTATGACCTCACACACCTCCATTCTGTGACTTCACACACCTCCACTCTATGACTTCAAACACCTTCATTCTTATTTCACAAATATCCATTCTGTGACTTCACACACCTCCATTCTGTGACTTCACACACCTTCATTCTGACTTCACAATCCTCCATTGTGTGACTTCACACACCTCAATTCTGTGACTTCACACACCTCCATTCTGACTTCACATACCTCCATTCTATGATTTCACACACCTCCATTCTATGTCTTCACAAACCTCCATTCTGTTACTTCACACACCACATTTTTGACTTCACACACCTCCATTCTGTGACTTCACACACCTCCATTCTGTGACTTCACACACCTCCGCTTTGCCTTCACACACTTCCAATCTGTGACTTCACACACCTCAATTCTGTGACTTCACACACCTCCATTCAATGATTTCACACACTTCCGTTCTATGACTTCACACACCTCTATTCTGTGGCTTCACACACCTACATTGTGTGTTCACAAACCTCCATTCTGTGACTTTACACACCTCCATTCTGTGATTTCCCACACCTCCAATCTGACTTCACACACCTCCATTCTATGACTTCACACACCTCCATTCGTTGACATCAAAAAACACGATTCTATGATTTCACACAACTCCATTTTGACTTCACACACCTCCATTCTATGTGTTCACACACCTCCATTTTATGACTTCACACACCTCCATTCTATGACTTCACACACCTCAATTCTATGACTTCACACACCTCCATTCTATGACCTCACACACCTCCATTCTGTGACTTCACACACCTCCACTCTATGACTTCAAACACCTTCATTCTTATTTCACAAATATCCATTCTGTGACTTCACACACCTCCATTCTGTGACTTCACACACCTTCATTCTGACTTCACACACCTCCATTCTGTGACTTCACACACCTCAATTCTGTGACTTCACACACCTCCATTCTGACTTCACATACCTCCATTCTATGATTTCACACACCTCCATTCTATGACTTCACACACCTCCATTCTGTTACTTCACACACCACATTTTTGACTTCACACACCTCCATTCTGTGACTTCACACACCTCCATTCTGTGACTTCACACACCTCCGTTTTGCCTTCACACACTTCCAGTCTGTGACTTCACACACCTCTATTCTGTGGCTTCACACACCTAAATTCTGTGTTCACAAACCTCCATTCTGTGACTTTACACACCTCCATTCTGTGATTTCCCACACCTCCAATCTGACTTCACACACCTCCATTCTATGACTTCACACACCTCCATTTGTTGACATCAAAAAACACGATTCTATGATTTCACACAACTCCATTTTGACTTCACACACCTCCATTCTATGTGTTCACACACCTCCATTTTATGACTTCACACACCTCCATTCTATGACTTCACACACCTCAATTCTATGACTTCACACACCTCCATTCTATGACTTCACACACCTCCATTCTGTGACTTCACACACCTCCACTCTATGACTTCAAACACCTTAATTCTTACTTCACAAACATCCATTCTGTGACTTCACAAACATCCATTCTGTGACTTCACACACCTCAATTCTGTGACGTGACACACCTCCATTCTGACTTCACACCCCTCCATTCTGACTTCACACACCTCCATTCTGACTTCACACAGCTCCATTCTATGAATTCACACACCTCCATTCTGTGACTTCACACACGACCTTTTTGACTTCACACACCTCCATTCTATGACTTCACACACCTCCATTCTGTGACTTCACACACCTCCGTTTTGACTTCACACACTTCCAATCTCTGACTTCACACACCTCCATTCTGTGACTTCACACACCTCTATTGTTTCACTTCACACACCTCCATTCTTTGACTTCACACACCGCCATTCCATGACTTCACAAACCTCCATTTTATGAGTTCACACACCTCCATTCTATGAGTTCACACACCTCCAATTTGACTTCACACATCTCCATTCTATGACTTCACACACCTTCATTCTTACTTCAGAAACATCCATACTCTTACTTCAAACACCTCCATTCTATGACTTCACAAACCTCCATTCTGTGACTTCACACACCTCCATTCTGAGTACACACACCTCCTTTCTATGACTTCACACACTTCCATTCTATAACTTCACACACCTCCATTCTGTGGCTTCACACACCTACATTCTGAGTTCACACACCTCCATTCTGTGACTTCACACACCTCCATTCGGTGACTTCACACACCTCCATTCTGTGACTTCACACACCTCCATTCTGAGTTCACAAACCTCCATTCTATGACTTCACACATCTCCATTCTATGACTTCACTCACCTCCATTCTGACTTCACACACCTCCATTCTGACTTCACATACCTCAATTCTTTGGTTTCACACAACTCCATTCTATGATTTCACACACTTCCATTCTATGACTTCACACACCTCCATTCTATGACTTCACACACCTCATTTCTGAGATGACACACCTCCATTCTGTGATTTCACACACCTCCAATCTGACTTCACAAACCTCCATTCTATGACTTCACACACCTCCATTCTTTGACATCAAAAACAACCATTCTATGACTTCACACAAATCCATTGTGACTTCACACACCTCCATTCTATGAATTCACACAGCTCCATTTTATGACTTCAGACACCTCAATTCTATGACTTCACACACCTCCATTCTCTGGCTTCACACACCTACATTCTGAGTTCACACACCTCCATTCTGTGACTTCACACACCTCCATTCTATGACTTCACACACCTCAATTCTATGACTTCACACACCTCCATTCTATGACCTCTCACACCTCCATTCTGTGACTTCACACACCTCCACTCTATGACTTCAAACACCTTCATTGTTACTTCACAAACATCCATTCTGTGACTTCACACACCTCCATTCTTTGACTTCACACACCTTCATTCTGACTTCACACACCTCCATTCTGTGACTTCACACACCTCAATTCTGTGACTTCACACACCTCCATTCTGACTCCACATACCTCCATTCTATGATTTCTCACACCTCCATTCTATGACTTCACACACCTCAATTCTGTGACGTGACACACCTCCATTCTGACTTCACACCCCTCCATTCTGACTTCACACACCTCCATTCTGACTTCACACAGCTCCATTCTATGAATTCACACACCCCCATTCTGTGACTTCACACACGACCTTTTTGACTTCACACACCTCCATTCTATGACTTCACACACCTCCATTCTGTGACTTCACACACCTCCGTTTTGACTTCACACAATTCCAATCTGTGACTTCACACACCTCCATTCTGTGACTTCACACACCTCTATTGTTTCACTTCACACAACTCCATTCTTTGACTTCACACACCGCCATTCCATGACTTCACAAACCTCCATTCTATGACTTCACACACCTCCATTCTATGAGTTCACACACCTCCAATTTGACTTCACACATCTCCATTCTATGACTTCACACACCTTCATTCTTACTTCAGAAACATCCATTCTCTGACTTCAAACACCTCCATTCTATGACTTCACAAACCTCCATTCTGTGACTTCACACACTTCCATTCTGAGTTCACACACCCCCTTTCTATGACTTCACACACTTCCATTCTATAACTTCACACACCTCCATTCTGTGGCTTCACACACCTACATTCTGAGTTCACACACCTCCATTCTGTGACTTCACACACCTCCATTCGGTGACTTCAGACACCTCCATTCTGTGACTTCACACACCTCCATTCTGTGAGTTCACACACCTCCATTCTGTGACTTCACACACCTGGATCCTATGACTTCACACACCTCCATTCTATGAATTCACACACATCCATTCTGTGATTTCACACACCTACATTCTATGACTTCACACACCTCCATCCTGTGACTTCACACACCTACATTCTATGACTTCACACACCTCCATCCTGTGACTTCACACACCTCCATTCTGAGTTCACACACCTCCATTCTATGACTTCACACACTTCCATTTTATGACTTCACACACCTACATTCTGACTTCACACACCTCCATTCTGACTTCACACACCTCAATTCTTTGATTTCACACACCTCCATTCTATGATTTCACACAATTCCATTCTATGACTTCATACACCTCCATTCTATGACTTCACAGACCTCATTTCTGAATTGACACACCTCCATTCTGTGATTTCACACACCTCCAATCTGACTTCACACACCTCCATTCTAAGACTTCACACACCACCATTCGTTGACATCAAAAACAACCATTCTATGACTTCACACAACTCCATTGTGACTTCACACACCTCCATTCTATGAATTCACACACCTCAATTTTATGACTTCACACACCTCCATTCTATGACTTCACACACCTCCATTCTGTGACTTCACACACCTCCATTCTATGACTTCACGAACCTCCATTCTGAGTTCACAGACCTCCATTCTATGACTTCACTCACCTCCATTCTATGACTTCACTCACCTCCATTCGGACTTCACACACCTCCATTCAGACTTCACACACCTCAATTCTGTGACTTCACACACCTCCATTCAATGATTTCCCACACTTCCATTCTATGACTTCACACACCTCCATTCTGTGGCTTCACACACCTACATTCTGAGTTCACACACCTCCATTCTGTGACTTCACACACCTCCATTCTATGACTTCACACACCTCAATTCTATGACTTCACACACCTCCATTCTATGACCTCACACACCTCCATTCTGTGACTTCACACACCTCCACTCTATGACTTCAAACACCTTCATTCTTATTTCACAAATATCCATTCTGTGACTTCACACACCTCCATTCTGTGACTTCACACACCTTCATTCTGACTTCACAATCCTCCATTGTGTGACTTCACACACCTCAATTCTGTGACTTCACACACCTCCATTCTGACTTCACATACCTCCATTCTATGATTTCACACACCTCCATTCTATGTCTTCACACACCTCCATTCTGTTACTTCACACACCACATTTTTGACTTCACACACCTCCATTCTGTGACTTCACACACCTCCATTCTGTGACTTCACACACCTCCGCTTTGCCTTCACACACTTCCAATCTGTGACTTCACACACCTCAATTCTGTGACTTCACACACCTCCATTCAATGATTTCACACACTTCCGTTCTATGACTTCACACACCTCTATTCTGTGGCTTCACACACCTACATTGTGTGTTCACAAACCTCCATTCTGTGACTTTACACACCTCCATTCTGTGATTTCCCACACCTCCAATCTGACTTCACACACCTCCATTCTATGACTTCACACACCTCCATTCGTTGACATCAAAAAACACGATTCTATGATTTCACACAACTCCATTTTGACTTCACACACCTCCATTCTATGTGTTCACACACCTCCATTTTATGACTTCACACACCTCCATTCTATGACTTCACACACCTCAATTCAATGACTTCACACACCTCCATTCTATGACCTCACACACCTCCATTCTGTGACTTCACACACCTCCACTCTATGACTTCAAACACCTTCATTCTTATTTCACAAATATCCATTCTGTGACTTCACACACCTCCATTCTGTGACTTCACACACCTTCATTCTGACTTCACACACCTCCATTCTGTGACTTCACACACCTCAATTCTGTGACTTCACACACCTCCATTCTGACTTCACATACCTCCATTCTATGATTTCACACACCTCCATTCTATGACTTCACACACCTCCATTCTGTTACTTCACACACCACATTTTTGACTTCACACACCTCCATTCTGTGACTTCACACACCTCCATTCTGTGACTTCACACACCTCCGTTTTGCCTTCACACACTTCCAGTCTGTGACTTCACACACCTCAATTCTGTGACTTCACACACCTCCATTCAATGAATTCACACACTTCCGTTCTATGACTTCACACACCTCTATTCTGTGGCTTCACACACCTAAATTCTGTGTTCACAAACCTCCATTCTGTGACTTTACACACCTCCATTCTGTGATTTCCCACACCTCCAATCTGACTTCACACACCTCCATTCTATGACTTCACACACCTCCATTTGTTGACATCAAAAAACACGATTCTATGATTTCACACAACTCCATCTTGACTTCACACACCTCCATTCTATGTGTTCACACACCTCCATTTTATGACTTCACACACCTCCATTCTATGACTTCACACACCTCAATTCTATGACTTCACACACCTCCATTCTATGACTTCACACACCTCCATTCTGTGACTTCACACACCTCCACTCTATGACTTCAAACACCTTAATTCTTACTTCACAAACATCCATTCTGTCACTTCACAAACATCCATTCTGTGACTTCACACACCTCAATTCTGTGACGTGACACACCTCCATTCTGACTTCACACCCCTCCATTCTGACTTCACAAACCTCCATTCTAACTTCACACAGCTCCATTCTATGAATTCACACACCTCCATTCTGTGACTTCACACACGACCTTTTTGACTTCACACACCTCCATTCTATGACTTCACACACCTCCATTCTGTGACTTCACACACCTCCGTTTTGACTTCACACACTTCCAATCTGTGACTTCACACACCTCCATTCTGTGACTTCACACACCTCTATTGTTTCACTTCACACACCTCCATTCTTTGACTTCACACACCGCCATTCCATGACTTCACAAACCTCCATTTTATGAATTCACACACCTCCATTCTATGAGTTCACACACCTCCAATTTGACTTCACACATCTCCATTCTATGACTTCACCCACCTTCATTCTTACTTCAGAAACATCCATTCTCTTACTTCAAACACCTCCATTCTATGACTTCACAAACCTCCATTCTGTGACTTCACACACCTCCATTCTGAGTACACACACCTCCTTTCTATGACTTCACACACTTCCATTCTATAACTTCACACACCTCCATTCTGTGGCTTCACACACCTACATTCTGAGTTCACACACCTCCATTCTGTGACTTCACACACCTCCATTCGGTGACTTCACACACCTCCATTCTGTGACTTCACACACCTCCATTCTGAGTTCACAAACCTCCATTCTATGACTTCACACATCTCCATTCTATGACTTCACTCACCTCCATTCTGACTTCACACACCTCCATTCTGACTTCACATACCTCAATTCTTTGATTTCACACAACTCCATTCTATGATTTCACACACTTCCATTCTATGACTTCACACACCTCCATTCTATGACTTCACACACCTCATTTCTGAGTTGACACACCTCCATTCTGTGATTTCACGCACCTCCAATCTGACTTCACACAACTCCATTCTATGACTTCACACACCTCCATTCGTTGACATCAAAAACAACCATTCTATGACTTCACACAAATCCATTGTGACTTCACACACCTCCATTCTATGAATTCACACACCTCCATTTTATGACTTCACACACCTCAATTCTATGACTTCACACACCTCCATTCTCTGGCTTCACACACCTACATTCTGAGTTCACACACCTCCATTCTGTGACTTCACACACCTCCATTCTATGACTTCACACACCTCAATTCTATGACTTCACACACCTCCATTCTATGACCTCTCACACCTCCATTCTGTGACTTCACACACCTCCACTCTATGACTTCAAACACCTTCATTGTTACTTCACAAACATCCATTCTGTGACTTCACACACCTCCATTCTTTGACTTCACACACCTTCATTCTGACTTCACACACCTCCATTCTGTGACTTCACACACCTCAATTCTGTGACTTCACACACCTCCATTCTGACTCCACATACCTCCATTCTATGATTTCTCACACCTCCATTCTATGACTTCACACACCTCAATTCTGTGACGTGACACACCTCCATTCTGACTTCACACCCCTCCATTCTGACTTCACACACCTCCATTCTGACTTCACACAGCTCCATTCTATGAATTCACACACCCCCATTCTGTGACTTCACACACGACCTTTTTGACTTCACACACCTCCATTCTATGACTTCACACACCTCCATTCTGTGACTTCACACACCTCCGTTTTGACTTCACACAATTCCAATCTGTGACTTCACACACCTCCATTCTGTGACTTCACACACCTCTATTGTTTCACTTCACACAACTCCATTCTTTGACTTCACACACCGCCATTCCATGACTTCACAAACCTCCATTCTATGACTTCACACACCTCCATTCTATGAGTTCACACACCTCCAATTTGACTTCACACATCTCCATTCTATGACTTCACACACCTTCATTCTTACTTCAGAAACATCCATTCTCTGACTTCAAACACCTCCATTCTATGACTTCACAAACCTCCATTCTGTGACTTCACACACTTCCATTCTGAGTTCACACACCCCCTTTCTATGACTTCACACACTTCCATTCTATAACTTCACACACCTCCATTCTGTGGCTTCACACACCTACATTCTGAGTTCACACACCTCCATTCTGTGACTTCACACACCTCCATTCGGTGACTTCAGACACCTCCATTCTGTGACTTCACACACCTCCATTCTGTGAGTTCACACACCTCCATTCTGTGACTTCACACACCTGGATCCTATGACTTCACACACCTCCATTCTATGAATTCACACACATCCATTCTGTGATTTCACACACCTACATTCTATGACTTCACACACCTCCATCCTGTGACTTCACACACCTACATTCTATGACTTCACACACCTCCATCCTGTGACTTCACACACCTCCATTCTGAGTTCACACACCTCCATTCTATGACTTCACACACTTCCATTTTATGACTTCACACACCTACATTCTGACTTCACACACCTCCATTCTGACTTCACACACCTCAATTCTTTGATTTCACACACCTCCATTCTATGATTTCACACAATTCCATTCTATGACTTCATACACCTCCATTCTATGACTTCACAGACCTCATTTCTGAATTGACACACCTCCATTCTGTGATTTCACACACCTCCAATCTGACTTCACACACCTCCATTCTAAGACTTCACACACCACCATTCGTTGACATCAAAAACAACCATTCTATGACTTCACACAACTCCATTGTGACTTCACACACCTCCATTCTATGAATTCACACACCTCAATTTTATGACTTCACACACCTCCATTCTATGACTTCACACACCTCCATTCTGTGACTTCACACACCTCCATTCTATGACTTCACGAACCTCCATTCTGAGTTCACAGACCTCCATTCTATGACTTCACTCACCTCCATTCTATGACTTCACTCACCTCCATTCGGACTTCACACACCTCCATTCAGACTTCACACACCTCAATTCTGTGACTTCACACACCTCCATTCAATGATTTCCCACACTTCCATTCTATGACTTCACACACCTCCATTCTGTGGCTTCACACACCTACATTCTGAGTTCACACACCTCCATTCTGTGACTTCACACACCTCCATTCTATGACTTCACACACCTCAATTCTATGACTTCACACACCTCCATTCTATGACCTCACACACCTCCATTCTGTGACTTCACACACCTCCACTCTATGACTTCAAACACCTTCATTCTTATTTCACAAATATCCATTCTGTGACTTCACACACCTCCATTCTGTGACTTCACACACCTTCATTCTGACTTCACAATCCTCCATTGTGTGACTTCACACACCTCAATTCTGTGACTTCACACACCTCCATTCTGACTTCACATACCTCCATTCTATGATTTCACACACCTCCATTCTATGTCTTCACACACCTCCATTCTGTTACTTCACACACCACATTTTTGACTTCACACACCTCCATTCTGTGACTTCACACACCTCCATTCTGTGACTTCACACACCTCCGCTTTGCCTTCACACACTTCCAATCTGTGACTTCACACACCTCAATTCTGTGACTTCACACACCTCCATTCAATGATTTCACACACTTCCGTTCTATGACTTCACACACCTCTATTCTGTGGCTTCACACACCTACATTGTGTGTTCACAAACCTCCATTCTGTGACTTTACACACCTCCATTCTGTGATTTCCCACACCTCCAATCTGACTTCACACACCTCCATTCTATGACTTCACACACCTCCATTCGTTGACATCAAAAAACACGATTCTATGATTTCACACAACTCCATTTTGACTTCACACACCTCCATTCTATGTGTTCACACACCTCCATTTTATGACTTCACACACCTCCATTCTATGACTTCACACACCTCAATTCAATGACTTCACACACCTCCATTCTATGACCTCACACACCTCCATTCTGTGACTTCACACACCTCCACTCTATGACTTCAAACACCTTCATTCTTATTTCACAAATATCCATTCTGTGACTTCACACACCTCCATTCTGTGACTTCACACACCTTCATTCTGACTTCACACACCTCCATTCTGTGACTTCACACACCTCAATTCTGTGACTTCACACACCTCCATTCTGACTTCACATACCTCCATTCTATGATTTCACACACCTCCATTCTATGACTTCACACACCTCCATTCTGTTACTTCACACACCACATTTTTGACTTCACACACCTCCATTCTGTGACTTCACACACCTCCATTCTGTGACTTCACACACCTCCGTTTTGCCTTCACACACTTCCAGTCTGTGACTTCACACACCTCAATTCTGTGACTTCACACACCTCCATTCAATGAATTCACACACTTCCGTTCTATGACTTCACACACCTCTATTCTGTGGCTTCACACACCTAAATTCTGTGTTCACAAACCTCCATTCTGTGACTTTACACACCTCCATTCTGTGATTTCCCACACCTCCAATCTGACTTCACACACCTCCATTCTATGACTTCACACACCTCCATTTGTTGACATCAAAAAACACGATTCTATGATTTCACACAACTCCATCTTGACTTCACACACCTCCATTCTATGTGTTCACACACCTCCATTTTATGACTTCACACACGTCCATTCTATGACTTCACACACCTCAATTCTATGACTTCACACACCTCCATTCTATGACTTCACACACCTCCATTCTGTGACTTCACACACCTCCACTCTATGACTTCAAACACCTTAATTCTTACTTCACAAACATCCATTCTGTCACTTCACAAACATCCATTCTGTGACTTCACACACCTCAATTCTGTGACGTGACACACCTCCATTCTGACTTCACACCCCTCCATTCTGACTTCACAAACCTCCATTCTAACTTCACACAGCTCCATTCTATGAATTCACACACCTCCATTCTGTGACTTCACACACGACCTTTTTGACTTCACACACCTCCATTCTATGACTTCACACACCTCCATTCTGTGACTTCACACACCTCCGTTTTGACTTCACACACTTCCAATCTGTGACTTCACACACCTCCATTCTGTGACTTCACACACCTCTATTGTTTCACTTCACACACCTCCATTCTTTGACTTCACACACCGCCATTCCATGACTTCACAAACCTCCATTTTATGAATTCACACACCTCCATTCTATGAGTTCACACACCTCCAATTTGACTTCACACATCTCCATTCTATGACTTCACCCACCTTCATTCTTACTTCAGAAACATCCATTCTCTTACTTCAAACACCTCCATTCTATGACTTCACAAACCTCCATTCTGTGACTTCACACACCTCCATTCTGAGTACACACACCTCCTTTCTATGACTTCACACACTTCCATTCTATAACTTCACACACCTCCATTCTGTGGCTTCACACACCTACATTCTGAGTTCACACACCTCCATTCTGTGACTTCACACACCTCCATTCGGTGACTTCACACACCTCCATTCTGTGACTTCACACACCTCCATTCTGAGTTCACAAACCTCCATTCTATGACTTCACACATCTCCATTCTATGACTTCACTCACCTCCATTCTGACTTCACACACCTCCATTCTGACTTCACATACCTCAATTCTTTGATTTCACACAACTCCATTCTATGATTTCACACACTTCCATTCTATGACTTCACACACCTCCATTCTATGACTTCACACACCTCATTTCTGAGTTGACACACCTCCATTCTGTGATTTCACGCACCTCCAATCTGACTTCACACAACTCCATTCTATGACTTCACACACCTCCATTCGTTGACATCAAAAACAACCATTCTATGTCTTCACACAAATCCATTGTGACTTCACACACCTCCATTCTATGAATTCACACACCTCCATTTTATGACTTCACACACCTCAATTCTATGACTTCACACACCTCCATTCTCTGGCTTCACACACCTACATTCTGAGTTCACACACCTCCATTCTGTGACTTCACACACCTCCATTCTATGACTTCACACACCTCAATTCTATGACTTCACACACCTCCATTCTATGACCTCTCACACCTCCATTCTGTGACTTCACACACCTCCACTCTATGACTTCAAACACCTTCATTGTTACTTCACAAACATCCATTCTGTGACTTCACACACCTCCATTCTTTGACTTCACACACATTCATTCTGACTTCACACACCTCCATTCTGTGACTTCACACACCTCAATTCTGTGACTTCACACACCTCCATTCTGACTCCACATACCTCCATTCTATGATTTCTCACACCTCCATTCTATGACTTCACACACCTCCATTCTGTGACTTCACACACCACCTTTTTGACTTCACACACCTCCATTCTGTGACTTCACACACCTCCATTCTGTGACTTCACACACCTCCGTTTTGCCTTCACACACTTCCAATCTGTGACTTCACACACCTCAATTCTGTGACTTCACACACCTCCATTCAATGATTTCACACGCTTCCATTCTATGACTTCACACACCTCTATTCTGTGGCTTCACACACCTACATTCTGTGTTCACAAACATCCATTCTGTGACTTTACACACCTCCATTCTGTGATTTCCCACACCTCCAATCTGACTTCACACACCTCCATTCTATGACTTCACACACCTCCATTCGTTGACATCAAAAAACACGATCTATGATTTCACACAACTCCATTTTGACTTCACACACCTCCATTCTATGAGTTCACACACCTCCATTTTATGACTTCACACACCTCCATTCTATGACTTCACACACCTCAATTCTATGACTTCACACACCTCCATTCTATGACTTCACACACCTCCATTCTGTGACTTCACACACCTCCACTCTATGACTTCAAACACCTTAATTCTTACTTCACAAACATCCATTCTGTGACTTCACAAACATCCATTCTGTGACTTCACACACCTCCTTTCTGTGACTTCACACACCTTCCTTCTGACTTCACACACCTCCATTGTCTGACTTCACACACCTCAATTCTGTGACGTGACACACCTCCATTCTGACTTCACACCCCTCCATTCTGACTTCACACACCTCCATTCTGACTTCACACAGCTCCATTCTATGAATTCACACACCTCCATTCTGTGACTTCACACACGACCTTTTTGACTTCACACACCTCCATTCTATGACTTCACACACCTCCATTCTGTGACTTCACACACCTCCGTTTTGACTTCACACAATTCCAATCTGTGACTTCACACACCTCCATTCTGTGACTTCACACACCTCTATTGTTTCACTTCACACAACTCCATTCTTTGACTTCACACACCGCCATTCCATGACTTCACAAACCTCCATTCTATGACTTCACACACCTCCATTCTATGAGTTCACACACCTCCAATTTGACTTCACACATCTCCATTCTATGACTTCACACACCTTCATTCTTACTTCAGAAACATCCATTCTCTGACTTCAAACACCTCCATTCTATGACTTCACAAACCTCCATTCTGTGACTTCACACACTTCCATTCTGAGTTCACACACCCCCTTTCTATGACTTCACACACTTCCATTCTATAACTTCACACACCTCCATTCTGTGGCTTCACACACCTACATTCTGAGTTCACACACCTCCATTCTGTGACTTCACACACCTCCATTCGGTGACTTCAGACACCTCCATTCTGTGACTTCACACACCTCCATTCTGTGAGTTCACACACCTCCATTCTGTGACTTCACACACCTGGATCCTATGACTTCACACACCTCCATTCTATGAATTCACACACATCCATTCTGTGATTTCACACACCTACATTCTATGACTTCACACACCTCCATCCTGTGACTTCACACACCTCCATTCTGAGTTCACACACCTCCATTCTATGACTTCACACACTTCCATTTTATGACTTCACACACCTACATTCTGACTTCACACACCTCCATTCTGACTTCACACACCTCAATTCTTTGATTTCACACCCCTCCATTCTATGATTTCACACAATTCCATTCTATGACTTCACACACCTCCATTCTATGACTTCACAGACCTCATTTCTGAATTGACACACCTCCATTCTGTGATTTCACACACCTCCAATCTGACTTCACACACCTCCATTCTAAGACTTCACACACCACCATTCGTTGACATCAAAAACAACCATTCTATGACTTCACACAACTCCATTGTGACTTCACACACCTCCATTCTATGAATTCACACACCTCAATTTTATGACTTCACACACCTCCATTCTATGACTTCACACACCTCCATTCTGTGACTTCACACACCTCCATTCTATGACTTCACGAACCTCCATTCTGAGTTCACAGACCTCCATTCTATGACTTCACACACCTCCATTCTATGACTTCACTCACCTCCATTCGGACTTCACACACCTCCATTCAGACTTCACACACCTCAATTCTGTGACTTCACACACCTCCATTCAATGATTTCCCACACTTCCATTCTATGACTTCACACACCTCCATTCTGTGGCTTCACACACCTACATTCTGAGTTCACACACCTCCATTCTGTGACTTCACACACCTCCATTCTATGACTTCACACACCTCAATTCTATGACTTCACACACCTCCATTCTATGACCTCACACACCTCCATTCTGTGACTTCACACACCTCCACTCTATGACTTCAAACACCTTCATTCTTATTTCACAAATATCCATTCTGTGACTTCACACACCTCCATTCTGTGACTTCACACACCTTCATTCTGACTTCACAATCCTCCATTGTGTGACTTCACACACCTCAATTCTGTGACTTCACACACCTCCATTCTGACTTCACATACCTCCATTCTATGATTTCACACACCTCCATTCTATGTCTTCACACACCTCCATTCTGTTACTTCACACACCACATTTTTGACTTCACACACCTCCATTCTGTGACTTCACACACCTCCATTCTGTGACTTCACACACCTCCGCTTTGCCTTCACACACTTCCAATCTGTGACTTCACACACCTCAATTCTGTGACTTCACACACCTCCATTCAATGATTTCACACACTTCCGTTCTATGACTTCACACACCTCTATTCTGTGGCTTCACACACCTACATTGTGTGTTCACAAACCTCCATTCTGTGACTTTACACACCTCCATTCTGTGATTTCCCACACCTCCAATCTGACTTCACACACCTCCATTCTATGACTTCACACACCTCCATTCGTTGACATCAAAAAACACGATCTATGATTTCACACAACTCCATTTTGACTTCACACACCTCCATTCTATGTGTTCACACACCTCCATTTTATGACTTCACACACCTCCATTCTATGACTTCACTCACCTCAATTCTATGACTTCACACACCTCCATTCTATGACCTCACACACCTCCATTCTGTGACTTCACACACCTCCACTCTATGACTTCAAACACCTTCATTCTTATTTCACAAATATCCATTCTGTGACTTCACACACCTCCATTCTGTGACTTCACACACCTTCATTCTGACTTCACACACCTCCATTCTGTGACTTCACACACCTCAATTCTGTGACTTCACACACCTCCATTCTGACTTCACATACCTCCATTCTATGATTTCACACACCTCCATTCTATGACTTCACACACCTCCATTCTGTTACTTCACACACCACATTTTTGACTTCACACACCTCCATTCTGTGACTTCACACACCTCCATTCTGTGACTTCACACACCTCCGTTTTGCCTTCACACACTTCCAATCTGTGACTTCACACACCTCAATTCTGTGACTTCACACACCTCCATTCAATGATTTCACACACTTCCGTTTTATGACTTCACACACCTCTATTCTGTGGCTTCACACACCTAAATTCTGTGTTCACAAACCTCCATTCTGTGACTTTACACACCTCCATTCTGTGATTTCCCACACCTCCAATCTGACTTCACACACCTCCATTCTATGACTTCACACACCTCCATTTGTTGACATCAAAAAACACGATTCTATGATTTCACACAACTCCATTTTGACTTCACACACCTCCATTCTATGTGTTCACACACCTCCATTTTATGACTTCACACACCTCCATTCTATGACTTCACACACCTCAATTCTATGACTTCACACACCTCCATTCTATGACTTCACACACCTCCATTCTGTGACTTCACACACCTCCACTCTATGACTTCAAACACCTTAATTCTTACTTCACAAACATCCATTCTGTGACTTCACAAACATCCATTCTGTGACTTCACACACCTCAATTCTGTGACGTGACACACCTCCATTCTGACTTCACACCCCTCCATTCTGACTTCACACACCTCCATTCTGACTTCACACAGCTCCATTCTATGAATTCACACACCTCCATTCTGTGACTTCACACACGACCTTTTTGACTTCACACACCTCCATTCTATGACTTCACACACCTCCATTCTGTGACTTCACACACCTCCGTTTTGACTTCACACACTTCCAATCTGTGACTTCACACACCTCCATTCTGTGACTTCACACACCTCTATTGTTTCACTTCACACAACTCCATTCTTTGACTTCACACACCGCCATTCCATGACTTCACAAACCTCCATTCTATGACTTCACACACCTCCATTCTATGAGTTCACACACCTCCAATTTGACTTCACACATCTCCATTCTATGACTTCACACACCTTCATTCTTACTTCAGAAACATCCATTCTCTGACTTCAAACACCTCCATTCTATGACTTCACAAACCTCCATTCTGTGACTTCACACACTTCCATTCTGAGTTCACACACCCCCTTTCTATGACTTCACACACTTCCATTCTATAACTTCACACACCTCCATTCTGTGGCTTCACACACCTACATTCTGAGTTCACACACCTCCATTCTGTGACTTCACACACCTCCATTCGGTGACTTCAGACACCTCCATTCTGTGACTTCACACACCTCCATTCTGTGAGTTCACACACCTCCATTCTGTGACTTCACACACCTGGATCCTATGACTTCACACACCTCCATTCTATGAATTCACACACATCCATTCTGTGATTTCACACACCTACATTCTATGACTTCACACACCTCCATCCTGTGACTTCACACACCTCCATTCTGAGTTCACACACCTCCATTCTATGACTTCACACACTTCCATTTTATGACTTCACACACCTACATTCTGACTTCACACACCTCCATTCTGACTTCACACACCTCAATTCTTTGATTTCACACCCCTCCATTCTATGATTTCACACAATTCCATTCTATGACTTCACACACCTCCATTCTATGACTTCACAGACCTCATTTCTGAATTGACACACCTCCATTCTGTGATTTCACACACCTCCAATCTGACTTCACACACCTCCATTCTAAGACTTCACACACCACCATTCGTTGACATCAAAAACAACCATTCTATGACTTCACACAACTCCATTGTGACTTCACACACCTCCATTCTATGAATTCACACACCTCAATTTTATGACTTCACACACCTCCATTCTATGACTTCACACACCTCCATTCTGTGACTTCACACACCTCCATTCTATGACTTCACGAACCTCCATTCTGAGTTCACAGACCTCCATTCTATGACTTCACACACCTCCATTCTATGACTTCACTCACCTCCATTCGGACTTCACACACCTCCATTCAGACTTCACACACCTCAATTCTGTGACTTCACACACCTCCATTCAATGATTTCCCACACTTCCATTCTATGACTTCACACACCTCCATTCTGTGGCTTCACACACCTACATTCTGAGTTCACACACCTCCATTCTGTGACTTCACACACCTCCATTCTATGACTTCACACACCTCAATTCTATGACTTCACACACCTCCATTCTATGACCTCACACACCTCCATTCTGTGACTTCACACACCTCCACTCTATGACTTCAAACACCTTCATTCTTATTTCACAAATATCCATTCTGTGACTTCACACACCTCCATTCTGTGACTTCACACACCTTCATTCTGACTTCACAATCCTCCATTGTGTGACTTCACACACCTCAATTCTGTGACTTCACACACCTCCATTCTGACTTCACATACCTCCATTCTATGATTTCACACACCTCCATTCTATGTCTTCACACACCTCCATTCTGTTACTTCACACACCACATTTTTGACTTCACACACCTCCATTCTGTGACTTCACACACCTCCATTCTGTGACTTCACACACCTCCGCTTTGCCTTCACACACTTCCAATCTGTGACTTCACACACCTCAATTCTGTGACTTCACACACCTCCATTCAATGATTTCACACACTTCCGTTCTATGACTTCACACACCTCTATTCTGTGGCTTCACACACCTACATTGTGTGTTCACAAACCTCCATTCTGTGACTTTACACACCTCCATTCTGTGATTTCCCACACCTCCAATCTGACTTCACACACCTCCATTCTATGACTTCACACACCTCCATTCGTTGACATCAAAAAACACGATCTATGATTTCACACAACTCCATTTTGACTTCACACACCTCCATTCTATGTGTTCACACACCTCCATTTTATGACTTCACACACCTCCATTCTATGACTTCACTCACCTCAATTCTATGACTTCACACACCTCCATTCTATGACCTCACACACCTCCATTCTGTGACTTCACACACCTCCACTCTATGACTTCAAACACCTTCATTCTTATTTCACAAATATCCATTCTGTGACTTCACACACCTCCATTCTGTGACTTCACACACCTTCATTCTGACTTTACACACCTCCATTCTGTGACTTCACACACCTCAATTCTGTGACTTCACACACCTCCATTCTGACTTCACATACCTCCATTCTATGATTTCACACACCTCCATTCTATGACTTCACACACCTCCATTCTGTTACTTCACACACCACATTTTTGACTTCACACACCTCCATTCTGTGACTTCACACACCTCCATTCTGTGACTTCACACACCTCCGTTTTGCCTTCACACACTTCCAATCTGTGACTTCACACACCTCAATTCTGTGACTTCACACACCTCCATTCAATGATTTCACACACTTCCGTTTTATGACTTCACACACCTCTATTCTGTGGCTTCACACACCTAAATTCTGTGTTCACAAACCTCCATTCTGTGACTTTACACACCTCCATTCTGTGATTTCCCACACCTCCAATCTGACTTCACACACCTCCATTCTATGACTTCACACACCTCCATTTGTTGACATCAAAAAACACGATTCTATGATTTCACACAACTCCATTTTGACTTCACACACCTCCATTCTATGTGTTCACACACCTCCATTTTATGACTTCACACACCTCCATTCTATGACTTCACACACCTCAATTCTATGACTTCACACACCTCCATTCTATGACTTCACACACCTCCATTCTGTGACTTCACACACCTCCACTCTATGACTTCAAACACCTTAATTCTTACTTCACAAACATCCATTCTGTGACTTCACAAACATCCATTCTGTGACTTCACACACCTCAATTCTGTGACGTGACACACCTCCATTCTGACTTCACACCCCTCCATTCTGACTTCACACACCTCCATTCTGACTTCACACAGCTCCATTCTATGAATTCACACACCTCCATTCTGTGACTTCACACACGACCTTTTTGACTTCACACACCTCCATTCTATGACTTCACACACCTCCATTCTGTGACTTCACACACCTCCGTTTTGACTTCACACACTTCCAATCTGTGACTTCACACACCTCCATTCTGTGACTTCACACACCTCTATTGTTTCACTTCACACACCTCCATTCTTTGACTTCACACACCGCCATTCCATGACTTCACAAACCTCCATTTTATGAGTTCACACACCTCCATTCTATGAGTTCACACACCTCCAATTTGACTTCACACATCTCCATTCTATGACTTCACACACCTTCATTCTTACTTCAGAAACATCCATTCTCTTACTTCAAACACCTCCATTCTATGACTTCACAAACCTCCATTCTGTGACTTCACACACCTCCATTCTGAGTACACACACCTCCTTTCTATGACTTCACACACTTCCATTCTATAACTTCACACACCTCCATTCTATGGCTTCACACACCTACATTCTGAGTTCACACACCTCCATTCTGTGACTTCACACACCTCCATTGGGTGACTTCACACACCTCCATTCTGTGACTTCACACACCTCCATTCTGAGTTCACAAACCTACATTCTATGACTTCACACATCTCCATTCTATGACTTCACTCACCTCCATTCTGACTTCACACACCTCCATTCTGACTTCACACACCTCAATTCTTTGATTTCACACAACTCCATTCTATGATTTCACACACTTCCATTCTATGACTTCACACACCTCCATTCTATGACTTCACACACCTCATTTCTGAGTTGACACACCTCCATTCTGTGATTTCACACACCTCCAATCTGACTTCACACAACTCCATTCTATGACTTCACACACCTCCATTCGTTGACATCAAAAACAACCATTCTATGACTTCACACAAATCCATTGTGACTTCACACACCTCCATTCTATGAATTCACACACCTCCATTTTATGACTTCACACACCTCAATTCTATGACTTCACACACCTCCATTCTGTGACTTCACACACCTCCATTCTATGACTTCACAAACCTCCATTCTGAGTTCACAGACCTCCATTCTATGACTTCACACACCTCCATTCTATGACTTCACTCACCTCCATTCTGACTTCACACACCTCCATTCTGACTTCACACACCTCAATTCTGTGACTTCACAAACCTCCATTCAATGATTTCACATACTTCCATTCTATGACTTCACACACCTCCATTCTGTGGCTTCAGATACCTACATTCTGTGTTCACACACCTCCATTCTGTGACTTCACACACCTCCATTCTGTGATTTCACACACCTCCGATCTGACTTCACACACCTCCATTCTGTGACTTCACACACCTCCATTCTGTGATTTCACACACCTCCAATCTGACTTCACAAACCTCCATTCTGTGACTTCACACACCACCTTTTTGACTTCACACACCTCCATTCTGTGACTTCACACACCTCCATTCTGTGACTTCTCACACCTACGTTTTGACTTCACACCCTTCCATTCTGTGACTTCACACACCTCAATTCTGTGACTTCACACACCTCTATTGTTTCACTTCACACACCTACATTCTTTGACTTCACACACCTCCATTCCATGACTTCACACACCTCCATTCTATGAGTTCACACACCACCATTCTATGAGTTCACACACATCCAATTTGACTTCACAAACTCCATTCTATGACTTCACACACCTTCATTCTTACTTCAGAAACATCCATTCTCTGACTTCACACACCTCCATTCTATGGCTTCACAAACCTCCATTCTGTGACTACACACACCTCCATTCTGAGTTCACACACCTCCATTCTGTGATTTCACACACCTCCATTCGTTGACATCAAAAACCACCATTCCATGACTTCACAAACCTCCATTCTGTGACTTCACACACCTCCATTCTGAGTTCACACACCTCCTTTCTATGACTTCACACACTTCCATTCTATGACTTCACACACCTCCATTCTGTGGCTTCACACACCTACATTCTGAGTTCACACACCTCCATTATGTACTTCACACACCTCCATTCTCTGACCTCACACACCTCCATTCTGTGACTTCACACACCTCGATCCTATGACTTCACACACCTCCATTCTATGAATTAACACACCTCCATTCTGTGAGTTCACAAACCTCCATTCTATGACTTCACACACCTCCATTCTGTGACTTCACACACCTCCATTCTGAGTTCACACACCTCCATTCTATGACTTCACAAACCTCCATTCTGAGTTCACAGAGCTCCAATCTATGACATCACACACCTCCATTCTATGACTTTAAAACCTCCATTCTGACTTCACACACCTCCATTCTGACTTCACACACCTCAATTCTGTGACTTCACACACCTCCATTCTATGATTTCACACACTTCCATTCTATGATTTCACACACCTCCATTCTGTGGCTTCACACACCTACATTCTGAGTTTACACACCTCCATTCTGTGACTTCACACACCTCCATTCTGTGATTTCACACACGTCCAATCTGACTTCACACACCTCCATTCTATGACTTCACACACCTCCATTCGTTGACATCAAAAAACACCATTCTATGACTTCATACAACTCCATTTTGACTTCACACACCTCCATTCTATGTGTTCACACACCTCCATTTTATGACTTCACACACCTCCATTCTATGACTTCACACACCTCCATTCTGTGCCTTCACACACCTCCACTCTATGACTTCAAACACCTTCATTCTTACTTCACAAACATCCATTCTGTGACTTCACACACCTCCATTCTTTGACTTCACACACCTTCATTCTGACTTCACACACCTCCATTCTGTGACTTCATACACCTCAATTCTGTGACTTCACACACCTCCATTCTGACTTCACACACCTCCATTGATGATTTCACACACCTCCGTTCTATGACTTCAAACACCTCCATTCTGTGACTTCACACACCACCTTTTTGACTTCACACACCTCCATTCTGTGACTTCACACACCTCCATTCTGTGACTTCACACACCTCTGTTTTGACTTCACACACTTCCATTCTGTGACTTCACACACCTCCATTCTGTGACTTCACACACCTCTATTGTTTCACTTCACACACCTCCATTCTTTGACTTCACACACCTCCATTCCATGACTTCACACACCTCCATTCTATGAGTTCACACACCTCCATTCTATGAGTTCACACACCTACAATTTGACTTCACACACCTCCATTCTATGACTTCACACACCTTCATTCTTACTTCAGAAACATCCATTCTCTGACTTCACACACCTCCATTCTATTATTTCACACAATTCCATTCTATGACTTCACACACCTCCATTCTATGAATTCACACACCTCATTTCTGAGTTGACACACCTCCATTCTGTGATTTCACACACCTCCTATCTGACTTCACACACCTCCATTCTATGACTTCACACACCTCCATTCTGTGACTTCACACACCTCCATTCTTCCTTCACACACCTCCATTCTATGACTTCACACACTTCCATTCTATGACTTCACACACCTCCATTCTGTGGCTTCACACACCTCCATTCTGAGTTCACACACCTGCATTCTGTGACTTCACACACCTCCATTCTGTGACTTCACACACCTCCATTCTGTGACTTCACACACCTCGATCCTATGACTTCACACACCTCCATTCTATGAATTCACACACCTCCATTCTGTGATTTCACACACCTACATTCTATGACTTCACACACCTCCATCCTGTGACTTCACACACCTCCATTCTGAGTTCACACACCTCCATTCTATGACTTCACACACTTCCATTTTATGACTTCACACACCTCCATTCTGACTTCACACACCTCCATTCTATGACTTCGCACACCTCCATTCTATGACTTCACTCACCTCCATTCTGACTTCACACACCTCCATTCAGACTTCACACACCTCAACTCTGTGACTTCACACACCTCCATTCAATGGTTTCACACACTTCCATTCTATGACTTCACACACCTCCATTCTGTGGCTTCACACACCTACATTCTGAGTTCACACACCTCCATTCTGTGACTTCACACACCTCCATTCTATGACTTCACACACCTCAATTATATGACTTCACACACCTCCATTCTATGACTTCACACACCTCCATTCTGTGACTTCACACACCTACACTCTATGACTTCAAACACCTTCATTCTTACTTCACAAACATCCATTCTGTGACTTCACACACCTCCATTCTGTGACTTCACACACCTTCATTCTGACTTCACACACCTCCATTCTGTGACTTCACACACCTCAATTCTGTGACTTCACACACCTCCATTCTGACTTCACATACCTCCATTCTATGATTTCACACACCTCCATTCTATGACTTCACACACCTCCATTCTGTGACTTCACACACCACATATTTGACTTCACAAACCTCCATTCTGTGACTTCACACACCTCCATTCTGTGACTTCACACACCTCCGTTTTGCCTTCACACACTTCCAATCTGTGACTTCACACACCTCAATTCTGTGACTTCACACACCTCCATTCAATGATTTCACACACTTCCATTCTATGACTTCACACACCTCCATTCTGTGGCTTCACACACCTACATTCTGTGTTCACACACCTCCATTCTGTGACTTCACACACCTCCATTCTGTGATTTCACACACCTCCAATCTGACTTCACACAACTCCATTCTATGACTTCACACAACTCCATTCGTTGACATCAAAAAACACGATTCTATGACTTCGCACAACTCCATTTTGACTTCACACACCTCCAATCTATGAGTTCACACACCTCAATTCTGTGACTTCACACACCTCCACTCTATGACTTCAAACACCTTAATTCTTACTTCACAAACATCCATTCTGTGACTTCACAAACATCCATTCTGTGACTTCACACACCTCCTTTCTGTGACTTCACACACCTTCCTTCTGACTTCACACACCTCCATTGTCTGACTTCACACACCTCAATTCTGAGACGTGACACACCTCCATTCTGACTTCACACACCTTCATTCTATGATTTCACAGATCTCCATTCTATGACTTCACACACCTCCATGCTGTGACTTCACACACCTCCATTCTGACTTCACACCCCTCCATTCTGACTTCACACACCTCCATTCTGACTTCACACAGCTCCATTCTATGAATTCACACACCTCCATTCTGTGACTTCACACACCACCTTTTTAACTTCACACACCTCGATTCTATGACTTCACACACCTCCATTCTGTGACTTCACACACCTCCGTTATGACTTCACACACTTCCAATCTGTCACTTCACACACCTCCATTCTGACTTCACACAGCTCCATTCTATGAATTCACACACCTCCATTCTGTGACTTCACACACCACCTTTTGACTTCACACACCTCCATTCTTTGACTTCACACACCGCAATTCCATGACTTCACAAACCTTCATTCTATGAGTTCACACACCTCCATTCTATGACTTCACACACCTCCATTCTGTGACTTCACACACCTACACTCTATGACTTCAAACACCTTAATTCTTACTTCACAAACATCCATTCTGTGACTTCACAAACATCCATTCTGTGACTTCACACACCTCCTTTCTGTGACTTCACACACCTTCCTTCTGACTTCACACACCTCCATTGTCTGACTTCACACACCTCAATTCTGTGACGTGACACACCTCCATTGTGACTTCACACACCTTCATTCTATGATTTCACAGATCTCCATTCTATGACTTCACACACCTCCATTCTGTGACTTCACACACCTCCATTCTGACTTCACACCCCACCATTCTGACTTCACACACCTCCATTCTGACTTCACACAGCTCCATTCTATGAATTCACACACCTCCATTCTGTGACTTCACACACCACCTTTTTGACTTCACACACCTCCATTCTATGACTTCACACACCTCCATTCTGTGACTTCACACACCTCCGTTATGACTTCACACACTTCCAATCTGTGACTTCACACACCTCCATTCTGACTTCACACAGCTCCATTCTATGAATTCACACACCTCCATTCTGTGACTTCACACACCACCTTTTTGACTTCACACACCTTCATTCTTTGACTTCACACACCGCCATTCCATGACTTCACAAACCTCCATTCTATGAGTTCACACACCTCCATTCTATGAGTTCACACACCTCCAATTTGACTTCACACATCTCCATTCTATGACTTCACACACCTTCATTCTTACTTCAGAAACATCCATTCTCTTACTTCACACACCTCCGTTCTATGACTTCACAAACCTCCATTCTGTGACTTCACACACCTCCATTGAGTTCACACACCTCCTTTTTATGACTTCACACACTTCCATTCTATAAATTCACACACCTCCATTCTGTGGCTTCACACACCTACATTCTGAGTTCACACACCTCCATTCTGTGACTTCACACACCTCCATTCTGTGACTTCACACACCTTCATTCTGTGACTTCACACACCTCCATTCTGAGTTCACACACCTCCATTCTATGACTTCACACATCTCCATTCTATGACTTCACTCACCTCCATTCTGACTTCACACACCTCCATTCTGACTTCACACACCTCAATTCTTTGACTTCACACACCTCCATTCTATGATTTCACACACTTCCATTCTATGACTTCACACACCTCCATTCTATGACTTCACACACCTCATTTCTGAGTTGACACACCTCCATTCTGTGATTTCACACACCTCCAATCTGACTTCACACACCTCCATTCTATGACTTCACACACCTCCATTCGTTGACATCAAAAACAACCATTCTATGACTTCACACAACTCCATTGTGACTTCACACACCTCCATTCTGAGTTCACAGACCTCCATTCTATGACTTCACACATCCATTCTATGACTTCACTCACCTCCATTCTGAGTTCACACACCTCCATTCTGACTTCACACACCTCAATTCTGTGACTTCACACACCTCCATTCAATGATTTCACACACTTCCATTCTATGACTTCACACACCTCCATTCTGTGGCTTCACATACCTACATTCTGTGTTCACACACCTCCATTCTGTGACTTCACACACCTCCATTCTGTGATTTCACACACCTCCAATCTGACTTCACACACGTCCATTCTGTGACTTCACACATCTCCATTCTGACTTCACATACCTCCATTCTATGATTTCACACACCTCCATTCTATGACTTCACACACCTCCATTCTGTGACTTCACACACCAAATTTTTGACTTCACACACCTCCATTCTGTGACTTCACACACCTCCATTCTGTGACTTCACACACCTCCGTTTTGACTTCACACACTTCCATTCTGTGACTTCACACACCTCCAATCTGTGAGATCACACACCTCTATTGTTTCACTTCACACACCTACATTCTTTGACTTCACACACCTCCATTCCATGACTTCACACACCTCCATTCTCTGACTTCACACTCCTCCATTCTATGGCTTCACAAACCTCCATTCTGTGACTTCACACACCTCCATTCTGAGTTCACACACCTCCCTTCTGTGACTTCACACACCTCCATTCGTTGACATCAAAAACCACCATTCTATGACTTCACACAACTCCATTTTAACTTCACACACCTCCATTCTATGAGTTCACACACCTCCATTTTATGACTTCACACACCTCCATTCTATGACTTCATACACCTCAATTCTATGACTTCACACACCTCCATTCTATGACTTCACACACCTCCATTCTGTGACTTCACACACCTCCACTCTATGACTTCAAACACCTTCATTCTTACTTCACAAACATCCATTCTGTGACTTCACACACCTTCATTCTGACTTCACACACCTCCATTCTGTGACTTCAAACACCTCCATTCTATGACTTCACACAGCTCCATTCTGTGATTTCACAAAACTCCATTCTGTGATTTCGCACACCTCCATACTATGACTTCACACACCTCCATCTATGACTTCACACACCTCCATTCTGAGTTCACACACCTCCATTCTGTGACTTCACACACCTCCATTCTGACTTCACACACCTTCATTTTATGACTTCACACACCTCCATTCTGTGACTTCTCACACCTCCATTCTATGACTTCACACTCTTCCATTGTGACGTCACACAACTCCATTCTCTGAGTTCACACATCTCCATTCTATGATTTCACACACCTCCATTCTGACTTCACACACCTCCATTGTATGACATCACAGACCTCGAATCTGTCACTTCACTCACCTCCATGCTATGACTTCACACTCCTCCATTCTATGACTTCCCACACCTCCTTTCTATGACTTCACCCACCTCAGTCTATGACTTCACACGCCTCCATTCTGACTTCACACACCTCCATTCTGTGACTTCACACACCTCCATTCTATGACTTCACACACCTCAATTCTATGACTTCACACACCTCCATTCTATGAGTACACACACCTCCATTTTATGACTTCACACACCTCCATTCTATGACTTCACACACCTCCATTCTGTGACTTCACACACCTCCACTCTATGACTTCAAACACCTTCATTCTTACTTCACAAACATCCATTCTGTGACTTCACACACCTCCATTCTCTGACTTCACACACCTTCATTCTGACTTCACACACCTCCATTCTGTGACTTCATACACCTCAATTCTGTGACTTCACACACCTCCATTCTGAATTCACACACCTCCATTCTGTGACTTCACACACCTCCATTCTTCCTTCACACACCTCCATTCTATTACTTCACACACTTCCATTCTATGACTTCACACACCTCCATTCTGTGGCTTCACACACCTCCATTCTGAGTTCACACACCTCCATTCTGTGACTTCACACACCTCCATTCTGTGACTTCACACATCTCCATTCTGTGACTTCACACACCTCGATCCTATGACTTCACACAACTCCATTCTATGAATTCACACACCTCCATTCTGTGATTTCACACACCTACATTCTAGGACTTCACACACCTCCATCGTGTGACTTCACACACCTCCATTCTGAGTTCACACACCTCCATTCTATTACTTCACAAACCCCCATCCTGAGTTCACAGACCTCCATTCTATGACTTCACACACTTCCATTTTATGACTTCACACACCTTCATTCTGACTTCACACACCTCCATTCTGACTTCACAAACCTCAATTATTTGACTTCACACACCTCCATTCTATGATTTCACACACTTCCATATCTATGACTTCAATCACCTCCATTCTATGACTTCACTCACCTCATTTCTGAGTTGACACACCTCCATTCTGTGATTTCACACACCTCCAATCTGACTTCACACACCTCCATTCTATGACTTCACACACCACCATTCGTTGACATCAAAAACAACCATTCTATGACTTCACACAACTCCATTGTGACTTCACACACCTCCATTCTATGAATTCACACACCTCAATTTTATGACATCACACACCTCCATTCTATGACTTCACACACCTCCATTCTGTGACTTCACACACCACCATTCTATGACTTAACGAACCTCCATTCTGAGTTCACAGACCTCCATTCTATGACTTCACACACCTCCATTCTATGACTTCACTCACCTCCATTCTGACTTCACACACCTGCATTGTGACTTCACACACTTCCATTCTATGACTTCACACACCTACATTCTGTGGCTTCACACACCTACATTCTGAGTTCACACACCTCCATTCTGTGACTTCACACACCTCCATTCTATGACTTCACACACCTCAATTCTATGACTTCACACACCTCCATTCTATGACTTCACACACCTCCATTCTGTGACTTCACACACCTCCACTCTATGACTTCAAACACCTTCATTCTTACTTCACAAACATCCATTCTGTGACTTCACATACCTCCATTCTGTGACTTCACACACCTCCATTCTGTGACTGCACACACCTCAATTCTGTGACTTCACACACCTCCATTCTGACTTCACATACCTCCATTCTATGATTTCACACACCTCCATTCTATGACTTCACACACCTCCATTCTGTGAATTCACACACCACATTTTTGACTTCACACACCTCCATTCTGTGACTTCACACACCTCCATTCTGTGACTTCACACACCTCCGTTTTGCCTTCACACACTTCCAATCTGTGACTTCACACACCTCAATTCTGTGACTTCACACACCTCCATTCAATGATTTCACACACTTCCATTCTATGACTTCACACACCTCCATTCTGTGACTTCACACACCACCTTTTTGACTTCACACACCTCCATTCTATGACTTCACACACCTCCATTCTGTGACTTCACACACCTCCGTTATGACTTCACACACTTCCAATCTGTGACTTCACACACCTCCATTCTGACTTCACACAGCTCCATTCTATGAATTCACACACCTCCATTCTGTGACTTCACACACCACCTTTTTGACTTCACACACCTTCATTCTTTGACTTCACACACCGCCATTCCATGACTTCACAAACCTCCATTCTATGAGTTCACACACCTCCATTCTATGAGTTCACACACCTCCAATTTGACTTCACACATCTCCATTCTATGACTTCACACACCTTCATTCTTACTTCAGAAACATCCATTCTCTTACTTCACACACCTCCGTTCTATGACTTCACAAACCTCCATTCTGTGACTTCACACACCTCCATTGAGTTCACACACCTCCTTTTTATGACTTCACACACTTCCATTCTATAAATTCACACACCTCCATTCTGTGGCTTCACACACCTACATTCTGAGTTCACACACCTCCATTCTGTGACTTAACACACCTCCATTCTGTGACTTCACACACCTTCATTCTGTGACTTCACACACCTCCATTCTGAGTTCACACACCTCCATTCTATGACTTCACACATCTCCATTCTATGACTTCACTCACCTCCATTCTGACTTCACACACCTCCATTCTGACTTCACACACCTCAATTCTTTGACTTCACACACCTCCATTCTATGATTTCACACACTTCCATTCTATGACTTCACACACCTCCATTCTATGACTTCACACACCTCATTTCTGAGTTGACACACCTCCATTCTGTGATTTCACACACCTCCAATCTGACTTCACACACCTCCATTCTATGACTTCACACACCTCCATTCGTTGACATCAAAAACAACCATTCTATGACTTCACACAACTCCATTGTGACTTCACACACCTCCATTCTGAGTTCACAGACCTCCATTCTATGACTTCACACATCCATTCTATGACTTCACTCACCTCCATTCTGAGTTCACACACCTCCATTCTGACTTCACACACCTCAATTCTGTGACTTCACACACCTCCATTCAATGATTTCACACACTTCCATTCTATGACTTCACACACCTCCATTCTGTGGCTTCACATACCTACATTCTGTGTTCACACACCTCCATTCTGTGACTTCACACACCTCCATTCTGTGATTTCACACACCTCCAATCTGACTTCACACACGTCCATTCTGTGACTTCACACATCTCCATTCTGACTTCACATACCTCCATTCTATGATTTCACACACCTCCATTCTATGACTTCACACACCTCCATTCTGTGACTTCACACACCAAATTTTTGACTTCACACACCTCCATTCTGTGACTTCACACACCTCCATTCTGTGACTTCACACACCTCCGTTTTGACTTCACACACTTCCATTCTGTGACTTCACACACCTCCAATCTGTGAGTTCACACACCTCTATTGTTTCACTTCACACACCTACATTCTTTGACTTCACACACCTCCATTCCATGACTTCACACACCTCCATTCTCTGACTTCACACTCCTCCATTCTATGGCTTCACAAACCTCCATTCTGTGACTTCACACACCTCCATTCTGAGTTCACACACCTCCCTTCTGTGACTTCACACACCTCCATTCGTTGACATCAAAAACCACCATTCTATGACTTCACACAACTCCATTTTAACTTCACACACCTCCATTCTATGAGTTCACACACCTCCATTTTATGACTTCACACACCTCCATTCTATGACTTCATACACCTCAATTCTATGACTTCACACACCTCCATTCTATGACTTCACACACCTCCATTCTGTGACTTCACACACCTCCACTCTATGACTTCAAACACCTTCATTCTTACTTCACAAACATCCATTCTGTGACTTCACACACCTTCATTCTGACTTCACACACCTCCATTCTGTGACTTCAAACACCTCCATTCTATGACTTCACACAGCTCCATTCTGTGATTTCACAAAACTCCATTCTGTGATTTCGCACACCTCCATACTATGACTTCACACACCTCCATCTATGACTTCACACACCTCCATTCTGAGTTCACACACCTCCATTCTGTGACTTCACACACCTCCATTCTGACTTCACACACCTTCATTTTATGACTTCACACACCTCCATTCTGTGACTTCTCACACCTCCATTCTATGACTTCACACTCTTCCATTGTGACGTCACACAACTCCATTCTCTGAGTTCACACATCTCCATTCTATGATTTCACACACCTCCATTCTGACTTCACACACCTCCATTCTATGACATCACAGACCTCGAATCTGTCACTTCACTCACCTCCATGCTATGACTTCACACTCCTCCATTCTATGACTTCCCACACCTCCTTTCTATGACTTCACCCACCTCAGTCTATGACTTCACACGCCTCCATTCTGACTTCACACACCTCCATTCTGTGACTTCACACACCTCCATTCTATGACTTCACACACCTCAATTCTATGACTTCACACACCTCCATTCTATGAGTACACACACCTCCATTTTATGACTTCACACACCTCCATTCTATGACTTCACACACCTCCATTCTGTGACTTCACACACCTCCACTCTATGACTTCAAACACCTTCATTCTTACTTCACAAACATCCATTCTGTGACTTCACACACCTCCATTCTCTGACTTCACACACCTTCATTCTGACTTCACACACCTCCATTCTGTGACTTCATACACCTCAATTCTGTGACTTCACACACCTCCATTCTGAATTCACACACCTCCATTCTGTGACTTCACACACCTCCATTCTTCCTTCACACACCTCCATTCTATTACTTCACACACTTCCATTCTATGACTTCACACACCTCCATTCTGTGGCTTCACACACCTCCATTCTGAGTTCACACACCTCCATTCTGTGACTTCACACACCTCCATTCTGTGACTTCACACATCTCCATTCTGTGACTTCACACACCTCGATCCTATGACTTCACACAACTCCATTCTATGAATTCACACACCTCCATTCTGTGATTTCACACACCTACATTCTAGGACTTCACACACCTCCATCGTGTGACTTCACACACCTCCATTCTGAGTTCACACACCTCCATTCTATTACTTCACAAACCCCCATCCTGAGTTCACAGACCTCCATTCTATGACTTCACACACTTCCATTTTATGACTTCACACACCTTCATTCTGACTTCACACACCTCCATTCTGACTTCACAAACCTCAATTATTTGACTTCACACACCTCCATTCTATGATTTCACACACTTCCATATCTATGACTTCAATCACCTCCATTCTATGACTTCACTCACCTCATTTCTGAGTTGACACACCTCCATTCTGTGATTTCACACACCTCCAATCTGACTTCACACACCTCCATTCTATGACTTCACACACCACCATTCGTTGACATCAAAAACAACCATTCTATGACTTCACACAACTCCATTGTGACTTCACACACCTCCATTCTATGAATTCACACACCTCAATTTTATGACATCACACACCTCCATTCTATGACTTCACACACCTCCATTCTGTGACTTCACACACCACCATTCTATGACTTAACGAACCTCCATTCTGAGTTCACAGACCTCCATTCTATGACTTCACACACCTCCATTCTATGACTTCACTCACCTCCATTCTGACTTCACACACCTCCATTGTGACTTCACACACTTCCATTCTATGACTTCACACACCTACATTCTGTGGCTTCACACACCTACATTCTGAGTTCACACACCTCCATTCTGTGACTTCACACACCTCCATTCTATGACTTCACACACCTCAATTCTATGACTTCACACACCTCCATTCTATGACTTCACACACCTCCATTCTGTGACTTCACACACCTCCACTCTATGACTTCAAACACCTTCATTCTTACTTCACAAACATCCATTCTGTGACTTCACATACCTCCATTCTGTGACTTCACACACCTCCATTCTGTGACTGCACACACCTCAATTCTGTGACTTCACACACCTCCATTCTGACTTCACATACCTCCATTCTATGATTTCACACACCTCCATTCTATGACTTCACACACCTCCATTCTGTGAATTCACACACCACATTTTTGACTTCACACACCTCCATTCTGTGACTTCACACACCTCCATTCTGTGACTTCACACACCTCCGTTTTGCCTTCACACACTTCCAATCTGTGACTTCACACACCTCAATTCTGTGACTTCACACACATCCATTCAATGATTTCACACACTTCCATTCTATGACTTCACACACCTCCATTCTGTGGCTTCACACACCTACATTCTGTGTTTACACACCTCCATTCTGTGACTTCACACACCTCCATTCTGTGATTTCACACACCTCCAATCTGACTTCACACACCTCCATGCTATGACTTCACACACCTCCATTCGTTGACATCAAAAAACACCATTCTATGACTTCACACAACTCCATTTTGACTTCACACACCTCCATTCTATGAGTTCACACACCTCCATTTTATGACTTCACGAACCTCCATTCTGAGTTCACAGACCTCCATTCTATGACTTCACACACCTCCATTCTATGACTTCACTCACCTCCATTCTGACTTCACACACCTCCATTCTATGACTTCACGAACCTCCATTCTGAGTTCACCGACCTCCATTCTATGACTTCACACACCTCCATTCTATGACTTCACTCACCTCCATTCTGACTTCACACACCTCCATTCTGACTTCACACACCTCAATTCTGTGACTTCACACACCTCCATTCAATGATTTCACACACTTCCATTCTATGACTTCACACACCTCCATTCTATGACTTCACACACCTCCATTCTGTGACTTCACACACCTCCACTCCATGACTTCAAACACCTTAATTCTTACTTCACAAACATCCATTCTGTGACTTCACAAACATCCATTCTGTGACTTCACACACCTCCTTTCTTTGACTTCACACACCTTCCTTCTGACTTCACACACCTCCATTGTCTGACTTCACACACCTCAGTTCTGTGACGTGACACACCTCCATTCTGACTTCACACACCTTCATTCTATGATTTCACAGACCTCCATTCTATGACTTCACACACCAACATTCTGTGACTTCACACACCTCCATTCTGACTTCAAACCCTTCCATTCTGATTTCACACACCTCCATTATGACTTCACAGAGCTCCATTCTATGAATTCACACACCTCCATTCTGTGACTTCACACACCACCTTTTTGACTTCACACACCTCCATTCTATGACTTCACACATCTCCATTCTGTGACTTCACAAACTCCGTTTGACTTCACACACTTCCAATCTGTGACTTCAAACACCTCCATTCTGTGACTTCACACACCTCTATTTTTTCACTTCACACACCTCCATTCTTTGACTTCACACACCGCCATTCCATGACTTCACAAACCTCCATTCTATGAGTTCACACACCTCCATTTTATGACTTCACACACCTCCATTCTATGACTTCACACACCTCCATTCTGTGACTTCACACACCTCCACTCTATGACTTCAAATACCTTCATTCTTACTTCACAAACATCCATTCTGTGACTTCACACACCTCCATTCTGTGACTTCACACACCTTCATTCTGACTTCACACACATCCATTCTGTGACTTCATACACCTCAATTCTGTGACTTCACACACCTCCATTCTGACTTCACACACCTCCATTCTATGATTTCACACACCTCCGTTCTATGACTTCACAGAGCTCCATTCTGTGACTTCACACACCACCTTTTTGACTTCACACACCTCCATTCTGTGACTTCACATACCTCCATTCTGTGACTTCACACACCTCCGTTTTGACTTCACACACTTCCATTCTGTGACTTCACACACCTCCATTATGTGACTTCACACACTTCTATTGTTTCACTTCACACACCTCCATTCTTTGACTTCACACACCTCCATTCCATGACTTCACACACCTCCATTCTATGACTTCACTCACCTCCATTCTGACTTCACACACCTCCATTGTGACTTCACACACTTCCATTCTATGACTTCACACACCTACATTCTGTGGCTTCACACACCTACATTCTGAGTTCACACACCTCCATTCTGTGACTTCACACACCTCCATTCTATGACTTCACACACCTCAATTCTATGACTTCACACACCTCCATTCTATGACTTCACACACCTCCATTCTGTGACTTCACACACCTCCACTCTATGACTTCAAACACCTTCATTCTTACTTCACAAACATCCATTCTGTGACTTCACACACCTCCATTCTGTGACTTCACACACCTCCATTCTGTGACTGCACACACCTCAATTCTGTGACTTCACACACCTCCATTCTGACTTCACATACCTCCATTCTATGATTTCACACACCTCCATTCTATGACTTCACACACCTCCATTCTGTGAATTCACACACCACATTTTTGACTTCACACACCTCCATTCTGTGACTTCACACACCTCCATTCTGTGACTTCACACACCTCCGTTTTGCCTTCACACACTTCCAATCTGTGACTTCACACACCTCAATTCTGTGACTTCACACACCTCCATTCAATGATTTCACACACTTCCATTCTATGACTTCACACACCTCCATTCTGTGGCTTCACACACCTACATTCTGTGTTTACACACCTCCATTCTGTGACTTCACACACCTCCATTCTGTGATTTCACACACCTCCAATCTGACTTCACACACCTCCATTCTATGACTTCACACACCTCCATTCGTTGACATCAAAAAACACCATTCTATGACTTCACACAACTCCATTTTGACTTCACACACCTCCATTCTATGAGTTCACACACCTCCATTTTATGACTTCACGAACCTCCATTCTGAGTTCACAGACCTCCATTCTATGACTTCACACACCTCCATTCTATGACTTCACTCACCTCCATTCTGACTTCACACACCTCCATTCTATGACTTCACGAACCTCCATTCTGAGTTCACAGACCTCCATTCTATGACTTCACACACCTCCATTCTATGACTTCACTCACCTCCATTCTGACTTCACACACCTCCATTCTGACTTCACACACCTCAATTCTGTGACTTCACACACCTCCATTCAATGATTTCACACACTTCCATTCTATGACTTCACACACCTCCATTCTATGACTTCACACACCTCCATTCTGTGACTTCACACACCTCCACTCCATGACTTCAAACACCTTAATTCTTACTTCACAAACATCCATTCTGTGACTTCACAAACATCCATTCTGTGACTTCACACACCTCCTTTCTTTGACTTCACACACCTTCCTTCTGACTTCACACACCTCCATTGTCTGACTTCACACACCTCAGTTCTGTGACGTGACACACCTTCATTCTATGATTTCACAGACCTCCATTCTATGACTTCACACACCTCCATTCTGTGACTTCACACACCTCCATTCTGACTTCACACCCCTCCATTCTGATTTCACACACCTCCATTATGACTTCACAGAGCTCCATTCTATGAATTCACACACCTCCATTCTGTGACTTCACACACCACCTTTTTAACTTCACACACCTCCATTCTATGACTTCACACATCTCCATTCTGTGACTTCACACACCTCCGTTTTGACTTCACACACTTCCAATCTGTGACTTCACACACCTCCATTCTGTGACTTCACACACCTCTATTTTTTCACTTCACACACCTCCATTCTTTGACTTCACACACCGCCATTCCATGACTTCACAAACCTCCATTCTATGAGTTCACACACCTCCATTTTATGACTTCACACACCTCCATTCTATGACTTCACACACCTCCATTCTGTGACTTCACACACCTCCACTCTATGACTTCAAACACCTTCATTCTTACTTCACAAACATCCATTCTGTGACTTCACACACCTCCATTCTGTGACTTCACACACCTTCATTCTGACATCACACACCTCCATTCTGTGACTTCATACACCTCAATTCTGTGACTTCACACACCTCCATTCTGACTTCACACACCTCCATTCTATGATTTCACACACCTCCGTTCTATGACTTCACAGAGCTCCATTCTGTGACTTCACACACCACCTTTTTGACTTCACACACCTCCATTCTGTGACTTCACATACCTCCATTCTGTGACTTCACACACCTCCGTTTTGACTTCACACACTTCCATTCTGTGACTTCACACACCTCCATTCTGTGACTTCACACACCTCTATTGTTTCACTTCACACACCTCCATTCTTTGACTTCACACACCTCCATTCCATGACTTCACACACCTCCATTCTATGAGTTCACACACCTCCATTCTATGAGTTCACACACCTCCAATTTGACTTCACACACCTCCATTCTACGACTTCACACACCTTCATTCTTCCTTCAGAAACATCCATTCTCTGACTTCACAAACCTCCATTCTATGACTTCACAAACCTCCATTCTGTTACTTCACACACCTCCATTCTGAATTCACACACCTCCATTCTGTGACTTCACACACCTCCATTCTTCCTTCTCAATCCTCCATTCTATGACTTCACACACTTCCATTCTATGACTTCACACACCTCCATTATGTGGCTTCACACACCAGCATTCTGAGTTCACACACCTCCATTCTGTGACTTCACACACCTCCATTCTGGGACTTCACACACCTCCATTCTGTGACTTCACACACCTCGCTCCTATGACTTCACACACCTCCATTCTATAAATTCACACACCTCCATTCTGTGATTTCACACACCTACATTCTATGACTTCACACACCTCCATCCTGTGACTTCACACACCTCCATTCAGAGTTCACACACCACCATTCTATGAGTTCACAAACCCCCATTCTGAGTTCACAGACCTCCATTCTATGACTTCACACACTTCCATTTTATGACTTCACACACCTCCATTCTGACTTCACACACCTCCATTCTGACTTCACACACCTCAATTCTTTGACTTCACACACCTCCATTCTATAATTTCACACACTTCCATTCTATGACTTCACACACCTCCATTCTATGACTTCACACACCTCATTTCTGAGTTGACACACCTCCATTCTTTGATTTCACACACCTCCAATCTGACTTCACACACCTCCATTCTATGACTTCACACACCACCATTCGTTGACATGAAAAACAACCATTCTTTGAGTTCATACAACTCCATTGTGACTTCACACAACTCCATTCTACGAATTCACACACCTCAATTTTATGACTTCACACACCTCCATTCTATGACTTCACACACCTCCATTCTGTGACTTCACATACCTCCATTCTATGACTTCACGAACCTCCATTCTGAGTTCACAGACCTCCACTCTATGACTTCACACACCTCCATTCTATGACTTCACTCACCTCCATTCTGACTTCACACCCCTCCATTCTGAATTCACACACCTCAATTCTGTGACTTCACACACCTCCATTCAATGATTGCACACACTTCCATTCTATGACTTCACACACCTCCATTCTGTGGCTTCACACACCTACATTCTGAGTTCACACACCTCCATTCTGTGACTTCACACACCTCCATTCTATGACTTCACACACCTCAATTCTATGACTTCCCACACCTCCATTCTATGACTTCACACACCTCCATTCTGTGACTTCACACACCTCCACTCTATGACTTCAAACACCTTCATTCTTACTTCACAAACATCCATTCTGTGACTTCACACACCTCCATTCTGTGACTTCACACACCTTCATTCTGACTTCACACACCTCCATTCTGTGACTTCATACACCTCAATTCTGTGACTTCACACACCTCCATTCTGACTTCACACACCTCCATTCTATGATTTCACACACCTCCTTTCTATGACTTCACACAGCTCCATTCTGTGACTTCACACACCACCTTTTTGACTTCACACACCTCCATTCTGTGACTTCACACACCTCCATTCTGTGACTTCACACACCTCCGTTTTGACTTCACACACTTCCATTCTGTGACTCCACACACCTCCATTGTGTGACTTCACACACCTCTATTGTTTCACTTCACACACCTCCATTCCATGACTTCACACACCTCCATTCTATGAGTTCACACACCTCCATTCTATGAGTTCACACACCTCCAATTTGACTTCACACACCTCCATTCTACGACTTCACACACCTTCATTCTTACTTCAGAAACATCCATTCTCTGACTTCACACACCTCAATTCTATGACTTCACAAACCTCCATTCTGTGACTTCACACACCTCCATTCTGAATTCACACACCTCCATTCTGTGACTTCACACACCTCCATTCTATGACTTCACACAATTCCATTCTATGACTTCACACACCTCCATTCTGTGGCTTCACACACCTCCATTCTGAGTTCACACACCTCTATTCTGTGACTTCACACACCTACATTCTATGACTTCACACACCTCTATCCTGTGACTTCACACACCTCCATTCTGAGTTCACAGACCTCCATTCTATGACTTCACACACTTCCATTTTATGACTTCACACACCTCCATTCTGACTTCACACACCTCCATTCTGACTTCACACACCTCAATTCTTTGACTTCACACACCTCCATTCTATGATTTCACACACTTCCATTCTATGACTTCACACACCTCCATTCTATGACTTCACACACCTCATTTCTGAGTTGACACACCTCCATTCTGTGATTTCACACACCTCCAATCTGACTTCACACACCTCCATTCTATGACTTCACACACCACCATTCGTTGACATCAAAAACAACCATTCTATGACTTCATACAACTCCATTGTGACTTCACACAACTCCATTCTATGAATTCACACACCTCAATTTTATGACTTCACACACCTCCATTTTATGACTTCACACACCTCCATTCTGTGACTTCACACACCTCCATTCTATGACTTCACGAACCTCCATTCTGAGTTCACAGACCTCCATTCTATGACTTCACACACCTCCATTCTATGACTTCACTCACCTCCATTCTGACTTCACACACCTCCATTCTGACTTCACACACCTCAATTCTGTGACTTCACACACCTCCATTCAATGATTTCACACACTTCCATTCTATGACTTCACACACCTCCATTCTGTGGCTTCACACACCTACATTCTGAGTTCACACACCTCCATTCTGTGACTTCACACACCTCCATTCTATGACTTCACACACCTCAATTCTATGACTTCACACACCTCCATTCTATGACTTCACACACCTTCATTCTGTGACTTCACACACCTCCACTCTATGACTTCAAACACCTTCATTGTTACTTCACAAACATCCATTCTGTGACTTCACACACCTCCATTCTGTGACTTTACACACCTCCATTCTGTGACTTCACACACCTCAATTCTGTGATTTCACACACCTCCATTCTGACTTCACATACCTCCATTCTATGATTTCACACACCTCCATTCTATGACTTCACACACCTCCATTCTGTGACTTCACACACCACATTTTTGACTTCACACACCTCCATTCTGTGACTTCACACACCTCCATTCTGTGACTTCACACACCTCCGTTTTGCCTTCACACACTTCCAATCTGTGACTTCACACAACTCAATTCTGTGACTTCACACACCTCCATTCAATGATTTCACACACTTCCATTCTATGATTTCACACACCTCCATTCTGTGGCTTCACACACCTACATTCTGTGTTCACACACCTCCATTCTGTGACTTCACACACCTCCATTCTGTGATTTCACACACCTCCAATCTGACTTCACACACCTCCATTCTATGACTTCACTCACCTCCATTCTGACTTCACACACCTCCATTCTGACTTCACACACCTCAATTCTGTGACTTCACACACCTCCATTCAATGATTTCACACACTTCCATTCTATGACTTCACACACCTCCATTCTGTGGCTTCACATACCTACATTCTGTGTTCACACACCTCCATTCTGTGACTTCACACACCTCCATTCTGTGATTTCACACACCTCCAATCTGACTTCACACACCTCCATTCTGTGACTTCACACACCTCCATTCTGACTTCACATACCTCCATTCTATGATTTCACACACCTCCATTCTATGACTTCACACACCTCCATTCTGTGACTTCACACACCAACTTTTTGACTTCACACACCTCCATTCTGTGACTTCACACACCTCCATTCTGTGACTTCACACACCTCTATTGTTTCACTTCACACACCTACATTCTTTGACTTCACACACCTCCATTCCATGACTTCACACACCTCCATTCTATGAGTTCACACACCACCATTCTCTGAGTTCACACACATCCAATTTGACTTCACACACCTCCATTCTATGACTTCACACACCTTCATTCTTACTTCAGAAACATCCATTCTCTGACTTCACACACCTCCATTCTATGGCTTCACAAACCTCCATTCTGTGACTTCACACACCTCCATTCTGAGTTCACACACCTCCATTCTCTGACTTCACACACCTCCATTCGTTGACATCAAAAACCACCATTCTATGACTTCACACAACTCCATTTTAACTTCACACACCTCCATTCTCTGACTTCACACACCTCCATTCGTTGACATCAAAAACCACCATTCTATGACTTCACACAACTCCATTTTAACTTCACACACCTCCATTCTATGAGTTCACCCACCTCCATTTTATGACTTCACACACCTCCATTCTATGACTTCATACACCTGAATTCTATGACTTCACACACCTCCATTCTATGACTTCACACACCTCCATTCTGTGACTTCACACACCTCCACTCTATGACTTCAAACACCTTCATTCTTACTTCACAAACATCCATTCTGTGACTTCACACACCTCCATTCTGTGACTTCACACACCTTCATTCTGACTTCACACACCTCCATTCTGTGACTTCAAACACCTCCATTCGATGACTTCACACAGCTCCATTCTGTGACTTCACAAAACTCCATTCTGTGATTTCACACACCTCCATACTATGACTTCACACACCTCCATCTATGACTTCACACACCTCCATTCTGAGTTCACACACCTCCATTCTGTGACTTCACACACCTCCATTCTGACTTCACACACCTTCATTTTATGACTTCACACACCTCCATTCTGTGACTTCTCACACCTCCATTCTATGACTTCACACTCTTCCATTGTGATGTCACACAACTCCATTCTCTGAGTTCACACATCTCCATTCTATGATTTAACAAACCTCCATTCTGACTTCACACACCTCCATTCTATGACATAACAGACCTCGAATCTGTGACTTCACTCACCTCCACTCTATGACTTCACACTCCTCCATTCTATGACTTCCCACACCTCCTTTCTATGACTTCACGCACCTCAGTCTATGACTTCACACACCTCCATTCTGATTTCACACACCTCCATTCTGTGACTTCACACACCTCCATTCTATGACTTCACACACCTCAATTATATGACTTCACACACCTCCATTCTATGAGTTCACACACCTCCATTTTATGACTTCACACACCTCCATTCTATGACTTCACACACCTCCATTCTGTGATTTCACACACCTCCACTCTATGACTTCAAACACCCTCAATCTTATTTCACAAACATCCATTCTGTGACTTCACACACCTCCATTCTGTGACTTCACACACCTTCATTCTGACTTCACACACCTCCATTCTGTGACTTCATACACCTCAATTCTGTGACTTCACACACCTCCATTCTGAATTCACACACATCCATTCTGTGACTTCATACACCTCCATTCTTCCTTCACACACCTCCATTCTATGACTTCACACACTTCCATTCTATGACTTCACACACCTCCATTCTGTGGCTTCACACACCTCCATTCTGAGTTCACACACCTCCATTCTGTGACTTCACACACCTCCATTCTGTGCCTTCACACACCTCCATTCTGTGACTTCACACACCTCCATTCTGTGCCTTCACACACCTCCATTCTGTGACTTCACACACCTCGATCCTATGACTTCACACACCTCCATTCTATGAATTCACACACCTCCATTCTGTGATTTCACACACCTATATTCTATGACTTCACACACCTCCATCCTGTGACTTCAAACACCTCCATTCTGAGTTCACACACCTCCATTCTATTACTTCACAATCCCCCATTCTGAGTTCACAGACCTCCATTCTATGACTTCACACACTTCCATTTGATGACTTCACACACCTCCATTTTGACATCACACACCTCCATTCTGACTTCACACACCTCAATTCTGTGACTTCACACACCTCCATTCAATGATTTCACACACTTCCATTCTATGACTTCACACACCTCCATTCTGTGGCTTCACACACCTACATTCTGAGTTCACACACCTCCATTCTGTGACTTCACACACCTCCATTCTATGACTTCACACACCACAATTCTATGACTTCACACACCTCCACTCTATGACTTCAAACACCTTCATTCTTACTTCACAAACATCCATTCTGTGACTTCACACACCTCCATTCTGTGACTTCACACACCTTCATTCTGACTTCACACACCTCCATTCTGTGACTTCATACACCTCAATTCTGTGACTTCACAAACCTCCATTCTGACTTCACACACCTCCATTCTATGATTTCACACACCTCCGTTCTATGACTTCACACAGCTCCATTCTGTGACTTCACACACCACCTTTTTGACTTCACACACCTCCATTCTGTGACTTCACACACCTCCATTCTGTGACTTCACACACCTCCGTTTTGACTTCACACACTTCCATTCTGTGACTTCACACACCTCCATTGTGTGACTTCACACACCTCTATTGTTTCACTTCACACACCTCCATTCCATGACTTCACACACCTCCATTCTATGAGTTCACACACCTCCATTCTATGAGTTCACACACCTCCAATTTGACTTCACACACCTCCATTCTACGACTTCACACACCTTCATTCTTACTTCAGAAACATCCATTCTCTGACTTCACACACCTCCATTCTATGACTTCACAAACCTCCATTCTGTGACTTCACACACCTCCATTCTGAATTCACACACCTCCATTCTGTGACTTCACACACCTCCATTCTATGACTTCACACAATTCCATTCTATGACTTCACACACCTCCATTCTGTGGCTTCACACACCTCCATTCTGAGTTCACACACCTCTATTCTGTGACTTCACACACCTACATTCTATGACTTCACACACCTCTATCCTGTGACTTCACACACCCCCATTCTGAGTTCACAGACCTCCATTCTATGACTTCACACACTTCCATTTTATGACTTCACACACCTCCATTCTGACTTCACACACCTCCATTCTGACTTCACACACCTCAATTCTTTGACTTCACACACCTCCATTCTATGATTTCACACACTTCCATTCTATGACTTCACACACCTCCATTCTATGACTTCACACACCTCATTTCTGAGTTGACACACCTCCATTCTGTGATTTCACACACCTCCAATCTGACTTCACACACCTCCATTCTATGACTTCACACACCACCATTCGTTGACATCAAAAACAACCATTCTATGACTTCATACAACTCCATTGTGACTTCACACAACTCCATTCTATGAATTCACACACCTCAATTTTATGACTTCACACACCTCCATTTTATGACTTCACACACCTCCATTCTGTGACTTCACACACCTCCATTCTATGACTTCACGTACCTCCATTCTGAGTTCACAGACCTCCATTCTATGACTTCACACACCTCCATTCTATGACTTCACTCACCTCCATTCTGACTTCACACACCTCCATTCTGACTTCACACACCTCAATTCTGTGACTTCACACACCTCCATTCAATGATTTCACACACTTCCATTCTATGACTTCACACACCTCCATTCTGTGGCTTCACACACCTACATTCTGAGTTCACACACCTCCATTCTGTGACTTCACACACCTCCATTCTATGACTTCACACACCTCAATTCTATGACTTCACACACCTCCATTCTATGACTTCACACACCTTCATTCTGTGACTTCACACACCTCCACTCTATGACTTCTAACACCTTCATTCTTACTTCACAAACATCCATTCTGTGACTTCACACACCTCCATTCTGTGACTTTACACACCTCCATTCTGTGACTTCACACACCTCAATTCTGTGATTTCACACACCTCCATTCTGACTTCACATACCTCCATTCTATGATTTCACACACCTCCATTCTATGACTTCACACACCTCCATTCTGTGACTTCACACACCACATTTTTGACTTCACACACCTCCATTCTGTGACTTCACACACCTCCATTCTGTGACTTCACACACCTCCGTTTTGCCTTCACACACTTCCAATCTGTGACTTCACACAACTCAATTCTGTGACTTCACACACCTCCATTCAATGATTTCACACACTTCCATTCTATGATTTCACACACCTCCATTCTGTGGCTTCACACACCTACATTCTGTGTTCACACACCTCCATTCTGTGACTTCACACACCTCCATTCTGTGATTTCACACACCTCCAATCTGACTTCACACACCTCCATTCTATGACTTCACTCACCTCCATTCTGACTTCACACACCTCCATTCTGACTTCACACACCTCAATTCTGTGACTTCACACACCTCCATTCAATGATTTCACACACTTCCATTCTATGACTTCACACACCTCCATTCTGTGGCTTCACATACCTACATTCTGTGTTCACACACCTCCATTCTGTGACTTCACACACCTCCATTCTGTGATTTCACACACCTCCAATCTGACTTCACACACCTCCATTCTGTGACTTCAAACACCTCCATTCTGACTTCACATACCTCCATTCTATGATTTCACACACCTCCATTCTATGACTTCACACACCTCCATTCTGTGACTTCACACACCAACTTTTTGACTTCACACACCTCCATTCTGTGACTTCACACACCTCCATTCTGTGACTTCACACACCTCTATTGTTTCACTTCACACACCTACATTCTTTGACTTCACACACCTCCATTCCATGACTTCACACACCTCCATTCTATGAGTTCACACACCACCATTCTCTGAGTTCACACACATCCAATTTGACTTCCCACACCTCCATTCTATGACTTCACACACCTTCATTCTTACTTCAGAAACATCCATTCTCTGACTTCACACACCTCCATTCTATGGCTTCACAAACCTCCATTCTGTGACTTCACACACCTCCATTCTGAGTTCACACACCTCCATTCTCTGACTTCACACACCTCCATTCGTTGACATCAAAAACCACCATTCTATGACTTCACACAACTCCATTTTAACTTCACACACCTCCATTCTCTGACTTCACACACCTCCATTCGTTGACATCAAAAACCACCATTCTATGACTTCACACAACTCCATTTTAACTTCACACACCTCCATTCTATGAGTTCACACACCTCCATTTTATGACTTCACACACCTCCATTCTATGACTTCATACACCTGAATTCTATGACTTCACACACCTCCATTCTATGACTTCACACACCTCCATTCTGTGACTTCACACACCTCCACTCTATGACTTCAAACACCTTCATTCTTACTTCACAAACATCCATTCTGTGACTTCACACACCTCCATTCTGTGACTTCACACACCTTCATTCCGACTTCACACACCTCCATTCTGTGACTTCAAACACCTCCATTCGATGACTTCACACAGCTCCATTCTGTGACTTCACAAAACTCCATTCTGTGATTTCACACACCTCCATACTATGACTTCACACACCTCCATCTATGACTTCACACACCTCCATTCTGAGTTCACACACCTCCATTCTGTGACTTCACACACCTCCATTCTGACTTCACACACCTTCATTTTATGACTTCACACACCTCCATTCTGTGACTTCTCACACCTCCATTCTATGACTTCACACTCTTCCATTGTGATGTCACACAACTCCATTCTCTGAGTTCACACATCTCCATTCTATGATTTAACAAACCTCCATTCTGACTTCACACACCTCCATTCTATGACATAACAGACCTCGAATCTGTGACTTCACTCACCTCCACTCTATGACTTCACACTCCTCCATTCTATGACTTCCCACACCTCCTTTCTATGACTTCACGCACCTCAGTCTATGACTTCACACACCTCCATTCTGATTTCACACACCTCCATTCTGTGACTTCACACACCTCCATTCTATGACTTCACACACCTCAATTATATGACTTCACACACCTCCATTCTATGAGTTCACACACCTCCATTTTATGACTTCACACACCTCCATTCTATGACTTCACACACCTCCATTCTGTGATTTCACACACCTCCACTCTATGACTTCAAACACCCTCAATCTTATTTCACAAACATCCATTCTGTGACTTCACACACCTCCATTCTGTGACTTCACACACCTTCATTCTGACTTCACACACCTCCATTCTGTGACTTCATACACCTCAATTCTGTGACTTCACACACCTCCATTCTGAATTCACACACATCCATTCTGTGACTTCATACACCTCCATTCTTCCTTCACACACCTCCATTCTATGACTTCACACACTTCCATTCTATGACTTCACACACCTCCATTCTGTGGCTTCACACACCTCCATTCTGAGTTCACACACCTCCATTCTGTGACTTCACACACCTCCATTCTGTGCCTTCACACACCTCCATTCTGTGACTTCACACACCTCCATTCTGTGCCTTCACACACCTCCATTCTGTGACTTCACACACCTCGATCCTATGACTTCACACACCTCCATTCTATGAATTCACACACCTCCATTCTGTGATTTCACACACCTATATTCTATGACTTCACACACCTCCATCCTGTGACTTCAAACACCTCCATTCTGAGTTCACACACCTCCATTCTATTACTTCACAATCCCCCATTCTGAGTTCACAGACCTCCATTCTATGACTTCCCACACTTCCATTTGATGACTTCACCCACCTCCATTTTGACATCACACACCTCCATTCTGACTTCACACACCTCAATTCTGTGACTTCACACACCTCCATTCAATGATTTCACACACTTCCATTCTATGACTTCACACACCTCCATTCTGTGGCTTCACACACCTACATTCTGAGTTCACACACCTCCATTCTGTGACTTCACACACCTCCATTCTATGACTTTACACACCACAATTCTATGACTTCACACACCTCCATTCTGTGACTTCACACACCTCCACTCTATGACTTCAAACACCTTCATTCTTACTTCACAAACATCCATTCTGTGACTTCACACACCTCCATTCTGTGACTTCACACACCTCCATTCTGTGACTTCACACACCTCAATTCTGTGACTTCACACACCTCCAATCTGACTTCACACACCTCCACTCTATGACTTCAAACACCTTCATTCTTACTTCACATACCTCCATTCTATGATTTCACACACCTCCATTCTCTGACTTCACACACCTCCATTCTGTGACTTCACACACCACATTTTTGACTTCACACACCTCCATTCTGTGACTTCACACACCTCCATTCTGTGACTTCACACACCTCCGTTTTGCCTTCACACACTTCCAATCTGTGACGTCACACAACTCAATTCTGTGACTTCATACACCTCCATTCAATGATTTCACACACTTCCATTCTATGACTTCACACACCTCCATTCTGTGGCTTCACACACCTACATTCTGTGTTCACACACCTCCATTCTGTGACTTCACACACCTCCATTCTGTGATTTCACACACCTCCAATCTGACTTCACACACCTCCATTCTATGACTTCACACACCTCCATTCGTTTACATCAAAAAACACCATTCTATGACTTCACACAACTCCATTTTGACTTCACACACCTCCATTCTATGACTTCACACACCTCAATTCTATGACTTCACACACCTCCATTCTATGACTTCACACACCTCCATTCTGTGACTTCACACACCTCCACTCCATGACTTGAAACACCTTAATTCTTACTTCACAAACATCCATTCTGTGACTTCACAAACATCCATTCTGTGACTTCACACACCTCCTTTCTTTGACTTCACACACCTTCCTTCTGACTTCACACACCTCCATTGTCTGACTTCACACACCTCAATTCTGTGACGTGACACACCTCCATTCTGACTTCACACCCCTCCATTCTGACTTCACACACCACCTTTTTGACTTCACACACCTCCATTCTATGACTTCACACACCTCCATTCTGTGACTTCACACACCTCTATTGTTTCACTTCACACACCTCCATTCTTTGACTTCACACACCGCCATTCCATGACTTCACAAACCTCCATTCTATGAGTTCACACACCTCCATTCTATGAGTTCACACACCTCCACTCCATGACTTCACACACCTTCATTCTTACTTCAGAAACATCCATTCTCTTACTTCACACACCTCCATTCTATGACTTCACAAACCTCCATTCTGTGACTTCACACAACTCCATTCTGAGTTCACACACCTCCTTTCTATGACATCACACACTTCCATTCTATAACTTCACACACCTCCATTCTGTGGCTTCACACACCTACATTCTGAGTTCACACACCTCCATTCTGTGACTTCACACACCTCCATTCTGTGACTTCACACACCTCCATTCTATGACTTCACACACCTCCATTCTGAGTTCACACACCTCAATTCTTTGACTTCACACACCTCCATTCTATGATTTCACACACTTCCATTCTACGACTTCACACACCTCCATTCTATGACTTCACACACCTCATTTCTGAGTTGACACACCTCCATTCTGTGATTTCACACACCTCGAATCTGACTTCACACACCTCCATTCTATGACTTCACACACCTCCATTCGTTGACATCAAAAACAACCATTCTATGACTTCAGACAACTCCATTGTGACTTCACACACCTCCATTCTATGAATTCACACACCTCCATTTTATGACTTCACACAACTCAATTCTATGACTTCACACACCTCCATTCTGTGACTTCACACACCTCCATTCTATGACTTTACAAACCTCCATTCTGAGTTCACAGACCTCCATTCTATGACTTCACACACCTCCATTCTGACTTCACACACCTCAATTCTGTGACTTCACACACCTTCATTCAATGATTTCACACACCTCCATTCTATGACTTCACACACCTCCATTCTGACTTCACACACCTCAATTCTGTGACTTCACACACCTTCATTCAATGATTTCACACACCTCCATTCTATGACTTCACACACCTCCATTCTGTGACTTCACACACCTCTATTGTTTCACTTCACACACCTCCATTCTTTGACTTCACACACCGCCATTCCATGACTTCACAAACCTCCATTCTATGAGTTCACACACCTCCATTCTATGAGTTCACACACCTCCACTCCATGACTTCACACACCTTCATTCTTACTTCAGAAACATCCATTCTCTTACTTCAAACACCTCCATTCTATGACTTCACAAACCTCCATTCTGTGACTTCACACAACTCCATTCTGAGTTCACACACCTCCTTTCTATGACATCACACACTTCCATTCTATAACTTCACACACCTCCATTCTGTGGCTTCACACACCTACATTCTGAGTTCACACACCTCCATTCTGTGACTTCACACACCTCCATTCTGTGACTTCACACACCTCCATTCTATGACTTCACACACCTCCATTCTGAGTTCACACACCTCAATTCTTTGACTTCACACACCTCCATTCTATGATTTCACACACTTCCATTCTACGACTTCACACACCTCCATTCTATGACTTCACACACCTCATTTCTGAGTTGACACACCTCCATTCTGTGATTTCACACACCTCGAATCTGACTTCACACACCTCCATTCTATGACTTCACACACCTCCATTCGTTGACATCAAAAACAACCATTCTATGACTTCAGACAACTCCATTGTGACTTCACACACCTCCATTCTATGAATTCACACACCTCCATTTTATGACTTCACACAACTCAATTCTATGACTTCACACACCTCCATTCTGTGACTTCACACACCTCCATTCTATGACTTTACAAACCTCCATTCTGAGTTCACAGACCTCCATTCTATGACTTCACACACCTCCATTCTGACTTCACACACCTCAATTCTGTGACTTCACACACCTTCATTCAATGATTTCACACACCTCCATTCTATGACTTCACACACCTCCATTCTGTGGCTTCACACACCTACATTCTGTGTTCACACACGTCCATTCTGTGAATTCACACACCTCCATTCTGTGATTTCACACACCTCCAATCTGACTTCACACACCTCCATTCTATGACTTCACAAACCTCCATTCGTTGACATCAAAAAACACCATTCTATGACTTCACACAACTCCATTTTGACTTCACACACCTCCATTCTATGAGTTCACACACCTCCATTTTATGACTTCAGACACCTCCATTCTATGACTTCACACACCTCCATTCGGTGACTTCACACACCTTCATTCTGACTTCACACTCCTCCATTCTGTGACTTCACACACCTCAATACTGTGACTTCACACACCTCCATTCTGTGACTTCACACACCTCCGTTTTGACTTCACAAACTTCCAGTCTGTGACTTCACACACCTCCATTCTGTGACTTCACACACCTCTAATGTTTCACTTCACACACCTCCATTCTTTGACTTCACACACTTCCATTCTATGACTTCACACACCTCCATTCTATGAGTTCACACACCTCCATTCTATGAGTCCACACACATCCAATTTGACTTCACACACCTCCATTCTATGACTTCACACACCTTCATTCTTACTTCAGAAACATCCATTCTCTGACTTCACACACCTCCATTCTATGACTTCACAAACATCCATTCTCTGACTTCACACACCTCTATTCTGAGTTCACACACCTCCATTCTGTGACTTCACACACCTCCATTCTGTGATTTCACACACCTCCAATCTGACTTCACACATCTCCATTCTATGACTTCACACACCTCCATTCGTTGACATCAAAAAACACCATTCTATGACTTCACACAACTCCATTTTGACTTCACACACCTCCATTCTATGAGTTCACACACCTCCATTTTATGACTTCACACACCTCCATTCTATGACTTCACACACCTCCATTCTGTGACTTCACACACCTCCAATCTATGACTTCAAACACCTTCATTCTTACTTCACAAACATCCATTCTGTGACTTCACACACCTCGATTCTGTGACTTCACACACCTTCATTCTGACTTCACACACTTCCATTCTGTGATTCATACACCTCAATTCTGTGACTTCACACACCTTCATTCTGACTTCACACACCTCCATTCTATGTTTTCACACACCTCCGTTCTATGACTTCACACACCTCCATTCTGTGACTTCACACACCGCCTTTTGACTTCACACACCTCCATTCTCTGACTTCACACACCTCCATTCTTGACTTCACACACCTCCGTTTTGACTTCACACACTTCCATTCTGTGACTTCACACACCTCCTTTCTGTGACTTCACACACCTCTATTGTTTCACTTCACACACCTCCATTCTTTGATTTCACACACCTCCATTCCATGACTTCACACACCTCCATTCTATGACTTCACACACCTCCATTCTGTGACTTCACACACCTCCATTTTGACTTCTCACACCTCCATTATGTGACTTCACACACCTCCATTCTGTGATTTCACACACCTCCCTTCTGTGACTTCACCCACCTCCATTCTATGACTTCACACACCTCCATTCTATGACATCACACACCTCCATTCTATGACTTCACACACTTCCACTCTATGACTTCACACACCACCATTCTATGACTTCACACACCTCCATTCTATGACTTCCCACACATGCATTCTAACTTCACACACCTCCATCTATGACTTCACACACCTTCATTCTGACATCACACACCTCCATTCTATGACTTCACAGAACTCGAATCTGTGACTTCACTCACCTGCACTCTGTGACTTCACACTCCTCCTTTCTATGACTTTCCACACCTCTTTTCTATGACTTCACAACCTCCAATCTATGACTACACACCTCCATTCTGACTTCACACACCTTCATTCTGTGAATTGGCACACCTCCATTCTATGTGTTCACACACCTCCATTCTATGACTTCACAAACCTTCATTCTTAGTTCAGAAACATCAGTTCTATGACTTCACACACTTCCATTCTATGACTTCACAAACCTCCATTCTGAGACTTCACACACCTCCATTCTGTGTTCGCACACTTCCATTCTGTGACTTCACACACCTCCATTCTGTGACTTCACACACCTCCATTCTGTGACTTAACACACTTCCATTTTATGACTTCACACACCTCCATTCTATGACTTCACACACCTCCATTCTGTGACTTCACACACCTCCATTATATGACCTCACACACCCTCATTCTATGGTTTCACACACCTCCCTTCTACGAATTCACACATCCATTTTGACTTCACACACCTCCAATATATGACTTCAAACACCTCAATTCTGTGACTTCACACACCTCCATTCTATGAGTTCATACCATCCATTCTGTAACTTCACACACCTCCGTTCTATGACTTCACACACCTCCATTCTGTGACTTCACAAACCTCCATTCTATGATTTCACACACCTCCAATCTATGACTTCACACACTTCCACTCTAAGACTTCACACACCACCATTCTATGACATCACACACCTCCATTCTATGACTTCCCACACATGCATTCTAACTTCACACACCTCCATCTATGACTTCACACACCTTCATTCTGACATCACACACCTGCATTCTATGACTTCACAGACCTCGAATCTGTGACTTCACTCACCTGCACTCTATGACTTCACACTCCTCCATTCTATGACTATCCACAACTCTTTTCTATGACTTCACCACCTCCAATCTATGACTACACACCTCCATTCTGACTTCACACACCTTCATTCTGTGAATTGGCACACCTCCATTCTATGTGTTCACACACCTCCATTCTATGACTTCACAAACCTTCATTCTTACTTCAGAAACATCAGTTCTATGACTTCACAACACTCCATTCTATGACTTCCCAAACCTCCATTCTTTGAGTTCACACACCTCCATTCTGAGTTCACACAACTCCATTCGGTGACTTCACACACCTCCATTCTGACTTCACACACCTCCATTGTATGACTTCACACACTTCCATTCTATGACTTCACACACCTCCATTCTGTGACTTCACACACCTCCATTCTGTGTTCGCACACTTCCATTCTGTGACTTCACACACCTCCAGTCTGTGACTTCACACAGCTCCATTCTGTGACTTCACACACTTCCATTCTATGACTTCACACACCTCCATTCTATGACTTCACACACCTCCATTCTGTGACTTCACACACCTCCATTATATGACCTCACACACCCTCATTCTATGGGTTCACACACCTCCATTCTATGAATTCACACATCCATTTTGACTTCACACACCTCCAATATATGACTTCAAACACCTCAATTCTGTGACTTCACACACCTCCATTCTATGAGTTCATACCATCCATTCTGTGACTTCACACACCTCCATTCTATGACTTCACACACCTCCATTCTGTGACTTCACAAACCTCCATTCTATGATTTCACACACCTCCAATCTATGACTTCACACACCTCCATTTTATGACGTCACACACCTCCATTTTGACTTCTCACACCTCCATTATGTGACTTCACACACCTCTCTTCTGTGACTTCACACACCTCCATTCTATGACTTCGCACACCTCCATTCTATGACTTCACACACTTCCATTCTATGATTTCACATACCTTCATACGATGACTTCACACACCTACATTCTGTGACTTCACACACCTCCATTCTGATTTCACACACCACCATTCTGTGACTTCACAAACCTCTATTCTTTGATTTCACACACCTCCATTCTATGACTTCTCACACCTCCATTTTAGGACGTCACACACCTGCATTTTGACTTCACACACTTCCATTCTGTGACTTCACACACCTCCATTCTTTTACTTCACACACCTCCATTCGGTGACTTCACACACCTCCATTCTCTGACTTCACACACCTCCATTCTCCGACTTCACACACCTCCATTCTATGACTTCACACATTCATTTTGACTTCACACAACTCCAATATATAACTTCAAACACCTCAATTCTGTGACTTCACACACCTCCATTCTATGAATTCATACCCGTCCATTCTGTGACTTCACATACTTCCATTCTTTGACTTCACACACCTCCATTCTATGACTTCGCACACCTCCATTCTATGACATCACACACTTCCATTTTATGATTTCACATACCTCCATGTTATGACTTCACACACCCCCATTCTGTGACTTCACACACCTCCATTCTATGACTTCACACACCTCAATTCTGTGACTTCACAAACCTTCATTGTATGATTTCACACACCTCCATTCTATGACTTCACCCACCTCCATTTTAGGACATCACACACCTCCATTTTGACTTCACACACCTCCATTCTGTGACTTCACACACCTCCATACTATGAATTCACACACTTCCATTGTGACGTCACACACCTCTATTCTATGAGTTCACACACCTCCATTCTATGACTTCACACACCTCCATTCTGACTTCACACACCTCCATTCTATGACTTCACAGACCTCAAATCTGTGACTTCACTCACCTCCACTCTATGACTTCACACTCCTCCATTCTCTGACTTCCCACACCTCCTTTCTATGACTTCACCCACCTCTATTCTATGACTTCACACCTCAATTCTGACTTCACACACCTCCATTCTGTGACTTCACACACCTCCATTATATGATATCACACACCTCCATTCTAGGACTTCACACACCTTCATTGTATGACTTCGCACACCTCCATTCTGTGACTTCACACACCTCCATTCTATGACTACACACACCTCCATTCTTTGACTTCCCACACCTCCATTCTGAGTTTACACACCTCCATTCTATGATTTCACACACCTCCATTCTTTGACGTCACACGCCTCCATTCTATGACTTCACACAACTTCATTCTTACTTTACAAACATCCATTCTATAACTTCACACACCTCCATTCTATGACTTCAAACACCTCCATTCTGTGACTTCACAAACCTCCATTCTATAACTTCACACACCTCCATTCTGTGACTTCACACACCTCCATTCTATGACTTCACACACTTCCATTCTGAATTCACACAGCTCCATTCTGTGACTTCACACACCTCCATTCTGAATTCACACAGCTCCATTCTGGGACTTCACAAACCTCCATTCTATGATTTCACACACCTCCATACTATGACTTCACACAACTCCATCTATGACTTCACATACCTGCATTCTGACATCACACACCTCCATTCTATAACTTCACAGACCTCGAATCTGTGACTTCACTCACCTGCACTCTATGACTTCACACTCCTCCATTCTATGACTTTCCACACCTCTTTTCTATGACTTCACAACCTCCAATCTATGACTACACACCTCCATTCTGACTTCACACACCTTCATTCTGTGAATTGGCACACCTCCATTCTATGTGTTCACACACCTCCATTCTATGACTTCACAAACCTTCATTCTTAGTTCAGAAACATCAGCTCTATGACTTCACACAACTCCATTCTATGACTTCACAAACCTCCATTCTGTGACTTCACACACCTCCACTCTGAGTTCACACAACTCCATTCGGTGACTTCACACACCTCCATTCTGACTTCACACACCTCCATTCTATGACTTCACACACTTCCATTCTATGACTTCACACACCTCCATTCTGAGACTTCACACACCTCCATTCTGTGTTCGCACACTTCCATTCTGTGACTTCACACACCTCCATTCTGTGACTTCACACACCTCCATTCTGTGACTTCACACACCTCCATTCTATGACTTCACACACCTCCATTCTGTGACTTCACACACCTCCATTATATGACCTCACACACCCTCATTCTATGGTTGCAGACACCTCCATTCTATGAATTCACACATCCATTTTGACTTCACACACCTCCAATATATGACTTCAAACACCTCAATTCTGTGATTTCACACACCTCCATTCTATGAGTTCATACCATCCATTTTGTGACTTCACACACCTCCATTCTATGACTTCACACACTTCAATTCTATGACTTCATACACCTCCATTCTGTGACTTTATATACCTCCATTCTGAGTTCACACACCTCCATTCTGTGACTTCACACACCTCCATTCTGTGACTTCCCACACCTCCATTCTGTGACTTCACACACCTCCATTGTATGACTTCACACACCTCTATTCTGACGTCACACACCTCCATTCTATGACTTCACACACCTCCATTCTGACTTCACACACCTTCATTCTATGACTTCGCACACCTCTCTTCTGACTTCACACACCTCCATTCTGTGACTTCACACACCTCCATTCGATGACTTCACACACCTACATTCTTTGACTTCACACACAACCATTTTGACTTCACACCTCCATTCTGTGAGTTCACACACTTACATTTGTGACTTCTCACACCACCTTTTTGACTTCACACATCTCCATTCTGTGACTGCACACACCTCCAATCTGTGACTTCACACACCTCCATTCTGTGACTTCACACACCTCCATTCTGTGATTTCACACACCTCCCTTCTGTGACTTCACCCACCTCCATTCTATGACTTCACACACCTCCATTCTATGACATCACACACCTCCATTCTATGACTTCACACACTTCCACTCTATGACTTCACACACCACCATTCTATGACTTCACACACCTCCATTCTATGACTTCCCACACATGCATTCTAACTTCACACACCTCCATCTATGACTTCACACACCTTCATTCTGACATCACACACCTCCATTCTATGACTTCACAGACCTCGAATCTGTGACTTCACTCACCTGCACTCTATGACTTCACACTCCTCCATTCTATGACTTTCCACACCTCTTTTCTATGACTTCACAACCTCCAATCTATGACTACACACCTCCATTCTGACTTCACACACCTTCATTCTGTGAATTGGCACACCTCCATTCTATGTGTTCACACACCTCCATTCTATGACTTCACAAACCTTCATTCTTAGTTCAGAAACATCAGCTCTATGACTTCACACAACTCCATTCTATGACTTCACAAACCTCCATTCTGTGACTTCACACACCTCCACTCTGAGTTCACACAACTCCATTCGGTGACTTCACACACCTCCATTCTGACTTCACACACCTCCATTCTATGACTTCACACACTTCCATTCTATGACTTCACACACCTCCATTCTGAGACTTCACACACCTCCATTCTGTGTTCGCACACTTCCATTCTGTGACTTCACACACCTCCATTCTGTGACTTCACACACCTCCATTCTGTGACTTCACACACTTCCATTTTATGACTTCACACACCTCCATTCTATGACTTCACACACCTCCATTCTGTGACTTCACACACCTCCATTATATGACCTCAAACACCCTCATGCTATGGTTTCACACACCTCCGTTCTATGAATTCACACATCCATTTTGACTTCACACACCTCCAATATATGACTTCAAACACCTCAATTCTGTGACTTCACACACCTCCATTCTATGAGTTCATAGCATCCATTCTGTAACTTCACACACCTCCGTTCTATGACTTCACACACCTCCATTCTGTGACTTCACACACCTCCATTCTATGATTTCACACACCTCCAATCTATGACTTCACACACCTCCATTCTGTGTCTTCAAAAACCAACATTCTATGACTTCAAACACCCCCATTCTATGATTTCACAGACCTCCATTCTGAGACTTCACACACCTACACTCTGTGACTTTGCACACCTACACTCTGTGACTACAAACCTCCATTCTGTGATTTCACACACCTCCATTCTATGACTTCACACACCTCCATTCTTTGACTTCACACACCTCCATTCTATGAATTCACACACCTCCATTGTGACTTCACACAACTCTATTCTGTGACTTCACACACCTGCCTTCTGTGACTTCACACACCTCCATTGTATGACTTCACACACCTCTATTCTGACGTCACACACCTCCATTCTATGACTTCACACACCTCCATTCTGACTTCACACACCTTCATTCTATGACTTCGCACACCTCTCTTCTGACTTCACACACCTCCATTCTGTGACTTCACACACCTCCATTCGATGACTTCACACACCTACATTCTTTGACTTCACACACAACCATTTTGACTTCACACCTCCATTCTGTGAGTTCACACACTTACATTTGTGACTTCTCACACCACCTTTTTGACTTCACACATCTCCATTCTGTGACTGCACACACCTCCAATCTGTGACTTCACACACCTCCATTCTGTGACTTCACACACCTCCATTCTGTGATTTCACACACCTCCCTTCTGTGACTTCACCCACCTCCATTCTATGACTTCACACACCTCCATTCTATGACATCACACACCTCCATTCTATGACTTCACACACTTCCACTCTATGACTTCACACACCACCATTCTATGACTTCACACACCTCCATTCTATGACTTCCCACACATGCATTCTAACTTCACACACCTCCATCTATGACTTCACACACCTTCATTCTGACATCACACACCTGCATTCTATGACTTCACAGACCTCGAATCTGTGACTTCACTCACCTGCACTCTATGACTTCACACTCCTCCATTCTATGACTATCCACAACTCTTTTCTATGACTTCACCACCTCCAATCTATGACTACACACCTCCATTCTGACTTCACACACCTTCATTCTGTGAATTGGCACACCTCCATTCTATGTGTTCACACACCTCCATTCTATGACTTCACAAACCTTCATTCTTACTTCAGAAACATCAGTTCTATGACTTCACAACACTCCATTCTATGACTTCCCAAACCTCCATTCTTTGAGTTCACACACCTCCATTCTGAGTTCACACAACTCCATTCGGTGACTTCACACACCTCCATTCTGACTTCACACACCTCCATTGTATGACTTCACACACTTCCATTCTATGACTTCACACACCTCCATTCTGTGACTTCACACACCTCCATTCTGTGTTCGCACACTTCCATTCTGTGACTTCACACACCTCCAGTCTGTGACTTCACACAGCTCCATTCTGTGACTTCACACACTTCCATTCTATGACTTCACACACCTCCATTCTATGACTTCACACACCTCCATTCTGTGACTTCACACACCTCCATTATATGACCTCACACACCCTCATTCTATGGGTTCACACACCTCCATTCTATGAATTCACACATCCATTTTGACTTCACACACCTCCAATATATGACTTCAAACACCTCAATTCTGTGACTTCACACACCTCCATTCTATGAGTTCATACCATCCATTCTGTGACTTCACACACCTCCATTCTATGACTTCACACACCTCCATTCTGTGACTTCACAAACCTCCATTCTATGATTTCACACACCTCCAATCTATGACTTCACACACCTCCATTTTATGACGTCACACACCTCCATTTTGACTTCTCACACCTCCATTATGTGACTTCACACACCTCTCTTCTGTGACTTCACACACCTCCATTCTATGACTTCACACACCTTCATTGTATGACTTCGCACACCTCCATTCTATGACTTCACACACTTCCATTCTATGATTTCACATACCTTCATACGATGACTTCACACACCTACATTCTGTGACTTCACACACCTCCATTCTGATTTCACACACCACCATTCTGTGACTTCACAAACCTCTATTCTATGATTTCACACACCTCCATTCTATGACTTCTCACACCTCCATTTTAGGACGTCACACACCTGCATTTTGACTTCACACACTTCCATTCTGTGACTTCACACACCTCCATTCTACGACTTCACACACTTCCATTGGGACGTCACACACCTCCAATCTATGAGTTCACACACCTAGATTCTATGACTTCACACACCTCCATTCTATGACTTCACACACCTCCATTCTGTGACTTCACACACCTCCATTCTGTGACTTCACACAGCTCCATTCTGTGACTTCACACACCTCCATTCTCCGACTTCACACACCTCCATTCTATGACTTCACACATCCATTTTGACTTCACACAACTCCAATATATAACTTCAAACACCTCATTCTGTGACTTCTCACACCTCCATTCTATGAATTCATACCCATCCATTCTGTGACTTCACACACCTCCATTCTTTGACTTCACACACCTCCATTCTGTGATTTAACCCACCTCCATTCTGTGACTTCCCACACCTCCATTCTCCGACTTCTCACCCCTCCAATTTGACTTCACATACCTCCATTCTATGACTTCACACACCTCCATTCTGTGACTTCACAAACCTCCATTCTATGATTTCACACACCTCTAATCTATGACTTCACACACCTACATTTTATGACGTCACACACCTCCATTTTGACTTCACACACCTCCATTATGTGACTCCACACACCTCCCTTCTGTGACTTCACACACCTCCATTCTATGACTTCACACACCTTCATTGTATGACATCACACACCTCCATTCTATGACTTCACACACTTCCATTCTATGATTTCACATACCTCCGTGCTATGACTTCACACACCTCCATTCTGTGACTTCACACACCTCCAATCTATGACTTCACACACCTCCATTCTGTGACTTCACAAACCTTCATTCTATGATTTCACACACCTCCATTCTATGACTTCACAAACCTCCATTCTTTGACTTCACACACCTCCATTCGGTGACTTCACACACCTCCATTCTCTGACTTCACACACCTCCATTCTCCGACTTCACACACCTCCATTCTATGACTTCACACATTCATTTTGACTTCACACAACTCCAATATATAACTTCAAACACCTCAATTCTGTGACTTCACACACCTCCATTCTATGAATTCATACCCGTCCATTCTGTGACTTCACACACTTCCATTCTTTGACTTCACACACCTCCATTCTATGACTTCGCACACCTCCATTCTATGACTTCACACACTTCCATTCTATGATTTCACATACCTTCATACGATGACTTCACACACCTACATTCTGTGACTTCACACACCTCCATTCTGATTTCACACACCGCAATTCTGTGACTTCACAAACCTCTATTCTATGATTTCACACACCTCCAATCTATGACTTCACACACCTACATTTTATGACGTCACACACCACCATTTTGACTTCACACACCTCCATTATGTGACTCCACACACCTCCCTTCTGTGAATTCACACACCTCCATTCTATGACTTCACACACCTTCATTGTATGACTTCACACACCTCCATTTTATGACTTCACACACTTCCATTTTATGATTTCACATACCTCCATGTTATGACTTCACACACCCCCATTCTGTGACTTCACACACCTCCATTCTATGACTTCACACACCTCAATTCTGTGACTTCACAAACCTTCATTGTATGATTTCACACACCTCCATTCTATGACTTCACCCACCTCCATTTTAGAACATCACACACCTCCATTTTGACTTCACACACCTCCATTCTGTGACTTCACACACCTCCATACTATGAATTCACACACTTCCATTGTGACGTCACACACCTCTATTCTATGAGTTCACACACCTCCATTCTATGACTTCACACACCTCCATTCTGACTTCACACACCTCCATTCTATGACTTCACAGACCTCAAATCTGTGACTTCACTCACCTCCAATCTATGACTTCACACTCCTCCATTCTCTGACTTCCCACACCTCCTTTCTATGACTTCACCCACCTCTATTCTATGATTTCACACCTCCATTCTGACTTCACACACCTCCATTCTGTGACTTCACACACCTCCATTATATGATATCACACACCTCCATTCTACGACTTCACACACCTCCATTCTATGACTTCACACACCTTCATTGTATGACTTCGCACACCTCCATTCTATGACTTCACACACTTCCATTCTATGATTTCACATACCTTCATACGATGACTTCACACACCTACATTCTGTGACTTCACACACCTCCATTCTGATTTCACACACCACCATTCTGTGACTTCACAAACCTCTATTCTATGATTTCACACACCTCCATTCTATGACTTCTCACACCTCCATTTTAGGACGTCACACACCTGCATTTTGACTTCACACACTTCCATTCTGTGACTTCACACACCTCCATTCTACGACTTCACACACTTCCATTGGAACGTCACACACCTCCAATCTATGAGTTCACACACCTAGATTCTATGACTTCACACACCTCCATTCTATGACTTCACACACCTCCATTCTATGACTTCACACACCTCCATTCTGTGACTTCACACAGCTCCATTCTGTGACTTCACACACCTCCATTCTCCGACTTCACACACCTCCATTCTATGACTTCACACATCCATTTTGACTTCACACAACTCCAATATATAACTTCAAACACATCATTCTGTGACTTCTCACACCTCCATTCTATGAATTCATACCCGTCCATTCTGTGACTTCACACACCTCCATTCTTTGACTTCACACACCTCCATTCTGTGATTTCACCCACCTCCATTCTGTGACTTCCCACACCTCCATTCTCCGACTTCTCACCCCTCCAATTTGACTTCACATACCTCCATTCTATGACTTCACACACCTCCATTCTGTGACTTCACAAACCTCCATTCTATGATTTCACACACCTCGAATCTATGACTTCACACACCTACATTTTATGACGTCACACACCTCCATTTTGACTTCACACACCTCCATTATGTGACTCCACACACCTCCCTTCTGTGACTTCACACACCTCCATTCTATGACTTCACACACCTTCATTGTATGACATCACACACCTCCATTCTATGACTTCACACACTTCCATTCTATGATTTTACATACCTCCGTGCTATGACTTCACACACCTCCATTCTGTGACTTCACACACCTCCAATCTATGACTTCACACACCTCCATTCTGTGACTTCACAAACCTTCATTCTATGATTTCACACACCTCCATTCTATGACTTCACAAACCTCCATTCTTTGACTTCACACACCTCCATTCGGTGACTTCACACACCTCCATTCTCTGACTTCACACACCTCCATTCTCCGACTTCACACACCTCCATTCTATGACTTCACACATTCATTTTGACTTCACACAACTCCAATATATAACTTCAAACACCTCAATTCTGTGACTTCACACACCTCCATTCTATGAATTCATACCCGTCCATTCTGTGACTTCACACACTTCCATTCTTTGACTTCACACACCTCCATTCTATGACTTCGCACACCTCCATTCTATGACTTCACACACTTCCATTCTATGATTTCACATACCTTCATACGATGACTTCACACACCTACATTCTGTGACTTCACACACCTCCATTCTGATTTCACACACCGCCATTCTGTGACTTCACAAACCTCTATTCTATGATTTCACACACCTCCAATCTATGACTTCACACACCTACATTTTATGACGTCACACACCTCCATTTTGACTTCACACACCTCCATTATGTGACTCCACACACCTCCCTTCTGTGAATTCACACACCTCCATTCTATGACTTCACACACCTTCATTGTATGACTTCACACACCTCCATTCTATGACTTCACACACTTCCATTTTATGATTTCACATACCTCCATGTTATGACTTCACACACCCCCATTCTGTGACTTCACACACCTCCATTCTATGACTTCACACACCTCAATTCTGTGACTTCACAAACCTTCATTGTATGATTTCACACACCTCCATTCTATGACTTCACCCACCTCCATTTTAGGACATCACACACCTCCATTTTGACTTCACACACCTCCATTCTGTGACTTCACACACCTCCATACTATGAATTCACACACTTCCATTGTGACGTCACACACCTCTATTCTATGAGTTCACACACCTCCATTCTATGACTTCACACACCTCCATTCTGACTTCACACACCTCCATTCTATGACTTCACAGACCTCAAATCTGTGACTTCACTCACCTCCACTCTATGACTTCACACTCCTCCATTCTCTGACTTCCCACACCTCCTTTCTATGACTTCACCCACCTCTATTCTATGACTTCACACCTCCATTCTGACTTCACACACCTCCATTCTGTGACTTCACACACCTCCATTATATGATATCACACACCTCCATTCTAGGACTTCACACACCTCCATTCTATGACTTCACACACCTTCATTGTATGACTTCGCACACCTCCATTCTATGACTTCACACACTTCCATTCTATGATTTCACATACCTTCATACGATGACTTCACACACCTACATTCTGTGACTTCACACACCTCCATTCTGATTTCACACACCACCATTCTGTGACTTCACAAACCTCTATTCTATGATTTCACACACCTCCATTCTATGACTTCTCACACCTCCATTTTAGGACGTCACACACCTGCATTTTGACTTCACAAATTCCATTCTGTGACTTCACACACCTCCATTCTACGACTTCACACACTTCCATTGGAACGTCACACACCTCCAATCTATGAGTTCACACACCTAGATTCTATGACTTCACACACCTCCATTCTATGACTTCACACACCTCCATTCTATGACTTCACACACCTCCATTCTGTGACTTCACACAGCTCCATTCTGTGACTTCACACACCTCCATTCTCCGACTTCACACACCTCCATTCTATGACTTCACACATCCATTTTGACTTCACACAACTCCAATATATAACTTCAAACACATCATTCTGTGACTTCTCACACCTCCATTCTATGAATTCATACCCGTCCATTCTGTGACTTCACACACCTCCATTCTTTGACTTCACACACCTCCATTCTGTGATTTCACCCACCTACATTCTGTGACTTCCCACACCTCCATTCTCCGACTTCTCACCCCTCCAATTTGACTTCACATACCTCCATTCTATGACTTCACACACCTCCATTCTGTGACTTCACAAACCTCCATTCTATGATTTCACACACCTCGAATCTATGACTTCACACACCTACATTTTATGACGTCACACACCTCCATTTTGACTTCACACACCTCCATTATGTGACTCCACACACCTCCCTTCTGTGACTTCACACACCTCCATTCTATGACTTCACACACCTTCATTGTATGACATCACACACCTCCATTCTATGACTTCACACACTTCCATTCTATGATTTCACATACCTCCGTGCTATGACTTCACACACCTCCATTCTGTGACTTCACACACCTCCAATCTATGACTTCACACACCTCCATTCTGTGACTTCACAAACCTTCATTCTATGATTTCACACACCTCCATTCTATGACTTCACCCACCTCCATTTTAGGACATCACACACCTCCATTTTGACTTCACACACCTCCATTCTGTGACTTCACACACCTCCATTCTTATTTCACACACCGCCATTCTGTGACTTCACAAACCTCTATTCTATGATTTCACACACCTCCAATCTATGACTTCACACACCTACATTTTATGACGTCACACACCTCCATTTTGACTTCACACACCTCCATTATGTGACTCCACACACCTCCCTTCTGTGAATTCACACACCTCCATTCTATGACTTCACACACCTTCATTGTATGACTTCACACACCTCCATTCTATGACTTCACACACTTCCATTTTATGATTTCACATACCTCCATGTTATGACTTCACACACCCCCATTCTGTGACTTCACACACCTCCATTCTATGACTTCACACACCTCAATTCTGTGACTTCACAAACCTTCATTGTATGATTTCACACACCTCCATTCTATGACTTCACCCACCTCCAATTTGGACATCACACACCTCCATTTTGACTTCACACACCTCCATTCTGTGACTTCACACACCTCCATACTATGAATTCACACACTTCCATTGTGACGTCACACACCTCTATTCTATGAGTTCACACACCTCCATTCTATGACTTCACACACCTCCATTCTGACTTCACACACCTCCATTCTATGACTTCACAGACCTCAAATCTGTGACTTCACTCACCTCCGCTCTATGACTTCACACTCCTCCATTCTCTAACTTCCCACACCTCCTTTCTATGACTTCACCCACCTCTATTCTATGACTTCACACCTCCATTCTGACTTCACACACCTCCATTCTGTGACTTCACACACCTCCATTATATGATATCACACACCTCCATTCTAGGACTTCACACACCTTCATTGTATGACTTCGCACACCTCCATTCTGTGACTTCACACACCTCCATTCTATGACTACACACACCTCCATTCTTTGACTTCCCACACCTCCATTCTGAGTTTACACACCTCCATTCTATGATTTCACACACCTCCATTCTTTGACGTCACACGCCTCCATTCTATGACTTCACACAACTTCATTCTTACTTTACAAACATCCATTCTATAACTTCACACACCTCCATTCTATGACTTCAAACACCTCCATTCTGTGACTTCACAAACCTCCATTCTATAACTTCACACACCTCCATTCTGTGACTTCACACACCTCCATTCTATGACTTCACACACTTCCATTCTGAATTCACACAGCTCCATTCTGTGACTTCACACACCTCCATTCTGAATTCACACAGCTCCATTCTGGGACTTCACAAACCTCCATTCTATGATTTCACACACCTCCATACTATGACTTCACACAACTCCATCTATGACTTCACATACCTGCCTTCTGACATCACACACCTCCATTCTATAACTTCACAGACCTCGAATCTGTGACTTAACTCACCTGCACTCTATGACTTCACACACCTCCATTCTATGACTTCACAGACCTCCTTTCTATGACTTCACACACCTCCATTCTTTGACTTCACACACCTCCATTCCATGACTTCACACACATCCATTCTATGACTTCACACACCTCCATTCTTTGACTTCACACACCTCCATTTTGACTTCACACACCTCCATTCTGTGACTTCACCCACCTCCATTCTGTGACTTCACACACCTCTATTCTCCGACTTCACACCCCTCCAATTTGACTTCACATACCTCCATTCTATGACTTCACAAACCTCCATTCTGTGACATCACACAACTCCATTCTGTGACTTCACAAACCTCCATTCTATAATTTCACACACCTCCATTCTATGACTTCAAACACCTGCAGTTTATGACGTCACACACCTCCATTTTGACTTCACACACCTCCATTATGTGACTTCACACACCTCCCTTCTTTGTCTTCACACACCTCCATTCTATGACTTCACACACCTTCATTCTGTGACTTCACACACCTCCATTCTATGACTTCACACACTTCCATTCTATGATTTCACATACCTCCATGCTGTAACTGCTCACACCTCCATTCTGTGACTTCACACACCTCCATTCTTTGACTTCACACACCTCCATTCCATGACTTCACACACATCCATTCTATGACTTCACACACCTCCATTCTATAAGTTCACACACCTCCATTCTTTGAGTTCACACACCTCCATTTTGACTTCACACACCTACATTCTGTGACTTCACACACCTCCATTTGTGACTTCACACACCACCATTTTGATTTCACACTCCTCCATTCTGTGACTTCACACACCTCCATTCTTTGACTTTACACACCTCCGTTTTGACTTTACACACTTCCATTCTGGGACTTCACACACCTCAATTCTGTGACTTCACACACCACCATTGTTTGACTTCACACACCTCCATTCTTTGACTTCACACACCTCCATACCACGACTTCACAAAACTCCATTCTATGAGTTCAGAAACATCCATTCTATGAGTTCACACACCACAATTTTGTCTTCACACACCTCCATTTTATGACTTCACACAACTTCATTCTTAATTCAGAAACATCCATTCTATGACTTCACACACCTCCATTCTATGACTTCAAAAACCTCCATTCTGTGACTTCACACACCTCCATTCTGAGTTCACACACCTCCATTCATTGACTTCACACACCTCCATTCTGACTTCACGCACCTCCATTCTATGACTTTACACACTTCCATTCTATGACTTCACACATCTCCATTCTGTGACTTCACACACCTCCATTCTGTGACTTCACACACCTTCATTCTATGACTTCACACACCTCCATTCTATGACTTCACACACCTCCATTCTGTGACTTCACACAACTGCATTCTATGACTTCACACACCTCTATTCTATGTCTTCACACACCTCCTTTCTGAGTGGACACAACTCCATTCTGTTACTTCACACACCTCCAATCTGATGTCACACACCTGCATTCAATGACTTCACACACCTCCATTCTGCGTCTTCAAAAACCAACATTCTATGACTTCAAAGACCTCCATTCTATGACTTCACACACCTCTTTTCTGAGACTTCACACACCTACACTCTGTGACTTTGCACATCTACACTCTGTGACTACACAACTCCATTCTGTGATTTCACACACCTCCATTCTATGACTTCACACACCTCCATTCTTTGACTTCACACACCTCCATTCTATGAATTCACACACCTCCATTGTGACTTCACACAACTCTATTCTGTGACTTCACACACCTGCCTTCTGTGACTTCACACACCTCCATTCTATGACTTCACACACCTCCATTCTATGACTTCACACACCTCCATTCTATGACTTCACACACCTCCATTCTATGACTTCACACTTCCATTCTATGACTTCACACACCTCCATTCTGTGACTTCTCACACCTCCATTCTGTGACTTCACACATCTCGATTCTGTGACTTCACACACCTCCATTCTACGATTTCACACACCTCCATTCTGTGACTTCACACACCTACATTCTGTGACTTCACACACCTCCATTCTGAGTTCACACATCTCCACTCTATGACTTCACACACCTCCATTATATGACCTCACACCCCTCCATTTTGTGACTTCACACACCTCCATTCTATGACTTCACACACCTCCATTCTATGACTTCACACACCTACATTGTGACTTCACACACCTACGTTCTATCAGTTCACACACCTGCGTTGTGACTTCACACACCTCCAGTCTCTGACTTCACACACCTCCATTCTGAATACACACACCTCCATTCTGACTTCACACACCTCAGTGCTGTCCCTTCACACACCTCCATTCTATAATTTCCCACACCTCCGTTCTTTGACTTCACACACCTCCATTCTATGACTTCACATACCTCCTTTCTGAGTTGACACACCTCCATTCTGTGACTTCACATACCTCCAATCTGACTTCACACACCTCCATTCTATGTCTTCACACACCTCCATTCTGTGACTTCACACACCTCCATTCTGTACTTCAAAAACCACCATTCTATGACTTCGCACATCTCCATTGTGACTTCACACACCTCCATTCTATGAGTTCACACAGCTCCATTCTGACTTCACACACCTCCATTCTATGACTTCGCACACCTCTATTCTGACTTCACACCCCTCCATTCTGTGACTTCACATACCGCCATTCTTTGACTTCACACCCCTCCATTCTGTGCCTTCACACACCTCCACTCTGTGATTTTACACACCTCCGTTCTTTGACTTCACACACCTTCCTTCTGTGACTTCACACACCTCCATTCTATGACTTCACACACCTCCATTCGAAGAGTTCACACACCTCCATTCTCTGACTTCACACACCAATATTCTTTGACTTCACACACCTCCATTCTGTGACTTCACACATCTCCATTCTGACTTCACACACATCCATTCTATGACTTCACAAATCTCCATTCTATGACTTCACAAACCTCCATTCCATGACTTCATACACCTCCACTCTATGACTTCACACACCACAATTCTGTGACTTCACACACCTCCATTTGTGACTTCACACATCACAATTTTGACTTCACACACCTCCATTCTGTGATTTCACACACCTTAATTTTGACTTCACACACTTCCATTCTGTGACTTCACACACCTCCATTCTGTGACTTCACACACCTCGATTGTCTGATTTCACACCCCTCCATTCTTGGATTTCATACACCTCCATTCCATGACTTCACACACCTCCATTCTATGTGGTCACACATCTCTTTCTATGAGTTCACACACCTCCATTTTGACTTCACACACCTCCATTCTATGACATCACACACCTTCATTCTTACTTCTGAAACATCCATTCTATGACTTCACACACATCCATTCTGTGAATTCACAAACCTCCATTCTGTTACTTCACACACCTCCATTCTGAATTCACACAGCTCCTTTCTATGTCTTCACACACCTCCTTCTGTGACTTCACACACCTCTATTCTATGACTTCACACACCTCCATTGTGATTTCACACACCTCCATTCTATGTGTTCACACAACTCCATTCTGTGACTTCACACACCTCCATTCTATGATTTCACACACCTCCATTCCATGACTTCACACACCTCCATTCTATGACTTCACACACCTCCATTCTGAATTCCCACACCTATATTCTGTGACTTCACACACCTCAATTTCTGACTTCACACACCTCCATTCTATGAGTTCCACACCTCCATTCTGTAACTTCACACACCACCATTCTATGACTTCACACACCTCCATTGTGACTTCACACACCTCCATTCTATCAGTTCACACACCTCCATTCTGACTTCACACACCTCCATTCTATGACTTCACGCACCTCCATTCTGACATCACACACCTCCATCTATGACTTCACACACTTCCATTCTATGACTTCACAAACCCCCATTCTTTGACTTCACTCACCTCCATTGTGAGTTCACACACCTCCATTCTGTGACTTCTCACACCTCCATTCTGTGACTTCACACACCTCGATTTTCTGACTTCACACACCTCCATTCTGTGACTTCACACACCTCCATTCTGTGACTTCACACATCTCCATTCTATGACTTCACACACCTCCATTCTGTGACTTCACACACCTCCATTCTGAGTTCACACACCTCCATTCTGTGACTTCACACACCTCCATTATATGACTTCACACACCTCCATTTTGTGACTTCACACACCTCCATTCTAGGACTTCACACACCTACATTCTATTACCTCACACACCTACATTGTGACTTCACACACCTACGTTCTATCAGTTCACACACCTGCATTGTGACTTCACACACCTCCAGTCTCTGACTTCACACACCTCCATTCTGAATACACACACCTCCATTCTGACTTCACACACCTCAGTTCTGTCACTTCACACACCTCCTTTGTATGATTTCCCACACCTCCATTCTTTGACTTCACACACCTCCATTCTATGACTTCACATAGCTCCTTTCTGAGTTGACACACCTCCATCCTTTTACTTCACACACCTCCAATCTGACTTCACACACCTCCATTCTATGACTTCACACACCTCCATTCTGTGACTTCACACACCTCGATTCTCTGACTTCACACACCTCCATTCTATGATTTCACACACCTCCATTTTGTGCCTTCACACATCTCCATTCTATGACTTCACACTCTTCCATTCTGTGACTTCATACACCTCCATTCTGTAACTTCACACACCTCCAATATATGACTTCACACACTTCCATTCTATGACTTCACACACCTCCATTCTATGGCTTCACACACCTCCATTCTGTGACTCAAACACCTCCATTCTCTGACTTCACACACCCCCATTTTTTGACTTTACACACCTACAATCTATGACTTTACACACCTCCATTCCATGACTTCACACACCTACATTGTGACTTCACACAACTCCATTCTCTGAGTTCACACACCTGCATTGTGACTTCACACACCTCCATTCTATGACTTTACACACCTCCATTCTGACTTCACTCACCTCCATTCTGACTTCACACACCTCAATCTGTGACTTCACAAACCTCCATTCTATGATTTCACACACCTCCATTCTATGACTACACACACCTCCATTCTATGACTGCATACACCTCCATTGTATGACTTCACACACCAACATTCTATGACTTCACACACCTCAATTCTGTGCCTTCACACATCTCCATTCTGACTTGACACACCTCCATTCTATGACTTCACACACCTCCATTCTCTGACTTCACACGCCTCCATTTTGACTTCACACATTTCCATTCTGTGACTTTACACACCTCCATTCTGTGACTTAACACCACTCCATTGTTTGACTTCACACACCTGCATTTTGACTTCACACACCTCCATTCTATGACTTCACACACCTTCATTCTTACTTCAGAAACATCCATTCTATGACTTCACAAACCTGCCTTCTGTGAATTCACACACCTCCATTCTGAGTTCACACACCTCCATTCTGTGACTTCACACACCTCCATTCTGTGACTTCACACACCTCCATTCTGTGACTTCACACACCTCCGACTTCACACACCTCCATTCTATGACTTCACACTCCTCCATTCTATGAGTTCACACACCTCCATTCAATGACTTCACACACCTCCATTCTATGACTTCACACACCTTCATTCTGACTTCACACACTTTCATTTTGACTTCAAACACCTCATTTCTGTGGCTTCACACACCTCCATTCTATGATTTCACACACCTGCATTCTATAACTTCACACACCTCCACTCTATGACTTTACACTCCTCCTTTCTGAGTTGACAAACCTCCATTCTTTTCCTTCACACACCTCCAATCTGACTTCACACACCTCCATTCTATGACTTCACACACCTGCATTCTATGACTTCACACACCTCCATTCTATGACTTCACACCTCCATTCTATTACTTCACACCTCCATTCTATGACTTCACACACCAACATTTATGACGTTACATACCTCCATTCTGTGACTTCACACACCTCCATTCTGACATCACACACCTCCATTCTATGACTTCACACACTTCCATTCTATGACTTCACACACCTTCATTCTGTGACTTCACTCACCTCCATTGTGAGTTCACACACCTCCATTCTTTGACTTCACACAGAGTTTGGCCTAGTGGTAGAGTGCTTGCCTAGCATGCACGAAGACCTGGGTTCAATTCCTCAATACCACATACGTAGAAAAATGCTGGAAGTGGTGCTGAGGCTGAAGTGGTAGAGCCCTAGCCTTGAGAAAATATAAGGACAGTGCTCAGTCCCTGAGTTCAAGCCCAGGTCTGGCCAAATCAAAAGTAGTAGAGCACTGGCATTGAACTGAAGATCTGACGAACAGCCCAGGCACAGAGTTCAAGCACCGCAAACAACAACAACAAAATCTATGAAATGGAAGTGGTGGTTTTAAGCTAAGCAAAAATAGAGTAGAAACTGGTAAAATACATATTTGTGTGTAAGCAAAATAGCTAGACTTATGCATTAGAACAGGATAGCAACTTGAAAAAAAATTTTGTTTTCCATCTCACTAGGTCCTGTCTCTTAATTTATTCAAAAGTAAAATGCTGGGTTTTATAATCATTGCTCTGAATATTAGAAAATCATAATATCTCTCATTAACCAACAAAGACCAGGAACTGGGGCTTCGTTCAAATGGCAGAGTATCAGGCAAGAGAAGAAAAAATTGAAGTAAGAACTTGAAGTTCTTGATCCAGAACCTGCATAGTAACAGAGCAGCAGCCTGGTAATGGTACCTCACACCTATAATCTTAGCTACTCAGGAGGCTAAGATCTGAGAATCAAAGTTTAAAGCCAGCCAAAGTACCCAGTTAACTGCCAGAAAAAACCAGAAGTGGCACTGTGGCTCACAGATTAAAGCACTAGCCTTTTGCTGAAGAGCTCAGGGACAGTGCCCAGGCCCAGAGTTCAAGCCCCACAATTGACAAAAATCAAACAAGCAAACAAAACTCACAAAGAAGCCTGCAGACCACAGTGGTTCTGCTGAGTCTCTTCTCTATGGGGATCAGGAAACATTTTACTTTTTCTGTCTCTTCCCATCTCAACATTCATACTAAAATAAGACTGTGTTGAAAGTTTCAATCTATAAAAATGTTTTTCATGAAGCACCCTGAAATATTCATCGCTTATATCTCAATTGAAGATAGTTGATTTGGGGCTGCATTGGTAGAGTGCTAGCCTTGAGCAGAAAAGGTCAGGGATAGAGCTGAAGTACTCAGTTGAAGACCCAGTGCCAACACACAAAAGAAATTATGCACTTTATACATATTTTCTAATTTCTTAATGAATTTTTCAGTCTGTATAAATATAGGGTACATTCCTGGTTACTTAAGTAAGATTGCTCTTTTTTTTTCTTTTTGCCAGTCCTACGGCTTGGACTCAGGGCCTAGACATTTTCATTGGACTCGCTTGCCCAAGGTGAGTGCTCTGCCTCTTGAGACACAGCGCCACTTCTAGCTTTTTTTCTGAGTATGCGGTACCGGTGAATAGAACCTAGGTCTTCATGCATTCTAGGTGAGCACTCTACCATTAGGCTACATTCCCAGGCAGTGAGATTCCTCTTACAGTCATTGTATGTTCACAGAGTTTGATCTCACACACTGTAGGGCCCTGGTTGGCTTTGACCTGTGATCCTAAGCCCTGAGCCTCCTAAGTAGCTGAAATTAAGTTGTGAGCCAGCATGATGGCTTCCATTCCCAATTGTCCAGAAAAAAGGACATACTAAAGCCACTAGCACAATGATGCTCATTGCAGCACTATTTACCATAGCAAAGCTATGAAACCAACCCTGATGCCACTCAGTAGATGACTGAATCAAGAAGATGTGGTACTTATACACAATGGAATGCTATGCTGCCATCAGAAGGAAAGACATCGCCCCATTTGTAAGGAAATGGAAAGACTTGGAAAAATTCATATTAAGTGAAGCAGCCAGACCCAAAGAAACATAAGCTCAATGGTTTCCCTCATTTGTAATAATTAGTTCACATCTAGGACTCTCCTAGCAGAGGATTACAATAACTCAAAAACCTAGGTATATAAGGTCATATAGGATGAGACTAAATGAAAGGATCTCTAGGATATGGGAACAAGAGCTATATCTTGTGTCATCGTTGCTCTTAATCTTGTGTGATTTTTGTCCTTAATCTACTATGTTATTTCTCATCTCTTATTTTGCCCTTTGGTTAATGTCAGATTGTTACTGTATCTGATTTTTCCCTGGCATATTGTATATATGTTTATTTGTTTATGTCAAATAGGAAAGGGAAGGGGGGAAACAAGATGATTGGGAAGGGGAGGGGAGAGGGAACTGGGGACAAAAACATGTGGAGTGGAATAAATGTGTGAGAAGTAATGCAGTCCACTACCTGTAAATGTAATCGTAACCCCTCTATACATTACCCTGAAAATAAAAAAGAGACTATAAAAATATCTGTAGAAAATGAGGCTGGATGATGGAAACAACCAGATGCCCTACTACAAAAAATGTCATACACACACACACACACACACACACACTCACACACACACACACACAAAAACGCACGCACACACAATGGAATGATACATAGCCAACCGACAAGATAAAATAATGGCATTCTCGGGGAAGTGGATGAAAAGGAAAAAAATCATATTAAGTGAAGTAAGCCAAACTCAAAGGAACATAGGCCCAAGAGTCTCCCTCATTTGTCAAATTCAGTAGAAACCTTGGGCTCTGCTACCAGAGATTTACAATAGAACAAAATCTAGAGACATCGTGACAAATAGTATGACACTAAATGTAAGGACCTCCAAGATAAAGAAACAAAACTCATATAATGAGTGATTGTTGTCCTTAATGAACTATGTGATCTCTTATCTCTTTTGCTCTCCCTTGGTTATATCACATTGTTACAATATTTCACCTTGTTTTCTGATATATTTCATATGTGCCTAATTGGTTATTTGAAATTGGATAGGGAAGGGGGGAAATGAACATGAGTGGGGGTAGGGGAAGGGAAATGGGGACCATATCATTACATGGGGTATCAAAGTTTGAGAAGTAATGCACCTTCTATCTGGTGAATATAATGTAACCCTTCTATAAATTACAATAAAAATAAATACATAACAATAAGATCTGCACAGAAAAAAATAATAATGGCATTTTTGGGTTAGTGGATGAAATTAGAGTGAATCCTGTTGAGTGAGATAAGTCAAGACCAAGGAACAAAAGGTACATGGTATCCTTAATATATGGATATTAGTTTCAAACAGTAGTAGAGCGATGATTGAATAGCTGATACCCAAAGTTCTGGACATAATTTTGGAGATATAAACATAACTACTTAGACATAAAAATCTAGGATAGACAATACACTCTATAGACATGTGTTTTATTATAGATTAATCTGTATCTATGACATACAAAGACTCAGCTTAATTTTTACTATATTCTAAAATCTATGTGCCAGTGATTGTATAGCGATTCCGTTCTTGAATACTTGTTGGTTAAACATGACATTTGAAATATGATGTAAATTTCAATGTTAATAAATTTTTTTAAAAAAGAGGCTAGAGGTAAATACCACTAATGTACTTGCTCTAAGTGGTACAGAAATTTTCTTAATGAATCAAGGGGTTTTATTAGATCTTTATGCAATTATTTTAGTTCTGAGTGTTCTACACTCAATGATACTTCTGGAAAGATGATATAGCTGACTGTGTAGATGGTATGAAGACATACTGGCCTAAACGTAGAATAAAGCATTGGTAAGTGGCTGTTAGCTGTCCAGATTCTACTGGAATATGTGGAATGAATTTATTAAGCACAATGCAGGCTCTTAGTCAGATCAGGATCAAGATTATGTGGTTCCATCAGATGAATGAGGAAAGATCAGAAAAATCTACTAAGATATCCAGATATACTTTTGACACTAAGGTATCTGGACTCGTTTTTTTTCTTTCTTGGTGGGGAGCTTGAACTTTGGACCTGGGCAAGGTCTCTTAGTTCTTTTTCCTCAAGGCTAATGCTGTATCAGTTTTAGCCACAACGCCACTTAGTTTTTGGGTGGATAAGTGGAGAGTAGAATCTTAAAATTTTTTTTGTTTTCGTTTTTTTGCTTGCAAAGGCTTTGAATCACCTTCTCCCTGGCTAGTAGAATGACAATTATGACCCTCCAGTGCCTGGCTAGTGATTTTTTGAAAATTGGACTTTCTTCTAAATCATGTAACTGGTTCCTAGCAAAGTTAGAAGCCTGACTTAAATGTGACAGATTTTTGTCACTTGGAGACACTCTGTGCTGAACGTTAGAAATCTACCAGCTGAGTCACAGTGGCACTTCCAGTTTTTGTTTATGTGGTGCTGAGGAATGGAATCCAGGGTTTCATACATGCTAGGCAAGCTTCATTTTCAGCCCAAGGTTTTATGTTTTGTTTTTTCAGTGTTGTTGCTTCTAAGGTACTGTATGATGTTCTTTCATTTTCTTTGCTTTTTACCTCTTTACTTCTTTTTCCCTTTAGTTTTATTCTCTGTAGTCACTGTGTTGAATTCGGCTACCCTGTGTCTTGTACATAGGTTTATGTGATTTTGGGAATGGAGAGGGTATAATAAAATGGTAAAAAAAAAAACAAAGGAAAATGGGTGAACCAATTGAACAGTGATACTTGGAAGACACTAAACGGAAATGAACTGAACAATCTGGGTAGAGAGGGGGCTGAGGGTAGGAAAACAGAGAAAAAGGAGGGAGGGGATAACAATTTTCTTAAGAAATGTGTTCATTACTTATGTAACCGTATGCCAACTATATATTGACTTAACAAAAGAAATTAACTTAAAAAATAATTTAGCCGGGTGTGGTGGCTCACACTTGTAAATGTAGCTACTCAAGAGGCTGGGATCCAAGGATAGCAGTTCAAAGTCAGCCTGGGCACTGAAGTCCATGTGACTCTTATCTCCAATTAACCACCAGAAACCCAGAAGTGGCCCTATGGCTCAAGGGATAGGGCAGTAGTCTTGAGCTGAAAAGCTCAGTGACAAGACCCAGGTGCAGAATTGCAGTCCCATGACTTGAATGATGAATGATACTAGCCAGGCTCTGTGCGCTCACACTTGGAATCCTATCTACAGAGAATCAGGTTTGAATCCAGCCCAAAAAAATTGCATGATATTCTGATTTACAGTTCATTACCAAAAATCTGGAGGTGGATCTGTGGATCAAGTGGTAGAACACTAGCCTGAAGCAAAAAAAAAAAACATTTAAGGACAGTTCTCAGGCCCTGGGTTCAAGTCCCAAGACTTGCATAAAACAAACAAAATGTGACGCTGAGTCCTCCATCATTTACTGTTATAGTTCAATATTCTTGATATGCGTCTTAGAAATTAAGTCCCTAGCAAATACTCTCCCCTGAAATTCTGCTTCATAGCTGATTCATAGAATTTCAGCATCATTACTATCACATTCCAGTTAGCATAGCAGTCTACTACTGAAAATTTGAAGAAAACTTTTGAGTAATCCTAATAAATCTGTGTATCATTTGCACACACATCAAATCAGCAGCAGCTATGTTCTACTATTATCTAAATGTATTTAATCCCTTCTGGAGTTAATGAGCCTTAAAGAGTAAAACATATGAAATAGTTATGAAAGTAACAGTCACCATTTTTGTACCTAATATTGTAATATAAGTTTATAAATGCAAGGACTATTCTGAAGTGTGCAGAAGATAGCTTCTAATTATAATATTCTCATGAAGTATAGTTTTTAAGAAACATGTTGCTTGCTTTGGGAAGGCAAAGGCAAGGAAAAATGATATAAGTAAGTTCCCTATTTATCAAAAGGAAAATACTATAGGGTTTAGATCAACTTCATTCATTCCGTGCTGATGAAACAAATATTTGCAATTCCTGAGGCCAATCACTTCATTGTGATGCAGAATCAGCCAGCTTAGATCAATCTTCCAAAAAAGGAAAGGAACAAATGAGAAGCAATTAAGGTTTCCAAAATGAACCAGGTGGTGGTGGCAGCTCACACTTGTAATTCTATCTACTCAAGGCCTGAAATCCAAGGATCTGGATTAAGTCTGTCTGGGATGAAAATATTCCTGTCTGAAACATCATCTCTGTTATCACAGCCCAGCTGATACACTCTGCCCAACAGGTTCCAAACACCAAAGTCCATCTCCTATCTGAAAAACTAGCAAACGTACTCACACATTATTTCCTCTTTGGGAGATAGTTGAAACATGTACCAGAAATATTTCCCTGGCTTCAGAGGGGAAGTGGAAATATATACTCACTAGAAGCCCATCTAGTAAATTACAGTCAATCATCGTTCCTCACATCTTGTTAGTTAAATTGAACAATGAGTGTTTGGATCAGAAGCGATGTGTATGAGCATACAGGTTGTAAAAGTACTGTAATCCTAGTTACTCAACATAAGCTGAGACCTGAGGATTCCAGGTCAAAATCAGCCATGCAATAAATTCCATAAGACTTTAACCTCTAATTAACCAGCAAAAAACAGAACGTTGAATTGTGCTTAAAATGCCACAGGCCTAAGGTTTGCATAAAAGTGCTAAGGGTTAGCATTCAGGATGCCCATTCTCTCCACTCCTTTTTAACATAGTACTAGAATGCCTAGGCAGTGCAATAAGGCAAGAAACAAGCATAAAGGGGATCCAAGTAGGGAAAGAGGAAATAAAACTATACCTCTTTGCAGATGACATGATTCTGTATTTAAAGAATCCTATAGACCCTACTCCCAAGCTCCTTGTGCTGATTCAAAGCTTTGGAAGGGTAGCAGTCCAGAAAATCAACCCTCACAAATCAACTGCCTTCCTTTACGCCAACACTGAGAGGAATGAGGTAATAATCAGGAAAGAAACTCCTTTCACAGTAGCCTCAAAGAAAATAAAGTACCTAGGAATTAGCTTAACTAAGAATGTAAAGGACCGTTTAGATGAAAACTTTAAAACCATAAAAAAGGAAATTAAAGCAGAACTAAGGAAATGGAAAAACCTCCCATGCTCCTGGATTGGAAGAATCAACATTGTGAAAATGACAATCTTGCCAAGGGCTATCTACAAAATCAATGTAATACCAATCAACATCCCAATGTCATTCTTTAAAGAAATAGAAGAGGCAGTTCAAAATTTCATATGGAATAATAAAAGACCCCGTATAGCAAAAACACTTCTTAGCAGAAAGAACAGCGCTGGAGGAATTTCAATTCCAATCTTAAGACTCTATTACAGAGCTATAATTCGCAAAACAGCTTGGTACTGGCACAAGAACAGGCCTGAAGTCCAATGGAGTAGAACTGCGGACCCAGATATTAAACCACAGACCTATGGCCACCTAATCCTTGACCAGGGAGCCAAAAAAATAGAATGGAAGAAAGATAGCCTCTTCAACAAGTTGTGCTGGCAGAACTGGTTAAACACCTGCACAAAAATAAAGTTGGATCCTTCTTTGTCACCTTGCACTAGAATTAACTCCAAATGGATCAAAGACCTGGAGGTAAAAGCTGACACACTGAAAAGTTTACAGGAAGGAATAGGAGATACACTAGGCCTCCTGGGCACAGGTCGAAATTTTCTTAATAAGGACCAAGAATCACAACAAATCAGAGAAAGGCTGGATAAGTGGGACTGCATTAAACTGCAGAGCTTTTGTATGGCAACGGATATAGCTAGTAAACTAATCAGGAGGCCTACAGAGTGGGAGAAGATCTTCACCAACCAAACAACGGACAAAGGCCTCATATCTAAAATATATCAACAACTCAAAAAATTGAATCACTCCAAAACTAACCTCCAAAGTAACACCCATCCCATTAAAAATTTGCCAAAGACTTAAAGAGACTCTTCTCTGAAGAAGAAACAAAAATGGCCTATAGACACATGAAGAAATGCTCCACATCTCTGGTCATAAAAGAAATGCAAATCAAAACAATTCTAAGATTCCACCTCACTCCAGTTAGAATGGCAAGGATCAGGAAAACGAATGACAACAGATCCTGGAGGGGATGTGGCCAGGAGGGATCACTACTACACTGTTGGTGGGAGTGCAAACTCATTCAACCACTATGGAAAGCAGTGTGGCAGTGCCTCAAAAGGCAAAAAATAGAACTCCCCTATGACCCAGCAATTCCACTACTTGGCATTTACCCAACAATCCAGAAACAAGGGCATACTAAACCCACTAGCACAACAATGTACATTGCAGCACTATTCACCATAGCAAAGATATGGAACCAACCCAGATGTCCCTCAGTTGATGAGTGGATCAACAAGTTGTGGTATTTGTACACAAGGGAATTCTATGCTGCTGTCAGAAAGAATGGCATCGCCCCATTTGTTAGGAAATGGAAAGACTTAGAACAAATCATATTAAGTGAAGTAAGACAGACTCAAAGGAACTTAGGCTCAGTGGTTTCCTTCATTCGTCATAATCAGTAGAAACCTTGGGCTCTACTAGCAGAGATTGTCAATAGAGCAAAAGGCCATATATAAGGCCATATAATGTGAAGCTAATTGAATGGACCTCCAGGATATTGACACAAAAGCCATATAATGAATGATTGTTGTCCTTAATGTACTATGTTGTCTCTCATCTCGTTTGCTGTCCCTTGGTTATCCGATATTGGTATAGTATCTCACTTTATCTTATATATTGAATTTATTTGTATTTGGATATTTGAAATTTGATAGGGAAGGGGGGAAAACCAAGACGGGTGGGGGGTGTGGGGTTGGAGGGAAATGGGTACCAAGACATGTGAAAGGGCATCAATGTATGTGAATTAATGCACCTTCTATCTGGCAAATATCATCTAACCCTTTTACTAATTACAATAAAAAATGAAAAAAAAAGAAAGTTGTAGTGTGTGGGGAGGATGATGGGGTCAAATACATTTCTTCTTAGAAATTTACCTCATCTGGTTGCCCTGGATTTTCCTGGCCTTCTTCTTAGAGAAAGTTCTGTTATACTGGATTTGTGGCTTGGCAATGATCTAGCATGTACATCTTCGAGTAAGACATCCACAACTTCCATGCCTGAGACTCAAGTTTCCTGACCTTTGGCAACAGCACAGCAACATCTTTCTTCCTCCTGAGCCACAGGCCAAGTGAGCTGGCTTGAGCTGGTTGTTAGTTACAGTGGCTTGGTTACCAGGGTTCCATATTCTGTTCCATTGTGAGGGAGGCAGGGTCACCTTTCAGGGCCCAATGACCAAAGATCCTTGCTCACAAAAGACCTCACCAGAGACATACTGGAGGCTGAACATCTCCTCCAATCTCACAATATACATGTGGATGTAGTAAACAGCACACCTTATTTGTCCTATCCCAATGTCTTCCACTAGGCCCAACTACCAATCTGGTCTCAGGCTCAAGGAGCCTTTCTTAGGTAAGATCCAAACTTAAGGGTCAATATTGCCCTCATCCTTTACAAAACATTGGCTTCACAGTGCCTTCTCTGCCTGCATTTTGCCCCTTGTCGAATTTTTTTTTGTTTTTGCTAGTCTTGGGACTAGACTTCAGAGTGTGAACATTGTTCTTGGGCTTTCTTTAGTCTTTAGCTGTCCCACTGAGCCACAGCACCACTTGCAGCGTTTTCTATGTATGTGGTAATGAGGAATAAAACCTGAGTCTTTTTGCTTCGTAGCCAAGTACTCTACCACTAGGTGAAACACACAGGGCATCTTGCACATATTTTTGACGTCAATCTACTAGGATATTATTAGGTTTCTGTATCCTAATCAATTTTTTCCTGATGATTAGCTTTGCTGTCAAGTGTAAAAAATGCAAGAGGGAAAAACACAGAAGAATTAGTGAAATTAAAAAAAAAGCATTACACACAGTTAAGTGTTCATTCTTTGTAGGAGAAAGGATATTTTGATATGATGATGATGACTTTATAATTACTATGTCAGGGTGGAGAATTTGGCATAGTGGTAGAGTGCTTGCCTAGCATCCATGAAGATCTGGGTTTGATTGCTCAGTATCACATAGATAGAAAATCTAGATGTGGCACTGTGGCTCAAGTGGCAGAGGGCTAGACTTGAGAAAACCCGAGGACAGTGCTCAGGCCCTGAATTCAAGCCCCAAGACTGGCAGAAAGATAAAAGAAAATAAAAATGCTTTTTATGAGCTAATTCACTCACAGCATTTGCTTCTGAAATCTTCGCTTCTGCATCTTGTGAAATACCCCTTTCCCTCAACGTAGACAAGAAAAACAGATCCATCCCATGGTCCAATGTGAGGCCACTGGTTGGGCTAAGAGCTAGTCGTGCAGCAACACATAAGTTTTATTCTAATACTTTCCAAACTTTGTACTCAAATATGCTACCTACTTACCAACTTAGGTCAGTTATCCTTATGCTATACATTTTCTTCATGACTACAATATTCTTACACTCCTATGTTAATCCTTTTGTACCTCCCCTGACCTCTCTCATTCTTTTTTTCTATCTCTGGATCTCTGCTCGTGTCTCAACCCTTATACTGCACGGATCTACACTTGATGGCTGTTGAGCAATATTGTATATGTAGGTGGTTAATTATTCTCTAGGCTCAGAGGGACTTAAAGACAATAGAGATAGATTGAGAGGCTTATTGTTTGGGGTATAAATCGCTTATGAGTGGTTGTATTAGACTGGTCTGTAAGTGCACAAAAAGAAAGAGTGATAATACCAATCAAAACTTGTGAACATCTAGTGTCTGCCAGCTACAGAGGTCTAGGTTAGTTATATCTGAAAAACTATAATCGTATTTAGTAGTAATCTTGCTCCCATTTTCAAATGGGCAGAACAAGAAACTCAAGAAAAATGTCAAATCAAGAAACAACATCCCCCACCCAATGTAAATAGACAATGGAACAGTCAGTGGCAAATCTACACCAGAGTCTTCCAAGTGCTACACAAATGCAATTGATAAACATCATTAATGGAAAATGTGAAAATATAAAGAAAGAGATAATAGAGGAAGACATAGCTGAACAAGAGGAAAGCAAAAACAAGGTGATAAGTGAAAAAGAAGAAGCCATAAAGGAGGCCATAATAAAGGTTTTTCAAAGAAAGATGGATGAATTCATAGAATCCACAAATAAAAACGTGACGAAACTCCAGCAAATGTCCAAAGAAAATAAAGCTACCTAGCTAACCACTCAAAAGGAAATCAAGGAGATAAAGAAATCCATACATGTTCAAAAACAAGAGAGGCAAGGCATCAAAACTGAGCAATCAGAAGCAAGGGAGATGAAAAATAAAGTAGATAGCTTTGATAGCAGGTTAGACAATGCAGAGGAGAGAATTTCCGTGGCTGAAGATAATTTAGGTATTATAAAGAACAGAAAATGAGTCAATCCAAATCTAGGAAATATGAGAGAGCGCTTCAGGAGGTCCAAGATACACTTAGGAAGCCTAATTTAAGGCTAGTTGGTATTGAGGAGGGCGTGGAGAAAGAGGTCAATGGTATTGGAAATATACTTCAAGGAATCATCTCAGAGAATTTCCCAAATATCCAGAAGGGCAGGCCCATCCAGATACGAGAAGCTTTTAGAACCCCAAACAGACCTGACCAGAAAAGAACATGCCACCGCCACATTGTGATACGAACTGGATCAATAGAAACGAAAAGAAAGATCCTAAAGGCAGCCAGGGAAAAGGGATCAGTAACCTACAAAGGCAAACCAATCAGAATAACCCCAGATTTCTCAGCAGAGACCATGCAAGCACGAAGTGACTGGAAGCATATATGTCATGCCCTTATATCAAATAACTACCAACCAAGAATACTGTAGCCAGCTAACCTCTCATTCAAACTGAGGGAACAATAAAACATTCCATTCCAGGGAAAAGCTGCAACAATATGTCGAAACAAAACCAACACTACAGAGAATTCTCAACGATGCTCTATACATACAAAACCAAAATAAATGCATTATAGGGAAAGAAATGGCACCTAAACAGCATACCATCTAAGGACCACAAGAACTGTCAAGACACAGGCCCTACTAAAAGCTTTTAAAAATGGTAGGAACTAATAAATATCTCTCAATCCTAACTCTCAATATCAATGGATTTAACTCTATAATTAAACGGCATATTCTGTCTAGTTGGAACAAAAAGCAAGAGCCATCGTTCTGCTGTCTTCAAGAGACACATCTTACCCAAAAACAATCATCTTTTGAAAGTGAGAGGTTGGAATAAACTCTATCAAGCTAACTGCCCCCATAAACAGGCTGGAGTTGCCATCCTCATATCAGATACAATAGACTTCAAACTAAAATTAGTAAGAAAAGACAAAGAAGGTTACTACATACTACTAAAGGGATCTTTCCTCCAGGAAGCATAACGATCCTAAATATTTACACACCCAATCCCGGAGCTCCAAACTTCATCAAGCAAACTTTACTTACACTGAAACCATACATAGATCGAAATACAGTGATTGTTGGTGAGTTTAACACACCACTCTCACCTATGGACAGATCAACAAGGCAAAAACTCAAAGGAGAAACCTTAGAACTGAACAACTATATAGACCGACTAGATGTAACAGACATCTGCAGAATATTCCACCCAGTAACACCACAATATACGTTTTTCTCAGCAGGACATGGAACATTTTCCAAAATAGACCACATCTTAGGCCATAAAGCAAACCTGGACAGATTCAGAAACACTGAAATTATTCCATGCACACTCTCAGACCATAAAGGCATCAAATTGGAGCTGAACACACATCTCCACCAAAGACAACCCTGTAACTCATGGAGACTGAACAACACATTGTTGAATCAAGAACAATGGGTAATCGAAGAGATCAGAACAGATATCCAACTGTTTATGAAATTTAACAATAAGGCCACACAAATATCAACTCCTTAGGGACACAACAAAGGCAGTACTCAGAGGAAAATTTATAGCGCTGAGTGCCTACAACAGCAAGTTGGAAAAATGGCAAACCAACTAGTTAATATCTCACCTTAACCTCCTGGAAAAAGAGCAACAAACCAACCCTAAACCCATTAGGAGAAAGCAAATTATTAAAATCAAAGCAGAATTAAATGATTTGGAATAAAAAAAACTACAGAAAGAATCAACAAAACAAGGCGTTGGTTCTTTGAAAGAATTAACAAAATTGACAAGCCCTTAGCAAATCTTACCAAAAAAAGAAGAGAGCATATCGAAATAAACAAAATCGCAGATGAAAATGGTAATATCACGACAGAAATTACCAAGATCCAGAATATCATGAGGGAATACTTCTCAAAAGTTTACGCCAACAAATTTGAGAATCTAGAAGAAATGGATGAATTCCTAGACAATATTGACATACCCACACTGAACCAAGAAGAGCTAACCCAACTCAACAGGCCTATTTCAAGCTCTGAAATAGAAATGGAAATAAGACAACTTCCACTTAAAAAGAGCCCAGGGCCAGATGGATTCACAGCTGAATTCTATAAGGTCTTCAAAGCAGAGCTCACACCAATACTCCTCAAGTTCTTCAATGAAATTGAAAATGAAGCTTCTTTACCAAACTCATTCTGTGAAGCCAGTATATCCCTCATCCCCAAACCAGACAGAGATTCATCAAAGAAAGAGATCTATAGACCCATTTCTTTGATGAACATCGATGCAAAACTTCTCAACAAAATACTGGCCAACCTTCTACAACAACTCATGAAAAAATTATACACTATGATCAAACTGGATTCATCACAGGGAGGCAAAGCTGGTTCAACATACACAAATCAATTAATATAATTCAACACATCAACAGGAGCAGGGATAAAATCACATGATTGTCTCAATAGATGCGGAAAAGGCATTTGACAAGATTCAGAACCCCTTTATATTAAAAGATGTACAGAAACTAAGAATCCATGGAACATTGCTGAATGTAATAAAGGCTGTGTATGAGAAACCCACTGCCAGTATTATACTAAATGGTGAAAATCTAAAGCCATTCCCTCTAAAATCAGGAACGAGACAAGGATGCCCACTCTCTCCACTCCTTTTTAACATAGTACTAGAATTCCTAGGCAGTGCAATAAGGCAAGAAGCAAGCATAAAGGGGATCCAAGTAGGGAAAGAGGAAATAAAACTATCCCTCTTTGCAGATGACATGATTTTGTATTTAAAGAATTCTATAGCCTCTACTCCCAAGTTCCTTGAGCTGATTCAAAGCTTTGGAAGGGTAGCAGGCCATAAAATCAACCCTCACAAATCAACTGCCTTACTTTACGCCAACACTGAGAGGAACGAGGCAATAATCAGGAAAGAAATTCCTTTCACAATAGCCTCAAAGAAAATAAAGTACCTAGCAGTTAGCTTAACTGAGAATGTAAAGACCGTTTAGATGAAAACTTTAAAACCATAAAAAAGGAAATTAAAGTAGAACTAAGAAAATGGAAAAACCTCCCATGCTCCTGGATTGGAAGAATCAACATTGTGAAAATGACAATCTTGCCAAGGGCTATCTACAAACTCAATGTAATACCAATCAACATCCCAATGTCATTCTTTAAAGAAATAGAAGAGGCAATTCAAAATTTCATATGGAATAATAAAAGACCCCGTATAGCAAAAACACTTCTTAGCAGAAAGAACAGCGGTGGAGGAATTTCAATTCCAAACTTAAGACTCTATTACGGAGCTATAATTCTCAAAACAGCTTGGTACTGGCACAAGAACAGGCCTGAAGTCCAATGGAGTAGAACTGCGGACCCAGATATTAAACCACAGACCTATGGCCACCTAATCTTTGACAAGGGAGCCAAAAAAATAGAATGGAAGAAAGATAGCCTCTTCAACAATTTGTGCTGGCAGAACGGGTTAAACACCTGCAGAAAACTAAAGTTGGATCCTTCTTTGTCACCTTGCACTAGAATTAACTCCAAATGGATCAAAGACCTGGAGGTAAAAGCTGACACACTGAAAAGTTCACAGGAAGGAATAGGAGATACACTAGGCCTCCTCGTCACAGGTCGAAACTTTCTTAATAAGGACCAAGAATCACAACAAATCAGAGAAAGGCTGGATAAGTGGGACTGCATTAAAGTGCAAAGCTTTTGTATGGCCACGGATACAGCTAGTAAACTAATCAGGAAGCCTACAGAGAGGGAGAAGATCTTCACCAACCAAACAACGGACAAAGGCCTCATATCTAAAATATATCAACAACTCAAAAAATTGAATCACTCCAAAACTAACCTCCAAAGTAACACCCATCCCATTAAAAATAGGCCAAAGACTTAAAGAGAGTCTTCTCTGAAGAAGAAACAAAAATGGCCTATAGACACATGAAGAATTGCTCCACATCTCTGGTCATAAAAGAAATGCAAATCAAAACAACACTAAGATTCCACCTCACTCCAGTTAGAATGGCCAGGATCAGGAAAACGAGTGACAACAGATGCTGGAGGGGATGTGGCCAGGAGGGATCACTACTACACTGTTGGTGAGAGTGCAAACTCGTTCAAACACCAAGGAAAGCAGTGTGGCAGTGCCTCAAAAGGCTAAACATAGAACTCCCCTATGACCCAGCAATTCCACTACTTGGCATTTACCCAACAATCCAGAAACAAGGGCATACTAAACCCACTAGCACAACAATGTTCATTGCAGCACTATTCACCATAGTAAAGATATGGAACCAACCCAGATGTCCCTCAGTTGATGAGTGGATCAACAAGTTGTGGTATTTGTACACAATGGAATTCTATGCTGCTGTCAGAAAGAATGACATCGCCCCATTTGTTAGGAAATGGAAAGACTTAGAACAAATCATATTAAGTGAAGTAAGCCAGACTCAAAGGAACTTAGGCTCAGTGGTTTCCCTCATTCGTCATAATGAGTAGAAACCTTGGGCTCTACTAGCAGAGATTGTCAATAGAGCAAAAGGCCATATATAAGGCCATATAATGTGAAGCTAATTGAATGGACCTCCAGGATATTGACACAAAAGCCATATAATGAATGATTGTTGTCCTTAATGTACTATGTTGTCTCTCATCTCATTTGCTGTCCCTTGGTTATCCCATATTGGTATACTAGCTCACTTTATCTTATATATTAAATTTATTTGTATTTGGATATTTGAAATTTGATAGGGAAGGGGGGAAAACCAAGACGGGTGGGGGGTGTGGGGTTGGAGGGAAATGGGTACCAAGACATGTGAAAGGGTATCAATGTATGTGAATTAATGCACCTTCTATCTGGCAAATATCATCTAACCCTTTTACTAATTACAATAAAAAATGAAAAAAAAAGAAAGTAGTAGTGTGTGGGGAGGATGATGGGGTCAAATACATTTCTTCTTAGAAATTTACCTCATCTGGTTACCCTGGATTTACCTGGCCTTCTTCTTAGAGAAAGTTCTGTTATACTGGATTTGTGGCTTGGCAATGATCTAGCATGTACATCTTCGAGTAAGACATCCACAACTTCCATGCCTGAGACTCGAGTTTCCTGACCTTTGGCAACAGCACAGCAACATCTTTCTTCCTCCTGAGCCACAGGCCAAGTGAGCTGGCTTGAGCTGGTTGTTAGTTACAGTGGCTTGGTTACCAGGGTTCCATATTCTGTTCCATTGTGAGGGAGGCAGGGTCACCTTTCAGGGCCCAATGACCAAAGATCCTTGCTCAGAAAAGACCTCACCAAAGACATACTGGAGGCTGAACATCTCCTCCAATCTCACAATATACATGTGGATGTAGTAAACAGCACACCTTATGTGTCCAATCCCAATGTCTTCCACTAGGCCCAACTACCAGTCTGGTCTCAGGCTCAAGGAGCCTTTCTTAGGTAAGATCCAAACTTAAGGGTCAATATTGCCCTCATCCTTTACAAAACATTTGCTTCACAGTGCCTTCTCTGCCTGCATTTTGCCCCTTGTCGAATTTTTTTTTGTTTTTGCTAGTCTTGGGACTTGACTTCAGAGTGTGAACATTGTTCTTGGGCTTTCTTTAGTCTTTAGCTGTCCCACCGAGCCACAGCACCACTTGCAGCGTTTTCTATGTATGTGGTAATGAGGAATAAAACCTGAGTCTTTTTGCTTCGTAGCCAAGTACTCTACCACTAGGTGAAACACACAGGGCATCTTGCACATATTTTTGACGTCAATCTACTAGGATATTATTAGGTTTCTGTATCCTAATCAATTTTTTCCTGATGATTAGCTTTGCTGTCAAGTGTAAAAAATGCAAGAGGGAAAAACACAGAAGAATTAGTGAAATTAAAAAAAAAGCATTACACACAGTTAAGTGTTCATTCTTTGTAGGAGAAAGGATATTTTGATATGATGATGATGACTTTATAATTACTATGTCAGGGTGGAGAATTTGGCATAGTGGTAGAATTTTTGCCTAGCATCCATGAAGATCTGGGTTTGATTGCTCAGTATCACATAGATAGAAAATCTAGATGTGGCATTGTGGCTCAAGTGGCAGCGGGCTAGACTTGAGAAATCCCGAGGACAGTGCTCAGGCCCTGAATTCAAGCCCCAAGATTGGCAGAAAGATAAAAGAAAATAAAAATGCTTTTACGAGCTAATTCACTCACAGCATTTGCTTCTGAAATCTTCGCTTCTCCATCTTGTGAAATACCCCTTTCCCACAACGTAGACAAGAAAAACAGATCCATCCCATGGTCCACTGTGAGGCCACTGGTTGGGCTAAGAGCTAGTCGTTCAGCAACACATATGTTTTATACTAATACTTTCCAAACTTTGTACTCAAATATGCTAGGCTCAGAGGGACTTAAAGACAATAGAGATTGGATTGAGAGGCTTATTGTTTTGGGTAGAAATCGCTTATCAGTTGTTGTATTAGACTGGTCTGTAAGTGCAGAAAAAGAAAGAGTGATAATACCAAATAAACTTCTGAACATCTAGTGTCTGCCAGCTACAGAGGTCTAGGTTGGTTATATCTGAAAAACTATAATCGTATTTAGTAGTAATCTTGCTCCCATTTTCAAATGGGCAGAACAAGAAACTCAAGAAAAATGTCAAATCAGGAATCAACATCACCCACCCAATGCAAACAGACAATGGAACAGTCACTGGCAAACCTAGACCAGAGTCTTTCAAGTGCTACACAAATGCAATTGATAAACATCATTAATGGAAAACGTGAAAATATAAAGAAAGAGATAATGGAGGAAGCCATAGCTGAACAAGAGGAAAGCAAAAACAAGGTGATAAGTGAAAAAGAAGAAGCCATAAAGGAGGCCATAATAAAGGTTTTTCAAAGAAAGATGGATGAATTCATAGAATCGACAAATAAAAACGTGACCAAACTCCAGCAAATGTCCAAAGAAAATAAAGCTTCTGAGCTAACCACTCAAAAGGAAATCAAGGAGATAAAGAAATCCATACATGATCAAAATCAGGAGATGCAAGGCATCAAAAATGAACAATTAGAAGCAAGGGAGATGAAAAATAAAGTAGATAGCTTTGATAGCAGGTTAGACATTGCAGAGGAGAGAATTTCTGTGGCTGAAGATAATTTAGGTATTATAAACAACAGAAAATGAGTCAATCCAAATGCTGGAGACCTACAGCAACCTGGTGCCCTTAGGTGAGCAAAAGTCAAATTCACTTGCAAGGCCAAGTGCCTTGTTATTTTGCAGATATGTGAATGTTTATCAAACTTTCAATACTATTTAAATGAAAGATTCCAGGCCCTGAGAAGTATCATTATTTTCTAAAGAAAACCTAAGGTAATTTTGTACTCATTCTTCAGGATACCTTCAGGATACTTTGACAACAGTTCTAAATTATGTTTCCTCTAATGGAGACGACATTCCAAACTTACACAGTAATTGTAAGTGGATAAACAATCCAGAATAGAATATATATCATTATTGGAAATAGGATCTACAAATCACTAAACAGTGAGTTTATAATGGAAACCTGGCACTAGGTGCAATGTTTCATGCCTGTAATCTTAAAATATTCAGGAGGAAGAAATCTAAGAATTCTAATTTGAAGCCAGCAATGGCATAAAAATTGCCATGAAACTCTATTACTCCAAGTAACCCCTCAAAAATGTTAGTGGAGTGTCAAGAGTTTGACTTTGTGGTTGAGTGCTTGCCTAGCATGCATGAAGACCTATGCATGTAAGTGGAGCTGGGACTCAAACTGGTATTTTTCTAGCCTTGAGAAAGACAGCTAAGTTTATGCCATACAAAATGAATCCAGAGCTGGGGAAAAGTCAACCATGGAGCCAGTGAGAAATGAGAAAAAAGATTTAATAGGTAACTTGTGAGTAGGATGTCTGCAAACTTAAAGAAATGATGACACAGCATAAGCAATAATTCTCTACTGTTTCTAATTTACAGGGCCCTGTGTTCCCAAACCTGTATTAATTGGCAAGCTAGAAAACTGTGCAGAACTCTGGATAGGAAATTCCTCTGACAAGAATATCACAGGTGAGTGAATTCATCTTCATATTGATGTTGGAGCCTGAGCCCCATTGGTAAGTTCATGTTGTGATGTACTGAGCAATAATATTCTTAGTTACCCTAAATCCTGTGTGGAACCTATGGAATTCTTTGTGAATGAATCAAGAATCATTTCATTTTCCCAATCCTATGCTTGGTCCTTGGGTTTTCTCAAGGCTAGCTCTCTACTTCTTGAGTCATAGCACCACTTCTGGCTTTTTCTTTGTATGTAGTACCAAGGAACTGAACCAGGTCTTTGTGCATGCTAGCCCAAACCCCCGGCACCAAGAATCATAGGGTGATATAATGAATTCTATGTGGCAGTAGAGTTAAAGTTAGATTTCTCTGTAGAAATCACTGTGAAACAAAATAAAATGAGAAAGCCATGAGCCCGTGGCTCATGCCTGTAATCCTAGCTACTTAGGAGGCTGAGATCTGAGGATCAAGGTTCAAAGACTGACCTATCACAAAAACACCTTAGACTCTTCTCTCCAATGAACCAATAGAAAATGGGAAGTGGGGTTGAGTCTAAAGACATAGGGCAGTAGCCTTGAGTTGAAGAGCTCAGGAAGAACAGCCAGGTCTAGAATTCAAGTCCCATGACTGCAAAACAAGAAAGAAAGAAAGAAAGAAAGAAAGAAAGAAAGAAAGAAAGAAAGAAAGAAAGAAAGAAAGAAAGAAAGAAAAAAGAAAGAAAGAAAGAAAGAAAGAAAGAAGAAAGAGGGAAGAAAGAGGGTAGGAAGGAAAGAAAGAAAGAAAGAAAGAAAGAAAGAAAGAAAGAAAGAAAGAAAGAATGATATTTCATTTCTTTAAAACTAAGACTATAAATGATTGAGCAAACAAGGAATAAGTCAGGGCATTATTCTCTGATAAGGATAATATCTTTTTGCTGGTAGGAAGAGACTGGTATTCAGAACCAGACCTTTCCACCAGAAATTGAGCCTAGTGGTAGAGTGCTTGCCTAGCATGCACAAAGACACAGGTTTGATTCCTTATTACCACATACATAGAAAAAGCCAGAAGTAATGACTTCATTGGTAGGGTTCTAGTCTTGAGAAAACCCAAGGACAGTGGTTAGGTCCTAAGTTCAAACCCAGGAATGGAAGGGAAAAAAAACAACAAAGTTTCAATCAACATAAGAAAATTAACTAGACAATGAGCTGGGTATTTGCTGGTCTTCCATGGTTCTGAGGGACAGGAGTGTTAGAAAAGGAATTTTTATAAGACTTCAAATGGAAAGAAATAAATTTCAAAATTCCCACAAATACCTAAATTGAGACTTTAGTGAGAAGTTGTAACTGAAGGGATATAGGTGTAAGTCCTTACTCTCAAGAATCGTTCTTGCTTGGATCAAAGCCAACAGACATATACACAAAACTTGTGGTCGCTGAATCTAGAAAAATTCGTGTTCCTCACTTAATGGTTAATAAGCAAACAGCATTGAAACTGGGTAAGGTAATCCTATCTGCTACTCAGGACCTGAGACTCTTATCTGTAGTTAACTCTTGAAAAGAGGAAGTGGGGCTGTAGCTCAAGGATAGGGGTTATAGTCTTCTGCTGAAGTGTTCAGGGACAGGGCCGAGGCCTATGAACTACAAAAAAAAGAAAAGAAAAGAAAAAAAAGTTTTAAAAAGATGCAAAACAGCACAATATTTAGATTATTTCCCAAAAATAAAAGAAAGGCAGCTATACCTCAATGTATAAACAAAACAGTATTTGAAAAAAAACAGCTGCAGGTATATTATAGGTAGTACTCAGCTTAAAACTGTAGCAATACATAGATGGGTAATTTCAATAAATATTTCCTGTGATATAAAAAGAGAACTATTATATAAGTACCGCGCTCTAACCGATTGCGCCACTGGAGCACTCCTTTGCTGTCCCTTGGTTATCTCATATTGGTATAGTATCTCACTTTGTCATCTGATTTATTGAATTTATTTGTATTTGGATATTTGAAATTTGATAGGGAAGGGGGGAAAATCAACACGGGTGGGGGGTGTGGGGGGGAGGGATACGGGTACCAAGACATGTGAAAGGGTATCAATGTATGTGAATTAATGCACCTTCTATCTGGCCAATATCATGTAACCCTTTTACTAATTACAATTAAAAAATACAAAAAAAGAGAACTAAAACACAGAAAAACATTATTGGTCATTGTAAAATATCATTTTCTTAATATGTTAGGGAGAAAAGCATATATTTCTCACAAATCAATTTCCACTTTTATGTTTTAAAATATCTAACACTTAGGATGGGAAAGTAAAGTCATTACCTTTACAGTAAGGAATATTTGTATCTCATGTATGTTTGTGTCTTTTTTTCTATGACTCATTTTAGATGTCCAGGTAATGGAAAATGTGTTCAAGACCTGCCAGGAAAGTCCACATGAATGTCTTTGTGAAGTAGCAGTTGCAAGTAGTATTGAAGTGGAGGAAAACGTGAGATTTGCAACAACTTTAAATTTGAGCTCTACACATAATCCAGAGCTGATTAGTAATAATGGTAACAACTTAGGGGTGAGGACTGAGGAGTTCATTAAGTGTCAGAACATGCTTCTGTCTCCTAAGCCTGATGAGATGCATGCTGCATATAGATCTCGTATGTCTCCTGTTCTTAAAAAATCCATCAGATAATCAGAGCATTTTATTCATGATTGTGACAGTCCAAAAGATCTGCCGTATCATAATTCTGTTCTCCCTGCCCAAGAAATTCTTCAGGGAGGGAGGAAAACTGCTAAATGTACTGTGTGATGAAAAATATTGTACTTAACACCGACCATCACTACACATCCGAAAATGTACACAGGAGAGACTCCTCATACATGTAGTGAATGTGAGAAATCTTTCAGTAATGAAATACGCCTTACAATACCTCAGAGCAAATATCCTGAGATATGTGATGCGTACATCAAGTGTGAAAATTAATTTCTGAGAAGTCAGACCTGACGCTCCAACCTCCATCTCCAAGAGAAGACAAACCTTATGAATATGAGGAACGTAATAAAATTTCAGCTCTCAGCACACATCAGAGATCTCACACAGAAGAGAAACCTTATGAATGGGATAAATGTGGGAAGACTTTTAGACTGAAATCATACCTCACTTTGCACCAGAGAAGACACACATAAGAGAAACCTTATGAATGTAACAAATGTGAAAAGTCTTTCACCCAGAAGATACACCTTCGAGTTCATCAAATAACACACACAGGAGAGAAATCTTATAAGTGTAATGAATGTGGAAAGTCTTTCCAAGGGAAGGGAAAACTTCGTGTTCATCAGAGAATACACACAGGAGTGAAACCTTATGAATGTAACCAATGTGTAAAGTCTTTCAGACAGAAATCTTCCCTCAAATTGCATCAAAGAACACACACAGGAGAGAAACCTTATGTGTGCAACAAATGTGTAAAGACCTTCAAGTGGAAGTCATATCTTGATGGGCATAATAGAACACACACAGGAGAGAAAACTTATGCATGTAGTGAATGCGGAAAGTCTTTCACATGGAAGGTAAAACTCCATGTTCATCAGAGAATATACTCAGGAGAAACACCTTATGAGTGTAACATATGTGGAAAGTCCTTCACACAGAAGCCAAACCTCAAAATGCATAAGACAATTCAAACAGGAGAAAAATCTTATGAATGTAACCGAGGTGGAATGTCTTTCAAATGGATGTCTTCCCTCAAATTGCATCAGAGAACACACACAGGAGAGAAACTGTACGAGTGCATCAAATGTGGTAAGACCTTCAGATGGAAGTCACATTACAGGAGGCATAACAGAATTCACACGTATTAGAAACCTTAGGAATATAACCAAAGTTGAAAGTCTTTCGTGCAGTATTCACCTTTCAGGAAGCGTAAGAGAGTTCGCACATATGAGAAGCCTTAGCAATGTAATAAATAGGAAAGACTTTTTAGTCTGTGGAAGAAAACTCAGCTTGTGTCACAGAACCAACACAAGATATAACCCTTAATGAATGTAGCAAATGTTCAGTCTTTTCCCCAGAAGGCACAAGTCAAGATTTATCACTAAACACCCACAGGATAGAATCCTATGAATAAAATGAAAGGGAAATTTTTTTTGAAGAACTCATAGTTGAGTTTGCATGATACCACACAGACACAGGATAAAAATCGTATGAATATAAGAATATGAAAAATCCATCATGAACGCATGACTAAGTATAAAATGCACATAGGAGAGAAAAACCTTATGAATATTACAAATGTGGAAAGTGTTTGACCTGGAAGGCATACTTCTGTGTTCATCACAAACCTGATTCCCATAGAAGAAAAGAAAACTAATGAATAGAACAAATGTGCAATGACTTTTAATCAGAAGTCAGTCTTCAGTACATTTCAGAACATACACAATAGAGAAATTCTGAGTAATGAAAAACATTTAGCTATATATAGAATCTCTGTATATGGGAGCATTAGGGTAAGTCTTCTAAACAAAGTCAACCTTCAGCAAGCATTAAGAGCACTCACAGAAGAAATAATAGCATGCAGGAAAACCTTTGTCAGAAACCTCTAAAAGCTGACTGTGTGGCTTAGTGGTAGATTGCTAACCTATCAATG